>CM012456.1:707500-1237500 GCA_003999625.1 Oryzias javanicus | reverse complement strand
AAACATTTACTAGATTGTGGGGGGGGCGTGACTCCACCCATTGGTCTGTTCTTTAGGTGATTTTCACACATGATATCACGACCTGCATTAAAAAAAATTAAAAAAAAAAAGAAAATTTACAGGAATAATGTGTTTTCACTGACCTCTTCTGACCCCACAGTCAGAGGAAAACACAATGGTTGAAGGACCTAGAACATTCTAAACCAACTTTTTAAGTTTTAAAATGTATTATAAAGTCAATTCCTCAGGAAAAAGAAAAATATTAGGAATAGGTTTTAAAAAGTTAACTTATTAATCGTGATTAATTTGTTTTCTCTGTACAGTATTTGTCGATCACTTATTATCTGATCTGAATAATCACAAGATGAAATTTACATAACAGGATAACACGGGTCAAATATATGGGTCAAATATCACGCTTTTTATAAACAACCATCTAAACCAAAACAATAATAAGATTAAATCACTCAAAAAGGTTGAATATTTATTTGGTTTGTAAATAACCATGGTATAAGTGGTAAAAGAACCCACTGAAGTGTTTTAATACTCGCTGTGGATGACAGCACCGCTTAGAGTAAGAGACACTGTTTCTCCGAGAGCTGCGATGAATTGGCTTTAATAAATATTAATGCATTAATCATAATTTCTTAATCACTGGTGCATCAATATAACATATATAATATATTTTGCTCCTTCAGGCTTCTCTGAAGATGAAAACCTGACCTCTGAGCACCAGCCCCTTCCAACCTGGGAACACGAGCGGGTCCTCATGATGTGATGTCACAGAGGCGGAGCTCGAGGCGTCTTACATCTTTATGTGCTTAAATACACAGATTTATACGTTTTTGAGTAATTTGGAAAATCATTATCATTTAATGAATGAATTTAGATGAATATAATTAGAACATGATCAAGAGTTGTGATTTTTTCCTTTAATAACTTGTTGAATCTGTGTGTTCTTAGTTGTGGTGTGTGTTGAACTGTTTTATACTCTCTTTTTTACCTAAATGATATTTATTTGCTTTTACTGATTCATTCATTTACATTTTAACTCCAGACGGATCCTCCACATCAGTGATTGACCTTTCTCATTAAACGGGGTCGCTGTAGAGCACGTGTCAAAGTCAAGGCCCGGGGGCCGGATCCGGCCCTCCGGGTAATTGTATCCGGCCCTCCAGATCATTTTATTTCATTGTTATTAATGGCGATGTTATCTTTCGCCTATTTTTTCTTGTTAATTTCAACAAAATGCATTTTCTGGAGAGTAAAATATTGAAAGTTATTTAAGGCTTAACTTAATTTATTCTGGAATAATAATGCTGCCTTTTATTATTCATAATTATGTTAAAAAGTTACAATTCTAAAAATTGGAATCCTAGTTTCTTGGACTATTTTGGCATTTACTCAGAATTTTTAGGCTATTTTTTGAGTTTAGCTAATATTTCAGCTACATGCTAGCTGTTTTGATTGACTTAAGTTTTTTTTCTCTTAGTTTTTTCGGCTAATTTGTCAGCTAGCTAATATTTTATCTGTCTCTCAGCTTTAGCGTTTTCAGCTATTAGCTTGAGTGTTTTTAAATATCAATTTCAGCAACTTCACTATCAGCACTAGCATCTTCAGCGGCCAAATTCAGTTTACAGCATTCACACTAGCATCACCACATGCTACATATCTAGTTCATAACTATGTTAAAAGTTACATTTGTTAAGTTTTAATAAATTAGTTTTAGAGTGTTCAATAAATGTTTATCCTTTGGCCGCACCTATTTGGATTTTGGCCCCTTGTGTGATTGAGTTTGACACCCCTGCTGCAGAGGGATCTCCCAGATCTGGGGGGTCCTGTAGTAGCGTACTCTGTAAACTTGATTGGGGGGTCACGGCTGTGGATTTTACCTGCATAATCTCTTGTTCTCTGTTTTTAAGATTTGATTATGTTATTGTGTAAAGCATTATATGAATAAAGTTTGATTTGATTTGAAATGATTAAAACGTCCTGAAGATGAGGAGGAAGAAGAAGAACTCCACGTCTTTTATTCATTTACTTTGCTTTCAAATTTCCTGTGATCTACCCACATGTCCTCATCAATCAAGTGGATCAGATCAACCTAATCCTCACACCTGTTCTTGGACCATTCAGGTACAGGACCTCACACTCAGACTACTTTAAGAGACATCATGTACGAGACATGTCAGATCAGGATAAACGTGTCAGAAGAAAAATAATCAGATTGTTTGAGAGAAGTTTGAACTGAGATCTGGTTCAGACAAACAAGCAAATCCACAAACACGGATTGTGGGTCAATTGCCTCTCTTGTGGGGCAAAAGGAGCAGCTGAGGTAAGCCCTGATTAGATTTAGTACTGGGCTATAGTTTCATATTTTCATGTAGTTTTTTTGGTTTTGTAAAGAAGGCGGTGACGGAACAACCAGCATCTGATTGATTGATTGGTTTATTTCAAGCATAGCATAGATTGAAATTACAGGACAAAACACACAATTAATTCAAACTCATTACAGAAACAATAAGATGCATTGATTAGAAAATAGAAAACAAACAAAAATAAAATACACTTGTGTCACATTTGGTTCATTCATTCTTTGTGATTATTAACTAAAGTCAGTAGAGTTTGATTGATTGCTTGAAAGGGAGTGGGAAGAAGCGAACTTATATAATCCCACCCCTACTTGATTACTTCATTTAACTGTTTTGCATAATTATGTCTTCCGGTTGTTTTTTTTTTTTTTTTCTCAATACATTCCCAATAGTAAATAAAGTGCATGTTGATTATTGATTAATCTCGTAAAACATTATTTCAGTAGACAGTAACATCAATCATACATCATGTAACAGATATGTAATACTCATTGATTATCATCAAAATACAATGTCAATGTCATGTCTATGCAGAAAAATAATAACATATTGAAATCAAGTTTTCAAGTAACATTAGAGCTTATTGATTATTCTCTGAAAGAATTCTTGCATATTTTCAATAAACATTAATGATTTACACAATATGTAATAATCATTGATTATCAGTAGAAACACATAATTACATGAATCATTGCTACATATTTAGGATCAAGAAAGGAAAATTAGTGCCATTGTGATTGTAAAACTTATCAGTAATCATTACTGCATATTACATAACATAAAACTCTTTGATTGCATTAAAAAAAAAAAAAAAAAAAAAAAAAAGAAAAAAATTTTTTTTCATTATTTTATCACATTCAAGTTCAGACATTTGGAATTATTCAAACACAGGTTGATCTTTAACTCGTCTTATCTTCATATTGTAAAATTAGAGTTTCTTTATACATTTTCTTGAATTGATAAATACTTGAACATAGTTTGAGTTCATTACTTAACTTGTTCCAGAGTTTAGTTCCACACACAGAAACACAGAAACTTTTCTTTGTGGTTCTTATCAATCTGACCTTGAAGTTCCTGCATCTCTCAGTTTATATCCTCCTTCATGTTCTACAAACTGTTTTTGGATATTGGATGGTAATGTTTTACCACTAGCTCTGTATAGATATTGCGCAGTGTAAAAATCAACAAGGTCATACAGTTTTTAAAATTCTGGATTGATAAAATAAAATGTTAGTGTGATCAAGATAACCGGCTTTATGTATAATTCTGATGGATCGTTTCTGAAGCAGAAAGAGAGGATGCAGTGAACTCTTGTAATTATTACCCCTTTCTATACAGTAGGTGAAATATGGTAATACTAAAGAGCAGTACAATAAATATCTACAGTTGTATTCTAATATATATTTTGATTTATTTATAATTGAAATACTTTTTTGAAACTTTAGTTTGTATGTGTCTGATGTGTGGCTTCCAACTCAGTTTGTTATCAATAACAATCCTAAGAATTTATTTCTGTAACACTTTCGATTAAGTCATTGTTAACTTTAATTGAGAGCTCTGTATTGGCTTTGTAATTACCAAAAAACATCACTTTGGATTTGTCTAAATTCAAAGGACAGTTTGTTGTAATCCATCCATGATTTTATTTTGATTAACTCTGTGTTCAACACATTGATAAGTTCCCTTTGATTGTCTGTAGAATAGAATATATTTTGTGTCATCAGCAAATAAAATGAGTTTTAAAAGTTTTGAAACACTGAATATATCATTGATGTAAATATTGAACAGCAGCGGGCCCAGAATTGATCCTTGAGGGACACCACAACTTATCTCTTTGGCCTCTGATGTAAATTCATTCATCTTGACAAATTGTTTTCTTCCTGTTAAATAGCTTTTGACCCAACTTAGCGCTACTCCTCTGATCCCGTACTCTTCCAGTTTGTCCAGTAGGATGTCATGATTGAGAGTGTCAAAGGCTTTTTTTAGGTCAATGAAGATTCCAGCTGCATATTTCTTTTTATCCAGAGCATTTGTGATTTCCTCTACAGCCTCAATGATCGCCATTGAGGTTGATCTGTTTTCTCTGAAACCATATTGGCTTTCATTTATTATGTTATATTTATCAATGAATTTAGATAATTTATCATTGAATATCTTTTCTAGAATTTTTGAGAATTGTGGAAGGAGAGAAATCGGTCTATAGTTTGTAAACAGGTGTTTGTCTCCACTCTTATAGACAGGAATCACTTTTGCCATTTTCATTTGGTTTGGAAATCTCCCAGTTTGTAATGATAAGTTACATATGTATGTTAGAGGCTTAGAAATACTGTTAATCACCTTTTTCACCACCGTCATATCTATATCATGACAATCTGCTGAGTTTTTACTCTTGAATTTATTAACGATTGATATAAGCTCATTTTCATTCACATCAGAAAGAAAGATTGAGTGAGGGATCCTTGTGGTGGATGGAATATTTTCTATGTTGGTTTTACACTCTGGAATTTCTGCTGCCAACTCTGGACCCACGTTTACAAAATAGTTGTTAAGACCGTTTGCTGCTTCATTCATAGAATAGGTTTGACCCTTCTCATCTGTAAAGTAATCTGGGTACGTTCGTTTTTTTGTCCCTTTTTTAATGATTGTGTTTTATATTTCCCAAACTCGCTTTACATTGTTTTTATTTTCATTCAGTAGATTATTTAGTACACTTTTTTACAGTGCCGTGTTATTTCAGTTAGTTTATTTTTGTAGGATTTGTATCTCTGTTCATTTTCTCTAGATCTTTGTTTTAAGAACTTTTTATAGAGGTTGTTTTTCTTTTTACAAGCATTTTGAAGACCAGTAGTTAACCAAGGACATTTGGCAAATTTGTTCCTAAATTTATGAATTGGACAGTTCTTGTTATATAGTGAGATAAATATTTCTAAAAAACATTTATAAGCAGTGTCCACATCTTTCTCTCTGTACACAGAGTTCCAGTTTTGTCTGGATAAGTCATCATTAAGAGAGTTCATTGTTTTTTCATTTTTTAACCTTTTATAGACGGATTCTTTAATCATTTTCTTTGTTTTAACATTGATATCAGATAGTGTAAAAACTGGTAAATGATCAGTTATGTCACAAATCATTAGTCCACTCATGTGAGTGTTTTCTATGTTATTTGTGAATATATTATCAATAAGAGTAGTACTTTGAGTAGTAATTCTGCTTGGTCTAGTAATGGTTGGATATAAACTCATGCTGTACATTCTGCTGATAAAGTCATCTGTTGCTTTATGTTTGCCTGGATTTATCAGATCTATATTGAAATCTCCACAGATAAACAATATTTTGTTATTTTGAGAGTGAAACATTTTTTCCATCCAGTCACTGAACACTTCTAAGCTTGACCCCGGTGACCTGTATATACAGCTTACAATGACATTTTTTCCCTGATTCATTACATACTTCAATTGTAAGACATTCCAGTAATCCATCCACTGCAACTGACATTTGATCAATTACTGTAAACTTCATATTTTTTTGCACATAAATTGCGACTCCTCCACCTTTTTTGTTTACTCTGTTCACAAAACTAAGTTCATAGTTTTCCAATTCAAAGTCAGCGTCCTTGTCGCGGCTAAACCAAGTTTCAGATATGGTTATGATGTTAAAGGAACGTTCCAGATTCTGTAAATAGTCCTTGATGTCTCCAAAGTTGGTGTACATACTTCTGCTGTTAAAGTGGATGATTGAGAGTCTTCCTTCTGGGTTAACAGAGTTTTTAAAGTCATCTATGGTGTAATATTTGCAGTCCAGATTAACAGTGGAAAAGAATTGATCAGGGTCTATGTCATCTTGTTGGTTGTTATCATTATCACTGAATATATGAAGGTCAGGTTGTTGACAGTTCAGATCTCTCTGAAAGTCGTGCTCACAGTTGACTGTTGTAGAGATTGTGTTGTTTTGAGCAGCCATTGTTAGTGAAGTTTGTCTCCTCACCTCGTAGACCAGCATGCTTACTTATCTCTTGTTTAGACTGCAGTGGGTACAAACTTCTCCAGCTCCTCCAGGCTTCTGATGATGATGACCTTGGCTTGTTCAGGAGTGCCGCAAAGCTTGGCGAGATTTTCCCATCACGTGTCCAGGTGTTCTGGAGTTTTCCAAGCTTTTTTCAGGTAGCGGGCTCTTCGGGCGATGTCGGCATTACGTTTAGTAAGATTCTCGTTGATAAACACGTTTTGGCCCTTCAGATGTCTCCTTGCTTCAATAAAGCGACTTTGTGTTTCCGATTGACAAACCTCATGAGAATTGCAGGTTTGTCGTATCTCTTCTCCTTTTGGAGTGGACGGCAGATCTCAAGGTTGTTTGTGTCCAGAGAAATTCCTTTGGACTTCAGGAAAAGCTTCCACCTGTTGCTCCACAGAGCTCGTCTCCTCGTCAGCTTCTTCTCCGTTCCCTGCAGCCGCTGCATGTGCATACGACCGGGCTTGATTTTCAATCCGGTGATGATAACATCATTAATCCTGGACTCCTGTTCTTGGTCATCCATTCGTTTATCCAAGTTATCCACTCGGTTGACAGTCTGCTCCTGCAGAGCCCGGAGCTGCCTCCCATCCTCCAGCCTTTCCAGAATGACCTGGTACTGCGTCTTGAGGGCTCGAACTTCTTCCAGCAGGCAAGCTACTTCTTGATAAGCAAATCCTCTGAATCGTCCGGTGCTGGGGGTTTTTTCGGCGGCAATGATCAGGAATTGTTTTTAACAATATTTACCCTTTTTGGAGTAAATAGAGTTTTTGATACGCAGCTGCGCTTGCCTCCGTGCTGTCGTGGCGTCTTCCCGGAAAAAAAAAAAAAAAAAAAAAAAAAAAAAAAAAAAAAAAAAAAAAAAAAAAAGCATCTGAAGCCCAAGTGGTCTGGAAACCTGAAAAACAAGTTCACAGCTTTGAGAATCCTCGTTATTTGTTAAGAAAATCATGTAAGATTAATGATTTTTAACAAGTTTATTCACATCAGATCGAGTATCTTTTTCTATTGTTATTTACTAATTTACTGTCAAATTGGATCAAATAAAGTTTCTAAAAACCAAAAATCCTGACACCAAACATAAAGAGCAGAATTCTGTTCAGAAGGATTTGAAACGATCTCGTGTCTGACCTGATGTTCGGCGGCAGAACGTCTCATACTGAGACCGGCCTCGCTCTGTGACAGGTCAGAAGGTCAAACGTGCAATCGCCTCAGGATAAATGAATACAGAAGCGTCCGAGCAATTACAATATGCTCCTCGTTCGGAGGAAAAAGGTCGTTAAAGAAGCTTATGGAGGGAGAATAATAAAACACCAAAGTAGCATGAACCGAAAATAGGTCAGAAATCAGCAGCCGGGATGAAAAAGGAGCTTAGAGTAAAAAAAAACAAAAACAGCTGTTCATAAAAGACAACAAATGCCCTCAGGACGTTTAAATCCTTTAAAAGTTTTTATTTAGCAACAGATTATGTTGTGTGGCTGAGCAGTGATGCTGGTTCTTTCCAACTGATTGTTTTAGGGATGGATGTGCAACACGGATTACATGGAGATCACCTCTGATCAGATCCACATCATTTTTCTGAGAAAAAAAAACAAGTATTTATGACATTTAAGGTGTTGAGACTTCATGTCTCAGGTGCAACACGTCGCTAACAAATGAAAAAAATAGATTCATTAAAAGTTTGCATTCATGTTGACGCTTTACTGCAAAGTTCAAGCCGAGTTTTGAGGTGACTCACCTCAGAGACTCCACGCTGGAGTTTTCTTATTTAAAACTTCAGTGAGTTTAATGAAGAGAAGTGTGATAAATCGCTAACGTTCCATTTAAATGCCTTTCTGCTTCTCCGTTTGCATGTACTTCAAGTGTTAGTCGAGTTCTGACATAAAAGTGATGAGGATTTAAGAAGTTGTATCCCTGGAGCTCCTCGGTGGCTTCCAGTCCCGTCACTCCAGGCCCGTCTGGCTCTCTGCTCTTAAACCTAAGCTCATTATCTCAACGACTTCAAGTGAAAAGTGATATTACCACAGGACCTTTCTCTTTTACATGCCAATTTATAATTCACTCGTCATATTTCCTCCAGAGAAGGTCGTGCTCGCCGAGGACTTGAAGGAGGGGTAATTCAATTAAAAGCAGTTCAATTAAAGGACTGACTGAATGGTGCCCTTCAAAAAGTCCGTAAGAGAAGATCCAGCATCAGACTGGAAACTTATGGAGTCTCGAAAGAGCCAAAATGAAATAAATATATGCACCATTAAATAAATAAATAAATGTGGCATTAAATAAATAAATGTGGCAATAAATAAATAAATGTTGAAATAAATGTGGCATTAAAATATTAAAAGAGCACATTTAAGTATTTCATGACATATTTATTTATTTCATTGCCCAGTGTGGGTCAAAAGAGCCAAAATGAAATAAATATATTTAATATGAAATAAATAAATAAATGTGGCATTAAATAAATAAATGTGGCAATAAATAAATAAATGTTGAAATAAATGTGGCAATAAAATATCAAAAGAGCACATTTAAGTATTTCATGACATATTTATTTATTTCATTGCCCAGTGTGGGTCAAAAGAACCACATTGAAATAAATATATTTAATATGAAATAAATAAATAAATGTGGCAATAAATAAATAAATAAATGTTGAAATAAATGTGGCATTAAAATATTAAAAGAGCACATTTAAGTATTTTATGACATATTTATTTATTTCATTGTCCCTTGTAGGTTAAAAGAGCCAAATTGAAATAAATATATTTAAAATATATTTAATATTTATTTATTTAACATTTATTTATTTATTGCAACACTTATTTATTTAATGGCACATTTATTTATTTATTTAATGGTGTATATATTTATTTCATTTTGGCTCTTTCGAGACTCCATAGAAACTGCCCCCACGGCCGAGCTGAAAAACAATCTTCAGGTCTGGCCTCGGAAACTCGCCCGCTCCAATCTCATTTACTGAAAACGTCGCTGTTCTAAAATAACACAGATGACATTTTATTAGAAACAATTCATTTGTGTCATCAGAGATGGGGGGGGGGGGGTTTGCCCCTGACGTTTGTTGAATAAAGGACAAATCAAGGCAAATAGATGCCCCACTTACTGCAATCAGTGGCTCTTTATTGACATTTCATCCCAGCGGAATTAGAGAAGAAGAAAATAAATAATGCATTATTGATTGGTGCTGTGTTGTAGCGTTACGTGTTCAGAGGGAAATGGAGGTGAAGCTTCTCGCTGCAGAAATGGCTTTGTCTGTTTGAAACGTCTCCCATGAATGAAGGGGAAGTTCAGCTTTAACTCTAATGCATCTCAGCAGAACTGGCATAGAATTGTAAAGAATTTTGTAATGTTTCACAATTTGCATGAAATTAAATAATATTCAAAGTACAAGATTGAATATCTTAAACATGCAGAATTAATTTAATTGCATATTTTGCATAAATGTGAAAAATACTCATCAATGATGCAACAAAAAAATGAATAAATTGTAAAAAATTGTGAAGTTTACAAATAACAAAAATACAAGCGATAATTTCCTAATCGAGCTGAACATTTTCATACCAAGAGTGCGCAAAAAAAGGGATTTGAAATTGAATTGGAACCTAGGAATTGCATGAAAAAAGCTAAAAAATGTGTACAATTGCACAAAGAAATTCTGTAATATTTCAACATTTGCATGACATTAAACAATATTCAAAGTACAAGCTTGAATTTCTTGAACGTGCAGAATGAATTTAATTGCAAATTTTGCTTACATTTGAAAAATACTCATCAATGATGCAACAAAAAAATGCATAAATTGTAAAAAAATTGTAAAAATTGTTTATAAATACAAAAATGCAATCGAGCTGAACATTTTGATACCAAGAGTACGCAAAAAAAGGAATTTGAAATTGAATTTGATAGGAATTATGGCAAAATTTGCATGACATGAAAAAATGCATCTGTGAAAAAATGTGTATAATTGCCACAAGCAAAATCCTGCAATATTTGCAAATTTGATAAAATCGCTAAAGATTTTGAACAATCCCTTAAAAAGTAACAATATTACGAAAATAACTTACGATATATGAACAAGCAGAATAAGAGAATTTGGAATTGAACATATTTTGCCATAAAATAGGATAATTGCACAAATCCTGAATACCATCATTTGCATGATTGAACAACAAAAAAAGGAATACTGACATAATGAATTTTTGTAAAATATGCTGTGAAAGTTTATCAATGCGGAAATTACTATGCACGAGGCGTAAAAGTTTTAAAATATCATCAATTTACAATACACAAAATGCAAGCAATGATTTCCTAATCGAGCTGAACATTTTGATACCAAGAGTACGCAAAAAAATTTGAAATTGAATTGGAACTCAGGAATTGCATGAAAAATCTAAAAAATGTGAATAACTGCACAAAAAGAATTCATAATATTTCAAAATTTGCGTTAAATTGAACAATCCCCGAAGTACAAGCAGGAATTTCCTGAAAAGGCCGAATGTTTTTAATTGCATAATTTGCTTAAATTGCAGCACATTGAAACATTCCCTTCAATTTAATGGAGAAAAAAAATAACATAAATTACATTAAATTTTAAAACTTTCCAAATATCAAAAACACTAGCGATAAAGTCTTCAACGAGCTGAACGTTTTGATGTAGAAATTGTAGAACAGCATGACTGAGTTTTAACGAGTGTACAGAAGAAAAAGAAATAATTGAAGAATAATAGAATGGATAAAGTTTCTAGTACAGGCCCGTGATTGGACGAACTTTTTATTGAAATATTATTTTGTCCATTAAATCTATTAAAGTCAGTTTGTGTTATAAGTTTGAATCATAGCTTCATTCTTTATTTAAGTGCTTATTTACCCAGCAGGTGGATGAAGATAGTCTTAATTAAATCAAAGGCATAATTGAATTTAACTCTATACGTTAAACAGCCGTCTGTGGGGGTGGAGGTGGGGGTGGGGGGGGGGTGCACGGAGGATCCGTTAATTGACATAAAAGTGTGAAATTAGCTTCAATTACATGTTTTAAGGCCTTCACTCTGACTCGCAGTAATCAGCCTTCCTGCTTTTAGTTAGTTCTGGTTCATTTGCATGATTGTGTGAACACGAATCGTCTGTGTCGACGCAATAAACAACACAATTATTTGTCATAATGAGCAAACAGTCGAGCAGAGTAAATACCTGTGATCAGATTGTCAAATGGCAGTTGTTCCTCGCAGCAGCCGCTCAGGTTTTTGGGGCTTTTGGCAACAATTCTGCATATTAGGAAACCCCGCTCTGTGAAAAGATCACGTTAGATATTTATGAATATCAAAGACGGGATTGTAATCATTCTATATTAAACGGTTTGGGGTGATTTGACTGTTTTTGTCTTTACTGGAGCGAGTTTTCCATCCTCGCCACGCCGTCATGAATCCTGTCAAATGTCCCCAGAATGCAGCGGGGCGCCGTTGGGGAGCATGCGGTCAGGAAAATAAACTGCATGTCCAGCAGTAATACTGAGTGAAACACACGCCGCGGGGGGGGGGTGCAGGAGTGGGATTAAACCGGTCCCACGCCGGGCTCAACCGTCAAGCTCAGCCGACGCCTGACTGGAAGCGGTGGAGCCCGGATCCCGACGGCGAAGTGAGACTCAGACGGCGCCGAGGATTTTCTGGTTTTCCAGCGATTACATGCATCCGGCGTTTTCCCCCCCCAAAAATCCTTTCACTGAGCTGCACTTTCAGACAGGGACTCGAGGTGTTTATCTGAGACTTTAGCGTGAACTCCTGAACATCTTCACTGAAGAGAAATGGCCGTTCTTGGAGAGCGAGCGTGGACGTGACTGAAGATGATAGAGCTGCTGAGTTCTGGAACCAGGTGTGACTGGGACCAGGTGTGACTGGGACCAGGTGTGACTGAGACCAGGTGTGACTGGGACCAGGTGTGACTGGGACCAGGTGTGACTGAGACCAGGTGTGACTGGGACCAGGTGTGACTGAGACCAGGTGTGACTGGGACCAGGTGTGACTGGGACCAGGTGTGACTGGGACCAGGTGTGACTGAGACCAGGTGTGACTGGGACCAGGTGTGACTGAGACCAGGTGAGGTCAAAGAATGTCTTTTAGAAAACTAAAGTTGTAGCTCTGCTGCTTCATCGACCAGCTCCAGAGCCCAGAGAGGTTCAGGATATTTTAGATTAGAGTCTGAACACAACTGAACGAGTCATTCCTGATGATGGACCGATGATGTGTTCAGGCTTCACTCAAAGACAGCTGGAGGAGACGATTGATGAACTGTTCGGTTTTTATTTGGTCAAATACATCTCTTCAGAAAACAGGCTACATTGAAGCTATTGTATGGATTGTATACTGCACCACGCCCCTATCTGCCCCTATCTGCCCCTTTGCTCTGGACGTGACAAATTATTGAAAAAAACTTTCTAAAATGTATGTTTCATCTCCATAGCAACCATTTTATTTGTTGGTTATATTGATTGATTGTTTATTTAAGACAGAGACAGCATATATTAATAAAACATTTAAAAATGCAAATATATAAGATTATAGTCTTTTAGACTAATTTCCATCTTTAGTCCCTATGGAAAAGGTTGTTAGTTTCCAAGTAAAAGTAAAAGTTAAAACAATACATAAAAGGTAAACAGAAGTCTGAAAACAGCAGAAACAACAAATTGGGTTGTCAATAGAGAAACACACAACAGGAAATTCATTCATTCATTCATTCATTTTCCATGCCGCTTTATCCCTTTCGGGGTCGCGGGGATGCCGGAGCCTATCCCGGCTGCTGATGGGCGAAGGCAGGGTTTACCCTGGACAGTTCGCCAGTCTGTCGCAGGGCCACATTCGCACACACAGTCACTCACACATTCATACCTAGGGACAATTTAGAGTTGCCAATTAACCTATGAAGCATGTTTTTGGACGGTGGGAGGAAGCCGGAGTGCCCGGTGGGAACCCACGCATGCACGAGGAGAACATGCAAACTCCACACAGAAAGGTCCCAGTTGGTGTTTCTGATCCCCCAGCCGGGATTTGAACCGGGGCCTTCTTGCTGTGAGGCAAGAGCGCTAACCACTGCGCCACCGTGCAGCCCATAAAACAATTCATAAAACATAAAAGCAACATTTAAGGGGGAAGAAAAGAAAAAGAAAAAGTGAATGAATATAACAGGAAGACAAAAACAAAACAAACAAACAAAAAAAAAACAATAGCAGTTCACAGCAGTTTTGATTGTCTAAAAGCCAGGATTTTATCTGTTTGCTAAATGAGCTCAAAGTTGTCTTATTGTTGTGGGAATTGAGTTCCAGGTGTGAGACGCCCTGAAGGAGAACACAGCCTGACTGAACAGTGCAGTCACCCCTGGAAACAGCTCTAGTAGCCCTGGTTGTGTTTTTTGTGATAAATGTCTATAGAGGAGGAGGGGCCAGGCCATGAAGAATTTTGTAAACTAGAATTGAATCATTGTATTTGACAACATTATCCCAGTCCAGCAGGTTGTGTCTTTTCAGTATATTCCAGTGATGGTGGGCTTTGGGCTTTCTGTCTTTAGAGCTTGTTTATGGAGTGTTTTGATGGATTTCAGAGTTGTTATGTTGGCCGATGCCCAGCTGGTTAAGCAGTATGATAAGTGCGACATGATCATAGCATCAAAATACAGTTTAGCAGACTCTAGGGTTAAGTTGTTTCTGATATATCTGAAATTTGATCAGTTAAATTTAATTCTGTTAAGAGTTTTCTTTACATGTCTTTTAAAATCAAGTTGTGAATCTAAAACTACTCCAAGATATTTATGTCTTCTAATCTTATTGCTCAATAATCTTGGTTCCTTGCATGTCGGATTGACAGAAAAGGAACCGCCTACAGAAGATATTTCTGCACCAAGGATCGGCCATTCCAACCACCAATGACGCCGTCTCAACTAGAAACACACCAAGACAAGAGTTAGGATCCATCATCCAGAGGCCTGAATGTTCAAACCAGTTCTTCTCATTCGTCGCTCGCCTTCTTTGCGCTTCCACCAGAAAATCGGTTCTCCTGGTTCTTTTTCTGCAGCCGTCCTCTGATGCGTTTGGGATCCATCCCAAAATGAGGGGCAGGTTTTTGTTCTTTGGGGTAAGTTTCAACACTAAATAGAATGAGCGTTTCTTGGACCTTGCTACAAAACACATGTGCTCCAGACACCCCGAGTCTGAATGGAAGTGTACAACCTGGTGAAGAAGATGGGCGGATCCTAAAGGAGCCAATAGAGACAGGCGTCTAACAGTAACAAACACCTGATAGACATGGCGTTTATTGGAGACGGACCACAATGATAAGACATGCTATCTGGGGTAAATGGTTTTGATTTCATGGCAACAGATGTTTTTTTTATTTTATTTAGAACACGCCCACATTCTTCCCCCTCTGGTCAGCGGCGGGAGCTGTCTCCGGAGTACTGAAACACTACATCTCCCAGCAGCCCCAGCGCACAGTCCCTTTATGCCGCTCACCTGACTCTCATTTATCAATCACTCGCACAAGCACCGCACAGAGCCTGACTCGGCATATTGTTTGTGACACCGAGTGTTTGATCCTGGGCCTGACCCGCTTTCTCTCTGACCCAGTTACCCGCCTCGATCCATCCTGTTCTAACCGTCTGACCTCTGATGTTCTCATGCTCGTGTTTGACCACGACCTGCCTGACCCAGATTTAGCTTTATGGACTTCTATCCATGTTTTTTCCTCTAGTACAGAGGTGTCAAACATACGGGTTAGGGTATCCGGCCCGCTAGATGATTTAATCCGGCCCAATTATGAAGAAAAAAATATATAAGAATTTTCAAAAAAGAAAGCAAGTTTCTAGCCCATTCCTGTGGCGAGTTATGGTTCTTTAAAGAAATGGATGCAATGCGCAATTTAACCACTAGGGGGAGCAAATGAAACTCAAAAGATCAAGAAATTAACATCGGATTCATTTTGCTGTGGAAACCCCCAAAATATTTAACAAACTGTTTTTACAACATAAAATGACAGTTTTGGGTGTAATTTCATAAAAACCACTAAACTAAATTTAGTCAACAAACTAATCAACATATTTTTGACTGAAAATGCAAAAGAAAATTTCAGGTGAAATTCCCAGATTCCTCATTTGGGCCACAAATATGAAGAGTTTGTGTTGGTAGAGGAACATGACACACCTCACAGCCCCATGATGTTTTTGTCCAAAAACTAAAAATAAAGGCCATATTTTGCCTTTAATTCAATAAAATATCAGTTCCCGAACATAAACTTTTATTTTATCACGTTGATCTCACAGCTGCACAGCAGGACGTCCGTCGGTTCCAGACGTTCATTTAGTTTGATTTTTCATTGATTAAAACATTTATATTTTTTCCGTAGCCCCCTCTTTAGTTTACTATTGGGATTGCTTTAATGTCAGATGTAAAACATTCAGTCTGTATAAAATTAAATAAACCTTTTTTTTTTTTTAGTGAAATCCATTTTATTTGAAATGCTTTGGACTCAGTAAATAAAAATGTAATAATAAGTGATTAGACTACTAGGTTGTTTGAAACAGTTTTTGCAACTAAGAAATAAACAAAACAAAAATAAAGCTAAAAATAACACGTTAAACAAAGGTTATTTTGCTGTTATGTTTCTGGCCCGGCCCACTTGAGATCAGACGGGTTGAATGCGGCCCCCGAACCAAAATGAGTTTGACATCCCTGCTCTAGTAGCTGCCTGATGGTGCTCCAGAAGTTAAGAAGCGATAGATGGAAATCCCTAGAAGAAGTTTAGATTTGTAGTCGGAGCTAAAACACATTTTTAAGGAAAATGAATGACCTCTCTCTGAGGTCAAAGTTCAAAGAAACTTTGCTTGTGATTGTAGCTGGAAGCGTGTTTGAAAGAGAATTTTTATTTTCCTATAATGTTGAAATGAAATGCTCTCCACGAGTTAGGTCCTTTGGGCCATCCCATAATAATTTCTAAACTTCCATTGGATATTCCGACACGTTTGCTTTGCTTTTGTTAATGGATTTTTTCTCCGAGGGGGTCGTTCACTATGTCCAACATTAATTGTCTTGGGTTTAGGTGCATCGACATTTTGATGAGTTTTTGATTTGATTTGTTTTTGGTCCTTCAGTCAGAATAAACACACGTCAGGCTGATGAAATGACTCTATAATGTGGACGTGTTGAAGCGTTTCAGCTCCGGCAGAAGTTCAGATTCAGCAAAGTCCAGCCGACAAACTTAACCCCCTGCAGCAGCTGGAAGACGGCAGGAGAGGGAAAACAAAAGCGGTGAGAGCTCAGAAAGCCACAAATAGAGATAAAAACAAAGGAGTCGAGACTGCAGCACTATTGATGTGAGGAAAGAGTCCAGAAAGTTCTAATTGGAAAAATGCTCCTAAACTCCATCCACGATCATGGATAATCTGTGAGTTTCACCCCTCTCTCCACATGTCGTGATACTGGCCACCTCTCCAGCACATATCCACATCCCAAAGCTCCACGACTTAATTGAGCGCTAAATGATTAATGCAGTCGCTGCACCGCAGTCCTGATTAGAAGATTGCACTGACTTTTGTTCATGGTGGACGGTGTGACCTACAGCTGAACCCGAGCTTTAACCATTCATGACTAACCCAACCTCCCCGTTAACCCCGCCCCCACCAATCATGTTCATTAGGACGGCTGCCGCCGCAGAGACCGTGACCCGGAACACTCACAGGTCTCCAAGTTATTGTGTAATAAGTGTGTCTGCTTAACCGGAAGACGTGAACAAAAAAACTGTCCAGCAGAAAAGACCCTGTGGTCGTCTGACAGCAGAAACGTCATTTACTGTAGACATCTTAAGTATCAATACTTTATAGCAAAACTATGTTTCATTCCACTGAATCCTGAGCTGCGTTTAAAGGTCGCAGGCAGACAGCAGAGAGGTTGGTTTTGAGGGAAATTCTTCACCCAAATTGATTCAGGTTTTCCATCAAGTTTCTGCTTTTAGTCCGAGAAATTTAAAATGAAGAAACCAGAAAAAAATGGTTTTTTTGAGGATAAAGGAACTTCCTGATGTCAGAAATATTTACTAGAATGTAGTTAATGTGGGGTCACTGGATACTCAAAGGTTTAACATACTGTGGAAAAATATATCATTTCTTGGTAATTTTATATAGAATATGAAAAATAATTACAAAAAACTTTTGTTCCACTCATAGTTAATGTTTGGGTAAAAGCATGTATTGTCAGAAAATTCAGTTTACTCTTGTTTGTTTATTTGTTTATTTGTTTGTTTATTTATTTGGAACCCCAGTAGCTTCCACCAAGTGGTCGCTAGTCTTCCTGGGGTCCATAAGCATAAAAAACACATTTTACACATTACACATAAACTTTAAAAGATTTCACAATATTTTTAAACCCTCAAAAAATACATGTCAAAATAAAGTCAAAGCAAATTCATTGTTGTACCCATCATTTTTAAATAATGCAACATTCCACACCAACAACATACATTTCATAAAAACAAACCATAAATCGTTTAATTATAAAGACAACAGAAACTTCCACATTGACACTATTCAAAGCTTCACATCCTCTGATGACTTTGTTCTGAAAACATGAACGCATGATCCAAAAGGGTTTGATTGACAGCTACAGGTAACCACCCTCACCTGTGACTCGTTTACCTGTAATAGAGGTACTGATAATCGTGGAATTTCTGGGCTCCTTCATCCAGAGCTGTACTGACATGTCTGGATCCTCAGTTATTCAGCTGGCAAAAAAAAATCAATGGGAAAAGGTAACTGAACTGTTAAAGATGTGGAACACGGAGGTGGTTGCTGATGGTTTGGGATGTGTGAGCTCCAGACTCGAGAAACGTTCTGAATGCAGCTCAGAAGATCCTGGAGGGAAACCGTCACTCGGACGTGAGAAGCTCGTCCACAACGACCACAAGAGACTTCAAACTATTCCTGATCCAAAACAATAATATCAAGAAATGGAGATGTAAAAACATCGTCATTTAGGGAGTTTCTGTTGGCATTTTATTTTGAAAAGTGTTAATATTTGTTTACCAATAAATATCTTCATCCAAGCACTAATATGGGTGGAAAAATGTTTCATGTTCTCTGAAAAGAAGTTCAACAGAACACCAGGGTGTCCTTCACATAGACATAGGACACATAGAAAATCAACATTGTCTTCCAGACGCACACACTGATCTAACATTAACTGTAAATAATGTCCACACTTTTACCAAAATCTGAGTAACTTTAGTGTAAAAGTAATCTTCTTTTAGCTTTAGAAAGTCATGCTGGTTGTCCAGTTCTTATTACATCATGACTGAAAGACCATTTTAAATATCCATGCGTTTTCATTTATATTTTCTTTTTTTCCTTTTTTTTTATTTCTTGAAATAAATTAGTCAAAAGTGTAAATCTGAATGCGGCCTGCCGGATCACCGACTCTTCGTGGTGCGTTCAGGGTCCATTTGGAGTCCAGCATTTGGCCGATGGAGCTGCTGGCAGAAGCAGAGCTTTAACAGAAAGGCCCGCTGACATCTGCCAACCTTCTAAAGTCTGCACTTTGGTGGATTTGACACTGACTGATGCCCTCCACTCTTAAATGATTGCTCGGCACGCCATATTTAAAACCCGCTCTCGACATTTTGTGACAGGTTCGGTTGTTCTGCCCTCAGAGCGACATCAGAAAAGGGCGACATGTCCACGGGTTTGACTGACAGAATCATTCTCCATTAACTTAGCAGGTCACGGCGAGATCTTTCTTTCCTTTAAGTTCCCAGATGACAGACGGATGACGGACGATGATCGGAAACAACCAGAGTCAGCACGTGCTAACCTCAGCTGGGACGCTTGTGAATACGACGCATTCATGTAAACCCTCAAAGTTGGATCTTATTTAGTATTTTATTTTTCTTCTATCAAACACATGAAACAACTGAATGGTTTCTATTAAGAGTCTTCCTCTTGTTTAGAAACAGTTGAAGGACAATACGCATCACAACTACAACATTCTGACACATTTTTGTGCGTCCTGACCTACAAAAAAAACAAAAGACATTAATAAGAATAATCTGTACTAAGGTGCTCCGGATTATTAAGCAAATTTTCTATTTTTGAAAAAAAATAAGGAATTTTAAGTGTGTTCAAAAATATGGAAGGGTCACTTCATGAGCTTGAATTTCATTTTGGTTTGTTAGATTTACATTTCTGGCAGTAATGCAGCAACAACAGTGAAACAGATTCATTTAATGTTTGTGTTTTATTAAAGAAAAATGATAGAATTAATACTAATCAGTGTCTTATTTCTTTTTAAGGGGTGAAGGAAGACTTTGTGGCTCCTACTGGGTTGTAGTCAGTGAGAAATCATGAATGACTCTGTCAGAGTTAAAGGTTGCAGACCCCTGCTTTAGGCCAGGGGTGTCCACTCAATCACACAAGGGGCCAAAATACAAAACACACCTTAGCTCGCGGGCCAAACAGGATAAACCATTATTAAACACACTAAAACTACATTTTTAAAACTTTAAAGACTTAACCTTAAAACACAGTTATGAACTAGATATGTAACAATACCTAAGATAATTCTAGTGTGAATGATGTGAGCTGAATTCAGCTGCTAAAGACGCTAGTGCTGATATATATATCATAATTGAAGCTAATAAATGAAATCGCTGAAGCTGATATGCTAAATTAGTCTAAAAAAAAAACTTCAGTTAGCAAAAACAGCTAGCAAGTAGCTGAAACATTAGCTAAACTCCAAAACAGCCAAAAAAAATAAACTAAATTAGCTAAAATGGCTAGCATGTTGTTAAAATATTAGCTAAACTCCAAATTAGCCTAAAAAATCTTAATAAATGCCAAAATAGTCTCAAAAGTTAGCAGAATGCCAAATTTTAAAACTTTAAAATCATAACTTTAAAACATAATTATGAATAATAAAAACACAGGAATATTATTCTTGAATAAATCAACTTAAACCTTAAATAACTTTCAATATTTTACTCTCCATAAAAATATATTTTGTCAAAATGATACAAGTTAGAAATAAGATAACATCGGGTCATTAAAAACAATAAAATAAAATATGATCTGGAGGGCCGGATCCGGCCCTCGGGCCTCGACTCAGACACTTTAGGTGAATGTAGGGATTTCTCTGACTTTAACTTTCCTGAAATAATTTTTGAGGTTAGCGTTAGCATTTAGCTCCCACCGTCACTTTTTCAGTGCAGATGTTCTTCATCTTCGCCCTCCAGATCGTTTTATTGTTGAGCCATCCTCATCAAAAACACAAACGATCGTCTGATGTTGGAAAACTCGACGGTTTTTGTTCTTCTGTAGCAGAAGTCCAGAATAAAGTAAAGTTTTGTCATCCAGAATGGCGTGTTTGTCATGTGACCACGTTTCCTGAAGACCAGCGAGTTGGTCAGACCTGTAACCGTTTCTCAGAGTTTCACAGCAGACGGATATGAAGTGAGTTCAGGTTCTACTTGAGGACAAACTTAACAGAAGCCAAAACATGTCAAGTTTCTGGGATCAAAGCTGCTGCAGTTGTTCCAGATCACTACTGCCAAAAATGTGTTGTGACAAAACACTCAAGGATTTGGGCTAAAACTTTACTCAACTAAAAGAGGCTAAAAGTGACGGTAGCTTAATTAAAACAGCCTGACAGACGACTGAGTCAAGAGGGTTTATCTTTAGGACAAAAACAGAACAACAACAAAAAAAAAAGATATTTGTGAAAATATTCCAACAAACGCAGATGACATGTTGGATTAATGACATGATCTGCGTACCGAACAGAGAGCTTGTTGTGTTTACCAGCAGACTTTCTGTACTTTTTGGGTATTTTTAAATCTGTGTCAGATCATTAAATAAAATAAAAAAGTCAGAAATTCTCAAGTTCAGAGAGGGTTAAATATGTAAATAGCATGGATGCTAGCTGTGCGATCTGTCAGCCTCCATATAATGAGAGAGTTAGAAAAGGTAAACAAAGAAAATTAAAAGAATTCTGAATTCTAATTGAGGAAAAAAAATCCTTTTGAAGTAACTTGGGGATCTAAGCAGCTCTGTTTTCCACTGTTAAGGCTAATTACTGAGGCGAGGCACAGATCCTATTAGAGCAATGCTAATGAGCCTTGTTTTTTCTCATCTGATGTCAAAATAAAATGGTTTGAAATTCAACTGAAGGTGCTGGCATTAGCATCCAGCAATGGTAGAAACGTCAGCAGTTTTAGAAGTTTTTTTTTTTTTCCTGCATACATTCTGAGTTGAATGTGCTGAAGTCTGATAATGTCAAACATATCTTTGAAGAATCATCTGACTACCTTCGTTCAGCTGTTTGACATTTGCATAAAAATCCTCGTATCGTCTTTCAAACACACAGATGAATTTGATGCGCTTTAAAACGTTTTCATCAAATCTGGCGGCGGCCGCGGGACGCCGAAGGGCCTGCCGAGCGCCTCCTCGCTGAACCCACCTCACTCAATTTGAACGGGACTTCAAAAGGAAAGTTCCCATCCTCGACGACCTTCAGCAAACACGGCGGCCCGATCTTCACGAGGAGAAAGAGCCAGATGTCAGCCTGACGGGTTCAACATTAAACCGAGGCTCTGCAGCTCAAAGGCGGGAAAACTTTCCGTTCGGTGTGTGCGATGAGCTAAATGGAAATCAAAGCAAATATGACAAGAAACATTTCCACAGAGGAGTAAATTAGCTCTTTAAAAAAGCACAGAGAGATCATGATAATGTCTCAGACGGTAATGGAAATCATGCTACTGATCTCTCCATTTAATGGGCTGCTCGGCTTTTGAGGAGACATTAAATATTAGAAAAGCTTATTACCCACACTTTGGTGTTGTGTGCTTTCTGAGGGGGCAGTAAAATGAACATCACTGACACACAAATGCTCCACACTTCTATGCTAATAAAGAGAATCATTAAACGATTGTCCTGGGATCATTTACAGAAGATTCATCAGTTCACCCAAATATATCTCATCTTAAGCCCTATGACTATCCTTATTTCTGAGTTGGTATACATTACCAGTCTTGTTAATTATTTGGCTGAGGGGGACACAAGGGGGGGTTCTCCACAACTTCATTGAGTTTCCTATGAAAAAATCTTAGATCTTAGTCGTACAGCTCCAAGCATTCAGCGATCCAGGTGTGTGGCACTGAGTCATAGGCTTTCTTCATGTATGTTCATGTCAGCATGTAGCTGGAATACTAGCTAAACTCAAAAATAGCCTTAAAAAAAGCTTTAATTAGCTAAAATAGCTAGCATGTAACTAAAATATTAGCTAAACTCAAAAAATAGCCTTAAAAAAAGCTTTAATTAGCCAAAATAGCAAGCATATAGCTAAAATATTTGCTAAACTCAAGAACAGCCTAAAAAACTGAAAAAAAGCCTAAACTAGCCAAAATGGCTAGTGTGTAGCTAAGGTATTAGCGAAAATATTAGTTAAAATATTAGCTCAACTCCAAAATAGCCTGAAAAACTGAAAAAGCTGAAACTAGCCAAAATAGCTAGCATGTAACTAAAATATTAGCTCAACTCAAAAATAGCCTTAAAAAAAGCTTTAATTAGCCAAAATAGCTAGCATGTAACTAAAATATTAGCTAAACTCAAAAATAGCCTAAAAAAAAGCCTTAATTAGTCAAAATAGCTAGCATGTAGCTAAAATATTTGCTAAACTCAAAAATAGCCTAAAAAAACTAAAAAAAAGCATAAACTAGCCAAAATGGCTAGTGTGTAGCTAAGGTATTAGTGAAACTATTAGCTAAACTCCAAAATAGCCTGAAAAACTGAAAAAAAGCTTAAACTAGCCAAAATAGCTAGCGTGTTGCTAAAACATTAGCTAAACTCCAAAATAGCCTAAAATCGGAAAAAAGCCTAAATTAGCCAAAATAGCTAGCATGTAACTAAAATATTTGCTAAACTCAAGAACAGCCTAAAAAACTGAAAAAAAGCCTAAACTAGCCAAAATGGCTAGTGTGTAGCTAAGGTATTAGCGAAAATATTAACTAAAATATTAGCTCAACTCCAAAATAGCCTGAAAAACTGAAAAAGCTGAAACTAGCCAAAATAGCTAGCATGTAACTAAAATATTAGCTCAACTCAAAAATAGCCTTAAAAAAAGCCTTAATTAGTCAAAATAGCTAGCATGTAGCTAAAATATTTGCTAAACTCAAAAATAGCCTAAAAAAACTAAAAAAAAAGCATAAACTAGCCAAAATGGCTAGTGTGTAGCTAAGGTATTAGTGAAACTATTAGCTAAACTCCAAAATAGCCTGAAAAACTGAAAAAAAGCTTAAACTAGCCAAAATAGCTAGCGTGTTGCTAAAACATTAGCTAAACTCCAAAATAGCCTAAAATCGGAAAAAAGCCTAAATTAGCCAAAATAGCTAGCATGTAACTAAAATATTAGCTGAACTCAAAAATAGCCTTAAAAACTGAAAAAAAGCATAAACTAGCCAAAATGGCTAGTGTGTAGCTAAGGTATTAGCAAAAATATTAGCTAAAATATTAGCCAAACTCCAAAATAGCCTTAAGCTCAAAAATAGCCTCGAAAAACTGAACAAAGAAAAAAAAAAGCCCTAAACACTAGCCAAAATATAGCTAGCAAAATTGTAGCTAAAAAATATTAAGCCTAAACTCCCAAACATAAAAAAGCCTCAAAAATCGGTCGAAACCAAAGCCTAAATTAGCAAAATAGCCTAGCGTGTTGCTAAAACATTAGCTAACTCCAAAATAGTCTAAAGAATAGCTAGCTGCATGTAACAATATCCTCAAAAATAGCCCTTCCGTCTAGCATCAAGAAATAAGTGAACAGTCCCATCTGCCGTGTCAGCCATTCTTAAGGTATATCATCTAGTGATTGGCGTTTCCCACGTTTGTCTGGTCCTGGAACGCCTCGCCTGTTCCTCTCTGTTCCGGTGCTACATTCGGCGGACCACAAGCTCCGCCCCACTTTGATGCATCCTCTTGCAGACACATAGATCCATGAACGTCTTTGTTTTCCTCGTCTGAGGTGGAATCTGGATCCAAACCGGACGACTGGACGTCTCCAGTATTGCTCACGATTTTTGTTGCGCTGCTAACGTTAGCTTGGAGTTTTGAGCGGCTGTAAGCTAGCATGAAAGGAATGATGGGAAATGAGCACCAAAATCCAGAGCGGGATATCTAATGTTCTCCTGCCACTCTGCAGAAACTATGTCCTAAAAACAACACACGGTGTGGTATTTTAGTGAGGTTTGTCTTCTCTGCTTGGATCATGATGAACGCTTCATGAAGCTTCGTTTCACCTTCTGGATCAAGATACAACGGCTCTCTGTTACATTTTCTTTGAACATTTTCAGATAATTTTGTTCAGTTTCTTTCCAAGTAGAACATTGAAACTGGCTTTACTGAAACCTTAACCTGACGGATGGTTTCCACAGGAGCTGAGAAGCTGAATATTCTACACGCTGAAGTGAGACATTAACTGCAGTGATTTATACAACAGTTTTTTTTGAGAGTCTCAATAAATCAGGACATCTAATTTGTTCAGGGGTGAAAAATGTACAGTGAGGCTGTTAGGGAGGATGGCAACAAATGCAGCTATAAAGAGAAAACAATGACATCCTTTAAAGTTTGGTGACAGCTAACCCGGACACAGCCTTGATGCTCCTCTAAGAGGGCGTCAATGTCAAAACAAGATGAACTCCGAGAGGGTGAAAGCATGCTTTGACAGCTGCTGATAGAAAGGAGGTCTGTGTGATCTTTCTAACGTTACCGGCTGGCTGGAGGAGAGCTGAGGACGGGTCACTTACAGTTCTTATTATTCTCTACATGGATTTTTGCTCTTGTGAGATTAAGAATCAGTCTAGAAAAATGATGTTTGACGGGATAGAATAAACCGCCTGTAAAGCAGAAAACAAAATCTTAAATATTCTTATATAGAGGGGCAAAAGAGTCTTTAGTCGGCCATTAATTGAGCAAGTTTTCTCTCTTATAAGGATGATAGAGGTCTGGAGGTGTCATCATAGATAAACTTCAGCAATGAGAGACAAAAATAAATCCAGAAAATCAGATTGTAGGATTTTAAATCATTTATTTGCAAATTAATGATGGACAATAAGTATTTGATCATCTACAAACCAGCAAAGGTTCTGTCAGGATCCTCTGTCCTCCACTCGTTACCTGCATTAATAGCACCTGTTTGAACTGCTTTTCTATAGAAAAGACACCTGTCCACAGCCTTAAACAGTCACTCCAAACTCCTCTACTATCTATAGAGGAGATCTGATGGAGGAATGGACCAAACATCTCTGCTCTAGAGGAGATCTGATGGAGGAATGGACCAAAACATCTCTGCTCTAGAGGAGATCTGATGGAGGAATGGACCAAAACATCTCAGACTTTATCATTTCATTTGCAAATTTATGATCAAAATTCAGAAGAAAAATGTGATTTTTTTTCATTTGGAAAAAAATTAATCAATTTAAGTCAAGTATCAAACATCAACAAAAATATATATGTATGCAGATTGGGAGAGTCATTAATGTAAATCATATTTTTTTATTTTATTCATTTATTTTTATTAAGTTAAATCATTGCAATACAAACCAAAGAACATCTGAGATTTGTCCTTCCATTGTTCTTCTACACCATCTGACGAACAGAAATGTCCAAAACTTCTCTGTTAATTCTTCTTTTAAGTCACTTTACAGTGAATATAATGTACATGAAGTGTGTCCAGACACAAGCACGCTGAAGATCTACGGTGGCCCTGAAGTTCAAATCACATTAATAATCACTTAACACAAAAACAGATTAAAGATCTTAACTAAAGTAAAAAAGTCACATTAAAACATGAAATAAAATCTGACCGTGAATCTCATCACATTTAATAGTTTCGCTGATTTTCATTAGTTCACTTTATTTTTAATATTTATGAAAACTCATATTTTTGTGTGAGGTACTGCTCCTGTGTCCATATGTTTAAGGTTGATGTCCGGTTGGTTGTTCCCTGCTACACTTGCAGCTGATGATTACCTGGATCAGGTGAGAAGGAGGCGGGGCCTGGAGGACGTCACCACAAACTGCAATCTGCTGGTTAGCGCCTTCGTTAATGCTTCAGTACCTTTTAAGAACTAATCTCTTCTTTCCCGCTAACAGGTGGAGCGGCGCAGCTGTACCGCCGCCATCTGGCACGGAAACGTCACGCAAACTGCTGGAGCTTCTGTGCAGATGGAAGCAATGAGGTGTGAGGAACATTTCTGCTGACAGACGATTGTTCTCTCTGAGCATCAGATGAAAAGGCGTCCAGTCAGCTTTCTGTTCAACAATCACTTACGTATATGTGAAAGCTCAACAGGGTTCCTACGACAGCTCTGATGTGCAGCACAAATGTGACCGAATTTAAACGGCTGAGGAGGAAACAAACCTGTGATCGTTCCACAAAAATGTATTTTGAAGTTCAGAAGATTTTGTTGATATATTAGTAAGATTTTATTTGGATACTACAGTAAACTAATGTAAATGGATTTAATCAAATTCTTCTTCTGTGAAAACGTTATATTGTGTCAGTATTAGAGCTGAGAATCTCATGATACGATGAAATTCACGATAAATGGCTCATGATTCCAACAGGATTGCTAAATGATAAACATTGCTATAATCAATATATGACCTTTATGATCTATAACTACTGTAAACACAATTATGTCTTTTTATTTTCTTCTGAAATCTTTTATAGAACAATTTAAAACACAATATGTCAGTTTAACGCCCTTTCCAACATTAAAATAAAATTATCAATAAATACTAACATGTCTTTACAATAATTACATACATTTTAAGGTAATAAACAAAGCTCTAGTTATGAACCAAAATGGAGAGTAAATCAAATAGTTTCACTTCAAAGAGCAACAAATGTGGAAATAAAAAAATCAAAATTTGATCAAATTCAAATTCACTTTAATTAATTTTACATTTAATTTGTAATTGTCACTGCGCAGACGGCATCGTGTCCTGCACTCACTGCGCAGACGGCATCGTGTCCTGCAGTCACTACGCAGACGGCATTGTGTGCTGCAGTCACTACGCAGACGGCATTGTGTGCTGCAGTCACTACGCAGACGGCATTGTGTGCTGCAGTCACTGCGCAGACGGCATTGTGTGCTGCAGTCACTACGCAGACGGCATTGTGTGCTGCAGTCACTGCGCAGACGGCATTGTGTGCTGCAGTCACTACGCAGACGGCATTGTGTGCTGCAGTCACTACGCAGACGGCATTGTGTGCTGCAGTCACTACGCAGACGGCATTGTGTGCTGCAGTCACTACGCAGACGGCATTGTGTGCTGCAGTCACTGCGCAGATGGCATCATGTGCTCTGCAGTCACAGATGGAGACTACAGAGTGAAGCAGAGAACACACAAAGTGATGCTTCACATTGTTCTCACAGTGACTGTCTCTTTGCTTTGGAGGAATCACATTCATACTGACAGTAGAAAAAACAAAGTAACATGTAAACAAACATTTTACGGATTTATTTTCTCCTGGAAAGCCTGAGCAGATTTTTTCATAATGAAATGAGGAATCAGTGGAAGCAGCTTGTTGCTGATGCCGGTCTCATCTAACATGAATCTTTAGTTTCTTTCTGCCTTTTAGTAAATGAAAATAAAAGAGAACAGAAGCAGAGCTGTGAGATCTCCACGGCGTTCTATGAAGTCATGTGACAACATTCAGCCAATCATTGAAAAGAGATTCTCATGTAGACTTTCAAGAAATTCCCCAAATTATTTCTGTAATCGTCTAATTTTACAGAGAATATAAAACAATTCCCTCTACAGAAACTGAATGAACTTCACTGTCAGCTGCAGAAAATGACATTAAAAATAAAGTTTACTGGTTATTTTTTCCCCTGAATGTTGATCTTATTCTAGTGAAATATGAAACCAATCAGAATAAATGTACACAGAAATACATTGAACCACTAAATGTTAAATATGATTTGTTTCTCCCTAATTCTTTATTCATTCATTCATTCATTTATTTATACGTCAGGCGGTTCTTTGTTTATTTACTTCTTGTTATTATTATTATTTTGTTTGAGTGTATTCAATGCTATATCTAGTCTGAAACTGTTTTCCAAACTGATTTAAATATCATTGTTTGTGTTTGTCTGTATACATATATATATATATATATATATATATAGTTATGGATGTTTATTCATTTAGCATACATATTCTATTAATAGATTGGAATTACATTGTGTGTGATTGCTGGCAGTGGGGGGGGGGGGGGGTTGTATTTATGTTGAAGGATGTGTAAAAAAACATGAATAAATATATTTGAACAGGAGAATAAATGTACATAGAGTATCCAGATCACCTGATTGTGTTATTTGACTTGAATTTATTCAAATAATTGAGAGAAATGACAGAATACTGTTTGAAAAAGATGGTATTTGTGATGTAGAAAATAAGATGGGCGGGGCTTCAAGCTCCCTGCTCCGCCCCTTTCTGATGCATCCATCCACCCGTCTGATGTTTTCCTCATCTTAAACGGGTCGTTCGACATTCTTTCAGCAGTTAATGCATCATTTACACACAAATGTGGAGAAGAAAAACCGAGTCTTAGAACCGCTCGAGTGTTTAACTCGGATCTGTGCGTAAATGTTGATTAGTTTATGTTTCAGATGATTAGACAAAACCAGTAAAAAGTAATTTTGTGTTAGTAAATATGAGTTTATGTATCGTTAATATATGTATGTGTGTATATAGATATAAAGTATTGGTTAAAAAAGTGTAATTTTTATGTTAGTAGCACATTTATAAACCTGAGTTGAAGTTTAGTTTCTGTGTACATTGTACCTTTTGGCCCAATTCTTTTTTGTTTTATGTTATTATCAATTAAAAGTTGTTAAATGTAACATTTTTACAATCAACCAAATAAAACTTTGATGCTGTGTATTATCTGAAGAGGTAATTGAACTTGTATAATTCCAAGTTGTTTATGTGTTAATTGCATTTAGATATTGATTTTCTTTACTTGATCTGAAATATTCAGCAATGATCAATAGATTAATGCAATTACATGATCTAATGATAATCAATAGTTATTACATATTGTGTGAATCATGAATGAAAGAGAATAATCTTTGTTTTCTGATAGTAATTAATGAGTATTACATATATATTACATGATGTGTGATTGATGTTACTGTTTACTAAAAACACATATTTTAAAAATTATTTTTTCTCAATTCTGTATGTATATTCTGTTTTTATACTTTGTGTTTTACTGTGTTTGATTCTGTTTTACTGTGAACATTGAGTTTTATCTTTAAAGATACTATATTAAAAAGATTATATTATTACTGAGATCATAAAGTAATGTTTTATCAGAATAATCAATAATCATCAAGAACCTCATTTTGCTACTTGGAAAAAACAAAACTTGCATTTGATCTGATCAGATCTGCATTACATAACTTTGTAAAAGTATAACATGAAGTAACTCCTGTCAATCAAACTCTACTGGTTAATAACAATAATATTAATTGTATATTGTTTTCCTTCTATTTTCTAATTAATGCATTTCATTATTTCTGTAATGAGTTTGAAATATTTTTGTGTTTTGTTCTGTATTTTTCATAATTTATGCTTAAAATCAATCAATCAATCAAAGATTTTGCAAAGGTAAGTTGTAGATATTTGTGAGTACACAATTGTAAGTACAAACAGATATTCACCAGATGAGTTGAAAACCCAAAATGACACAAACAGGCAGAGATAGATCACAAATTAAGGGATACACAAACATTGAGTCTATTTTCACTCCATAGTTTGGGTTGTGAGGGGCTGTAAGCTAATGGGAGAGAGTGGAAACCGATGTTGATGGGAATTGGGGGCGGGGTTGGTCTATGCTACAACTAAGAGATTAATTTTTTGTGACCTCCTGCTGCTTTAAAAAAACAACTTTTTTTTTCCTTTTTTCTTTTAATCTCAGCTAAAAGCAGCATTAAAATAAAAGTGAGACTTAAGGAGTAACAGGAGGTCCAGGACTTAAACAGGACAAACTGAAGAGACAAAAAGAAACCTTTGTCTTTGTTTCTGCTGCCCTTTCCTCAGAGTTTTTCAGTCTGCATCGATCATTCAGTCCAGGATTGAATCTTTTTTTTAAAAGCCTGCTAATCCTGGGGCATGTCGCGGCCTCCTGCACGCAGCAGCCGCCGCCTAATGTCTTCTCTGATGAACAAACACATTAGCTGATCAGAAGACATTTATTTTTGATGCGCTGTCAGACCCTCTCCCCCTCCCCCCCGGTTAATTCCTCCCCGCATCTCCGTCTTATTAGCCGGGCCCGTTCTCCCTGGGGGTTTTTTTTTTCTTTACGGGACGGTGACGGCAAGGTGGCTGGCAGGGCCATTAGCGGAGCAGCGAGGGGTCTGGAGGTTGGCCAACAGCCGCCTCGCCCACGCTCTCAGCTGCCTCTCCACCCCCCCAACCCCACACCCCTCCACAGCAGGGGGGCTCAAGTGTGCCTAATTTAATTGAAGTATACCTCCAAGGCTAATGGACTTGAAATATCGCTGTTGGTGGAGAAGCTTTGAAGATGAAGAGTGTGGAGCTTTTAACCCGAAATAATTGAACAAAAATGGAAACTACAGAATATGAGGAATTTGTAAAAAAAGGATGTTTTGAGTTATAGTTCCAATATTTTTAATTGTTTTCTTTACTTTTGCATCTAAAATGTGAATCTAATAATGTTTGGATCTTCTTGGGGTAATCCAGAGCATTAGGGTTAGGCACCCTCGCGACCCCGAAAGGGACAAAACGGCAAAGAAAATGGATGGATGGATAATCCAGAGCATGTCATGAGCACAGGGACATTCTAAAGCTAGCGCTAGCGCTCAGTCGCACGAGGGGCCAAAATCCAAAACACACCCCACAGACCGAACAGGAGAAACGTCTACGGAACACTCTAAAACGACATTTTCAAAACTGTAATGATAATGCTGGTTTGAATGCTGTAAGCTGATTGGCCGCTGAAGATGCTAGTGCTGATAGCTAAAAACGCTGAAGCTGAAAACGTTGACAGCCAGCTGAAATATTAGCTGTATGCCAAATTAGCCTAAAATACTAAAAGAAAAAAAAAGTAGGTTAGCCAAAAAAGCTATCATGTCGCTGAAATATTAGCTTAACTCTAAAACAGCCTAAAAATGTAAAAAGAAAAGCCTAAAAAAAAAAAAAAAGAAAAAAAAAACTGTAAATAGACCAGGTAACAAAAAAATGTTGTAGAAAGGGGTGGGACCAAAAAAGAATTTTCTTCTACCCACTCCTTTTCAAGCACATTGTTTGCTTCACTTGTATATTTGTATTTTTTTTCCAATTTTCTTGTATTTGTATTTTTAGATTCTTACGCTTATTTAGTATTTTTGTACTTTTAAATTCTTATATTTGTAATTTTCAAATTCTTATTTTATTTTCATTTTTTGTTTGTGTGTGAAATAAAGAACAATAAAAAAAAAATAGACAAAACAGCTAGCATATAGCTAAGATATTAGCTAAATTCCAAAATAGCTTAAAAAATCTTAGTAAAAGCCAAAACAGTCCAAAAAACTAGTGAAATGACAATGTTTAAAACTTTTAAACTATAACATTTTACCATAATTGTGGATTATAAAAAGACAGGAATATTATTCCAGAACAAATTAACTTAAACCTTGAATAACTTGCAATAATTTTCTCTCCATAACAATATAATTTGTCTAAATCATTCAAGTTAGAAGTGAACACAAAATAACATTAAATAAAATACAATAATCACACAATAATCAAGTCTGGAGGAAAGAAAAAACTTGGAACCTTTTCCACATGAATTATGCAGTTTTGGTCATTTTTGAGATGCAAAAACATCAATAAAATGGTCCTAATCCAGTTTTCTGGAGTCTGTTGTTTCCTTCATCTAATCTTCAGCTGTAGATCACCTGAGTCAGGTGAAGTTAGAAGCTCCACAGATGTGTTTTTTGATTGATGGTAGAGAGTCCAGACAACCGCCCCGTAGTCAGAAGGGGAACGGGTGTTTTTCTGGAAAAGCTTACGGGGGATGACTGGATTTGATGTGGAAGACAATGGAAGTTGTGGCTCAGACTTTATCTCCTCCAGGCAGGTGGTGAACAGCAGGATGATGGAGATGTTGGAGTTTTTAGAACACCCACCTCAGCTTTTGTTCTGTTTCAGGACAAAGATCCGCGATGTTTCAGCCTCTCTACGTCAGAGGATGTTTTCCATCTGGAGGTTGATCCATCTTTTCTCTGATTTCACCGTAACCCTGTTTCCGTTTGCGTTTCTGACGGCCGTCTGTCCGATAACATTTATTATTAATTCTTCTTTGAGAGCACAAAAGTGTTTTCGGTGACGGGGGGGGGGGGTTTGTCTAAATGGACTTTTGAGTGCATTGAACCCCCACTCTGTCTCTGCACACTTCACAGCATCCTGTCACTGCAGATTTGTTTTAAGGGAAACGCCGGTCCCCTCGGTGACAACTGTTGCTTCCTCCGTTTACTCTTTGGTCAACGATTCTAATAACCAGCAAAGTGACACTCCTGCAGCCAGAGAGAACATCTGACCTCCTGGAGGAGTAAAAATGAAATAAAACATTAAGATTTGTCACATTTGGGAATTTTTGGACATTCACTGTTTCAGAGAATAGTTTCCAGTCCAGTTAAGACTAGATGTTGGTGTTTTTTTTAACCTTTAAAAACCCAGCAGATTGTCTGGAAAACAAAAACAAAGTGTGGTTTGGTTTGGTTTGGTTTGGTTTGGTTTGGTTTGGTTTGGTTGACTCGAATCCATGGTTAAGACACAAAATCCTAAGAAGACAGAACCTGAATGCAGTAGAACAATGGAGGAAAAGATCAGCGGGACAGAAAGCAGAAGCAGAACCTCCACTCTGTCCCAGAAACCTTTAGAGGACCGGTCCACACACATCAATCCTACTTTAACGTCAGGGGTCCCCAAAACTACGGCCCCCGGGCCGGATCTGGCCCTCCTCCACATTTGGCCCGACCCCCCAAACTGTTTTGACATGATTCGAAATTTTTCCAGTTTATTTAGACTAACTTTGCCATATTAGCTAACATTTTAGCTACATGTTAGCTGTTTTGGCTAATTTAGGCTTTTTTTTGTTTTTGTTTTTAAGACTAATTTGGAGTTTATCTAATATTTTAGTTTTATGCTGGCAGTTTGGACTAAATTAGACATTTTTCCAGTTTATTTAGGCTAACTTTGTAATATTAGCTAATTTTTTAGCTACATGCTAGCTGTTTTGGCTAGTTTAGCCTTTTTTGCTTTTGTTTTTAAGGCTAATTTGGAGTTTAGCTAATAGTTTAGCTTTATGCCAGCAGTTTGGACTAAATTAGACATTTTTCCTGTTTATTTAGGCTAACTTTGTAATATTAGCTAATTTTTTTAGCTACATACTAGCTGTTTTGGCTAATTTAGGCTTTTTTTCTTGTTTGTTTTTAAGGCTAATTTGGGGTTTAGCTAATAGTTTAGCTTTATGCTAGCAGTTTGGACTAAATTAGACATTTTTCCTGTTTATTTAGGAACTTTGCAATATTTGCTCATATTTTTAGCTACATGCTAGCTGTTTTGGCTAGTTTAGCCTTTTTCTTGTTTGTTTTTAAGGCTAATTTGGGGATTAGCTAATAGTTTAGCTTTATGCTAGCAGTTTGGACTAAATTAGACATTTTTCCAGTTTATTTAGGCTAACTTTGTAATATTAACTAATTTTTTAGCTACATGCTAGCTGTTTTGGCTAATTTAGCCTTTTTTCTTGTTTGTTTTTAAGGCTAATTTGGGGTTTAACTAATAGTTTAGCTTTATGCTAGCAGTTTGGACTAAATTAGACATTTTTCCAGTTTATTTAGGAACTTTGCAATATTAGCTCATATTTTAGCTACATGCTAGCTGTTTTGGCTAATTTAGCCTTTTTTTTTGTTTGTTTTTAAGGCTAATTTGGGGTTTAGCTAATATTTTAGCTTTATGCTAGCAGTTTGGACTAAATTAGACATTTTTCCTGTTTATTTAGGCTAACTTTGTAATATTAGCTAATATTTTAGCCACATACTAGCTGTTTTGGCTAATTTAGCCTTTTTTCTTGTTTGTTTTTAAGGCTAATTTGGGGTTTAGCTAATAGTTTAGCTTTATGCTAGCAGTTTGGACTAAAATAGACATTTTTCCAGTTTATTTAGGAACTTTGCAATATTAGCTCATATTTTAGCTACATGCTAGCTGTTTTGGCTAATTTAGCCTTTTTTCTTGTTTGTTTTCAAGACTAATTTGGAGTTTAGCTAATAGTTTAGCTTTATGCTAGCAGTTTGGACTAAATTAGACATTTTTCCAGTTTATTTAGGCTAACTTTGTAATATTAGCTAATTTTTTAGCTACATGCTAGCTGTTTTGGCTAGTTTAGCCTTTTTTTTGCTTTTGTTTTTAAGGCTAATTTGGAGTTTAGCTAATAGTTTAGCTTTATGCCAGCAGTTTGGACTAAATTAGACATTTTTCCTGTTTATTTAGGCTAACTTTGTAATATTAGCTAATTTTTTAGCTACATGCTAGCTGTTTTGGCTAATTTAGCCTTTTTTCTTGTTTGTTTTTAAGGCTAATTTGGGGTTTAGCTAATAGTTTAGCTTTATGCTAGCAGTTTGGACTAAAATAGACATTTTTCCAGTTTATTTAGGAACTTTGCAATATTAGCTCATATTTTAGCTACATGCTAGCTGTTTTGGCTAATTTAGCCTTTTTTCTTGTTTGTTTTCAAGACTAATTTGGAGTTTAGCTAATAGTTTAGCTTTATGCTAGCAGTTTGGACTAAATTAGACATTTTTCCAGTTTATTTAGGCTAACTTTGTAATATTAGCTAATTTTTTAGCTACATGCTAGCTGTTTTGGCTAGTTTAGCCTTTTTTTGCTTTTGTTTTTAAGGCTAATTTGGAGTTTAGCTAATAGTTTAGCTTTATGCCAGCAGTTTGGACTAAATTAGACATTTTTCCTGTTTATTTAGGCTAACTTTGTAATATTAGCTAATTTTTTAGCTACATGCTAGCTGTTTTGGCTAGTTTAGCCTTTTTTTGCTTTTGTTTTTAAGGCTAATTTGGAGTTTAGCTAATAGTTTAGCTTTATGCCAGCAGTTTGGACTAAATTAGACATTTTTCCTGTTTATTTAGGCTAACTTTGTAATATTAGCTATTTTTTTTAGCTACATACTAGCTGTTTTGGCTAATTTAGGCTTTTTTTCTTGTTTGTTTTTAAGGCTAATTTGGGGTTTAGCTAATAGTTTAGCTTTATGCTAGCAGTTTGGACTAAATTAGACATTTTTCCAGTTTATTTAGGAACTTTGCAATATTTGCTCATATTTTAGCTACATGCTAGCTGTTTTGGCTAGTTTAGCCTTTTTTCTTGTTTGTTTTTAAGGCTAATTTGGGGATTAGCTAATAGTTTAGCTTTATGCTAGCAGTTTGGACTAAATTAGACATTTTTCCAGTTTATTTAGGCTAACTTTGTAATATTAACTAATTTTTTAGCTACATGCTAGCTGTTTTGGCTAATTTAGCCTTTTTTCTTGTTTGTTTTTAAGGCTAATTTGGGGTTTAGCTAATAGTTTAGCTTTATGCTAGCAGTTTGGACTAAATTAGACATTTTTCCAGTTTATTTAGGAACTTTGCAATATTAGCTCATATTTTAGCTACATGCTAGCTGTTTTGGCTAATTTAGCCTTTTTTCTTTTGTTTGTTTTTAAGGCTAATTTGGGGTTTAGCTAATATTTTAGCTTTATGCTAGCAGTTTGGACTAAATTAGACATTTTTCCTGTTTATTTAGGCTAACTTTGTAATATTAGCTAATATTTTAGCCACATGCTAGCTGTTTTGGCTAATTTAACCTTTTTTTGTTTTTAAGGCTAATTTGGGGTTTAGCTAATATTTTAGCTTTATGCTAGCAGTTTGGACTAAATTAGATATTTTTCCAGTTTATTTAGGCTAACTTTGTAATATTAACTAATTTTTTAGCTACATGCTAGCTGTTTTGGCTAATTTAGCCTTTTTTCTTGTTTGTTTTTAAGGCTAATTTGGGGTTTAGCTAATAGTTTAGCTTTATGCTAGCAGTTTGGACTAAATTAGACATTTTTCCAGTTTATTTAGGAACTTTGCAATATTAGCTCATATTTTAGCTACATGCTAGCTGTTTTGGCTAATTTAGCCTTTTTTCTTGTTTGTTTTTAAGGCTAATTTGGGGTTTAGCTAATATTTTAGCTTTATGCTAGCAGTTTGGACTAAATTAGACATTTTTCCTGTTTATTTAGGCTAACTTTGTAATATTAGCAAATATTTTAGCCACATGCTAGCTGTTTTGGCTAATTTAACCTTTTTTTGTTTTTAAGGCTAATTTGGGGTTTAGCTAATATTTTAGCTTTATGCTAGCAGTTTGGACTAAATTAGACATTTTTCCTGTTTATTTAGGCTAACTTTGTAATATTAGCTAATTTTTTAGCTACATGCTAGCTGTTTTGGCTAATTTAGGCTTTTTTTCTTGTTTGTTTTTAAGGCTAATTTGGGGTTTAGCTAATAGTTTAGCTTTATGCCAGCAGTTTGGACTAAATTAGACATTTTTCCTGTTTATTTAGGCTAACTTTGTAATATTAGCTAATTTTTTAGCTACATGCTAGCTGTTTCGGCTAATTTAGGCTTTTTTTCTTGTTTGTTTTTAAGGCTAATTTGGGGTTTAGCAAATAGTTTAGCTTTATGCTAGCAGTTTGGACTAAATTAGACATTTTTCAGTTTATTTAGGCCAGAGCTGCTCATTCCTGGTCCTCCAGATCTACCACCCTGCCTGTTTTCCAGCTCTCCCTATACTGCTTGCTGCTGATTACCTGGACCAGGTGTGTTCTTTCAATCAGATTGTGGAGACATCTGACTGAGCCAATCAGCAGCTGGCAGGGCATGGAGATCAAGAAAATAGTCAGGGTGGTAAATCTCAGGATCAGGAATGAGCAGACATGATTTACGCTTATTTGGCTAATAATTCAGCTACATGCTAGCTTTTTTGAGTAAATTAGACATTGTTCCAGTTTTAGGCTAATTTGGCATTTAGCCAATATTTCAGCTACATGCTAAATGTTTTGATTAATTTAGGCTGTTGCCCGTTTTTAAGGCTAATTTGAAGTTTAGCTAATATTTTACCTTTATTTTAGCTGTTTTGGCGAAATTAGGCTTTTTTTTAGTTTTTGAGACTAATTTTGCATTCAGCTAGCCATCAGCTTCAGCATTTTCAGCTATCAATTCAAGCATCTTCAGCTATTGTTAATGCTATATATCTAGTTTTTAGAACATTTTAGTATTTTTTTTTTTCTGTGAAGATTACAGAGATGAATTATTTAGACTTTTGCTATGTTTGGCTTTCTGGAAAACCGTAAATCTTTACATTTAGGCTGTTATTGTTACACTTTTTCTGTAAACCGATCCCGGCCCCCCATGTGGAAGTTTTGGGACCCCTGATTAACGTCATCACAAAAACACGATGGTTCTGGAAAATCCCGTCTTAGACTTCACATGAAAGCGTTTGGGTCAAAGCGCTCCCACATTCTACATTTTCTGCTGACATTGATGGAGTTTATAGGATCTAAAAAAAACCACAGAAACGTCTGTCGGTTGAATATTTAAGATGAACTCAGTGGGAAACCAGAATCTCAGAGCAGAATGTTAACATCTCAGCAGGATGTCTAAATGAAACAGTTTATTACAATCATCCAATAAAAAAATCAAATCTGTGTGAGATCAGACCCCCCCACCCCCACCTCCCAGAATCGGGATGTTGATTAATATTTGATATAAAAAATGTTTAATTTTCTCCGAGTAAAACACATCTTTTTATTCCCGGTTGCAGCCTGAATGCAGACGTGCTGCTCAGAGGCAAATCTACCTGCCTGTGACAAATTGCAGCAATTACTGTGATGAAGTTCAATGATGACACCATTATGATGATGTAATAACGAGCCCCGACCACCAGACAGGTTCTAATAAGAAAGTGCCGAAGGACATTTCAGTGATGGATGCGCACTTCATTGTGGGTTTTTTTCTTTTAACAGTAGCCTCCAATAAACTTAACCCCAATTTACAAACTTAAGTTCCCCAGAAAGCCAGAGATGAGATACCAGGACTAGAAACCTTCATGGGTCAATCCATGGACCGGTTCTGGCCATTTTATGAATTCATTTGATCCTCTCAGAACTGCTCATTTCATTTCTTGAGCCTCGTTTCCATTGAGCGATCCGGTTCAATACAGTCTGGTATTTTGAGTGTTTCCATGCAACAGTTCCGACCCGTTCCTCTTAAGGGTCCCCCTTCTATAGAAAAATAGAAGGGGGCGTTTGGGCCACCCACTGATTGGTGGGAGGTGACAGCGACATTAGATGACGACATTAGAAAGTATATAGCGCTCAGTTAAGCTAATGTTTCCATGTTTGTTAGTATTTTATGGCGGTATTGTTCCTCCGTATTCTGGAGGTAGAGTTGATCAAACAAGACGTCTTCAGGTCAACATGGATGTAAAAACTTACAGAGTTTATCATCTATGTGAACCTCAGACATCAGTTTATAAATGTCACTAATCTAAATTAAATAAATGCTAATAAGTGATTCTTAATTTAAAAAAATACTTTTTTCTTTTGTTTGTTCATTTTGTTGTTTTTTTCCTTCTTTTTCCACTGCTGGGTTTTGTTATTTTACTTTGGGGTTGAACCTTGGCAGTCTTTGTTTTCCGGCTTTGTTTATTTGTTTTCTTGAGGTAGTTTTGGTTAGAGGAGCTGCTGAGTCAGCATCTCCATGACTTATTTTATGTTTGGTTGAGGATCCACAAAGGAGAGATAAAAGAGACACGTGGATCTGGAGCTGCAGGTTGCTGACCTTTGACCTACACCTACCTGTGGGCAGCTATGATTAAGTGAGTGAATGAATGAATGAATGAATGAATGAAATGGTTTATTTCAAGCAATCAGATTATAATACAAGAAATAACATCATATAATCAATCACAAATAGATCACTTGAAAGAGAGTGGACGGAAGCGAACTTATATAATCCCACCCCGACTCGACCATTTTCTCTACATGAATTATCAATATCTGGTTCAGGACTTAATATCAAATATTAATATAGTTTCAGGTGATAAAAGATCAATAATATCAGGGATGTAATAAAATTTCAAAAACATCCATAGACAAATCATTTATAATATTCATCAACAGTAATCTAAATATTCTCATTAAGAAAAAATTCAAAAAGTATCAAGATATCAAAATACTCTTGTTAAAAAAGACAATCTGAGCAGATTGCATTTATCAAAGAAAAATTATTAGAATGAAAAAGTGCTGAGTAAAAAATCATGATTTATTAATGGAAAACTTCAAAATATTCACATTAAAAGACAATTAGAGCAGATTGTATTCATCAAAAATTGGAGCAGATCAGAGCTGCATCTTTGTTTACGTTGTTTCATCAGAGTTATCTTGTGTTTTCGATTCACGAACCTGATCAGGATCGCTGGTTTATCCGTGTTCTTTCTCCGAGGATGCAGATGACAGACCTCAACAGTATTTAGGTTCCAGGAAATCCCTTTAAACTCAAGAAATTCTCCAACTTGATCCTCCACGGTTGCATTAGCATCCATCAGAGCTCCATTAGTATCCATGCTAACACTGGTAGCACCAGGCCGCGCCCTGGGCTGTAGTTGGAGTCCCTTGAGAATTACATTATTCATCCGTGCTTGTTGATCGTGGTCGTGCATTCTTCTCTCCAGGAGATCTTGGCAATTATCAAGTGCCTTTTCTTGTTGTAACTCTTCCAACATCGGGGTTAGCTTAGCATGTAGCTCCACAAGCGCTGCTAGTTTAGCATCACAATGCATTAGCGGCGCTAATTTCACCTGAATATCAGCCAGTGTGATTCTGAGCTCCGTCAGATCGGCTTCAAACCTTTTCCTCGGTGCCATGTTCAGCTCTCCTCGTCGTGTCTGGTTTGCAGAGGTTTGGTGATTAAAGTCGCTTGTTAGCAACTTTAAAAGCAAAAAAGTAGAGGAGAGTTGGAGACACTCGTCTGCTGCTCGTGACCCGGAACCGGAAGGAGCCATTATAAGCTGGAGGTGGTCTCTTCTAAAAGAGAAAGTCTGTATGTTTGAAATTGACTGGATTAATAATCACGTTTAACAGCCATAAATCTGGGTTCTGTTCTCTGAAAGGAACCCGACCTGCACTTCTACAACCGTCTCACATCATTTCTTTCACCCTCGACTAGGAACAGAAAAAAGTTTGAAATTGCTTCTCACAATAAATCTCCAGGATGCGTAGGTGAGGAGACAGCCAGCCAGCCAGCCAGCGACAGGCTTGGCTTGCTAAGGCGGCGCGTATTGAAAGCACGCCAGCACATTTACAGCATTAGTCACATCGCTGCTCTTGTGTCTGCCCAACAGAGAACCTGCACGGAACGCGGTCGACCCATTTCTTTCTCTCCACCCCCTCCGTCTTTCTCACTTTCTCTGACTCTCGCCCATTCTAATAAGGTCAGCTGGGAAGCGTTGGTGCCAGCATCCATTCAGAACGCGAGCAGCACAAGTTTGAGTTGCAGGTAAATGAAAATGCGCTCAGATTTGTGCGGCTGTGAAGTGAAAGGTGGGAGGATTGTCTCATAAAAGCTGTTTACTTTAGTAAGCAGCAGAGAGCAGGCTCCACCGTTTCTGTTAGAAGACCCCATCTCCATCTCAGATCAACGTTCAGGCTGACTCACAGAACCACTCAAACAGTCCTGATGTTTGTTCAGCTCTTTGTCACTGACAGAAATGTCTGCACGATGTGGAGGTTTGAGGAGCAAACACACCGTTTGGATCCGAACATCCACCCCTGTCCTGAAAACCCCTCAGAGCCCCTTTCTGCCCCGTCAACAAGCAGCTGCCCTCTCAGAGCGGGGAGATGGGAAAACCAGATCAGAGATGAACTTCAAAGTCTGGTCGGGTTCACTTCCTGAGACAGACCGCCGGGGGCACGCAGGCTCCGCCCCTTTTCAGACCTTTGTGGTTGATGTGGCTGTCAAACCGTTCTATGGACTTAAAAGTTAAAGTTCTCCATAAAAGCAGCTGTTGTCAATCCTTCATTAACCCTTTAAACCAGGGGTGGGCAATTGTTTTGACTCGTGGGCCACAAAGGGTTCTAAAATTTGGCATAAGGGCCGGACAAGGAGCAGATGGAAGGAGAGATTGGGTAATCAACCTCATAAACTAAAAAGATAATATGGAATTTAGAGAAAAACATGCTTTAATTTGAATTAAAATTCACATATATTAATTTAAAACAGAAAATTTGAGAGTTTTAATTTCTAAATTTTGATTTTGTTCTCTTTTTGGGTGATCCAATTATGATTATTCTTCAGAGAAAATGTGAACTCAAAGAAATCTTCATTGTATGTGGTGTAGGAATAATCCGAAAGATCACCATCTGACTCAGAAAGGAACACACACGAACGTCAGAGAAACAACACCCATTCATTGGAAGAAACACAGAAATACAATGAAATAAAACAAGAATTAGGATTTTGATTCAATTGTTTTATTTGGAGGGCCACATTAAGTAGCTTAAGGGGCCGCATGTGGCCCCCGGGCCGTAGTTTGCCCACCCCTGCTTTAAACACTACAGATGTCACCGGTGACACCGACGTAACACATGATGTTTATGCGATCAACATCAATGACTGCAGCACATTCTGAACATAGAATCACAGCTGATTCACATGTACGGGATAATGCGCACGTTATCGAGCATTATCACGCTTATACGATGGTTACTTACAAAATACATAAATATTCAATACATTTTTAGCATTTCATTTTGGTTATTTTTTGTTTTAAATCCTTTTTCTTTATTTTTACAAAAAACGGAGCATTTGATGCGTGGTGCCACTGGTTGTCATGGTAACAGCTGAGTCACCTAGACTGCAGCGGTAAAGTAAAGTTATTCAGAGAGAACGTTCTCTTCTTACGGCTCGTTTTTGTCCAGATCATGAAGTTAAAGTTTGTTTCAGAAAAGCCAAAGCAGAGATATAAAACATTTGGATATTTGACCAGAACGTTTATTCTGTCATGCTTTGTCATCACTGTGGATGATCACTTTTTAGTCCAATCAGAATCCAGTATTCACCTGGATCACTTGGTTATTGTAGAGTTCAGAATCTGCTGAACTCTATAATAACTACAATCTACAATAGAAGTTTGAAACCTCTGGAGCCACATGTGACTATTTTAATTCTCTATTGAGGCTCCTTGGTTTAGAAAAAGTTTAAATAAATAAATAATTTATAATTTAAATAAATAAATACTTTGTTGGTCTGTTTTTTTCTTTTGCTTTAGTTGATTACATTTTATAATTTTTTGTACACTGTTCTTAACTTATGTATTTGTGACATTTTGATTTTTTAAGTAGTTTATTGATATTTAATTTTTTGTATACTGTTCTTAACCTGTGTATTTTCTGACATTGCACTGTTTTAATGTAGTTCTACTGATTGAACTATGTGTCCGGAATAAATTCTATCTATCTATCTATCTGTTATTTATGTTTTTAATGTTGACACTTCAACCGAATTCTGCTTCAATGTTGTCATCTTTTTATTCTTATAGGAGAAAAAGGATGAATGTTTCTGATTCATCATTTCCATATTTGTGAATCTGCTGCAACAGGAGGATTCTGTTACCTGTAGGCTTGTTTTAGGGTCGGTACTGATCCATTTCAGTTGTTATTTTGCTAAAAAGAATCACTTCAAATTAATGTATTTCATCAAGGCTTTCTGACTTTGTCAGGAACCTGGATTTCAACTGAATTCATTTTATAATTATTTTTATTTTAAAATGCTTGAACTAATGACTATCATAGTGTTACATCTTATCTAAAATAACTATTAAGCAACGATTAGAGCCAAGATTCAAATCCTCGGTGGATGGTCACCTCCTCTCCCAGTCATGTGAGCTTCAGGAGACACATCTGTCCAGATTAGCTGCAAGAAGAAAAATAAACAAACTCTGGGATGTCCAGACCAGACACACAAAGACGTTTCTCTGATTTAGATCTATACTTTTGGAAAAAGAGATTTGTTTATATATATATATGCATATACTTATGTGTCATGGGTCAAAACTGACTGAGTAGTTACTAGAGTTAATAATTTTAAATTTGAACCATAAATCAAGCAAATTCTTTTCAGAATTGTGTTCTAAGTATCTCAGTAAAATTCCAGTAACACAATAACTTTGTTTTTTCCTGTTTTTATTGAATACATATTTTCTTAACGCTTGTGCTTTTCTAGGTATGCTGGCGTTGGGAGTGGGGTCATCTGGACCCACAGGACAGCACGCTGCTGTTAGTGGCAGACAGGAAATGCTGTCCACCTTCATCCACATTTGTCGTGGGATAGAGAACCCCTCAATGTAAGGCTGGGGTCATCTGGACCCCAAAGGAGAACAAAAGGGTTGGCGGCCCAGAGAAGCCTAACAAAACAACCAAGAGACGAGAAAAGAAATGGATGAAATGTTTGGGTTTTTAATGTATTTTAAAGCAGATTTAAGACACGGGTCAAAACCGACCCGTTAACAACACAGATGTCAGAGTCAAGGCCCGGGGGCCGGATCCGGCCCTCCAGATCATTTTATTTGATTGTTATTAATGATCCGATGTTATCTTGTTCTCATTTCTAACTTGTATAATTTTGACAAAATCTATTTTTATAGAATAAAATATTGAAAGTTATTAAGATTTAAGTTGATTTATTCTGGAATAATATTCCTGTGTTTTTATATAATTAATATTTATGTAAAAAAGTTTTTAAATGATTAAAAATGTAGTTTTAGAGTGTTCATGTATCCTGTTCATGAGATCGAGTTTGACACCCCCGATGACACAAAAGGAAGTTACATGAGGTGTATTTTATTTTGAAAGGAACTTGTCTGTGATGCTTTTAAACATGCAATAATAAAACATTTCAAATACTGTAAATTATTACACTTTTATCATTTCGGTGCATCAGTAACCAGCCGGTCTGTTCCGGGTTACAGCAGCAACATTATTATTTATTACTGTAAATAATTAAAAACTACGTTTGTAAATTAAATATTTAATTATAGCAAAATTATAAATAATGGTTAATTTTTCTAAACAGTGAAGCGGGATCAGTGGCTGTGGTTGGTTACAGTAGTTAAACATCATCTCTGGTGTTAAAGGGTCAACATGTTACCAGTTCAAACTGGTTTGTTCATAGAGGAGAGAATGAAAACTCCATTCATGACAATAAATGGGATCAGCCTCGTCTGAGCCATGAGGATGAATGTGAACGAGGAGAGGAGGACCCCGTTGAGGGTTCCAGCCGCATATCCGAGCGCGGCGCCGGGGTCGGCGCTGAAGAAGCACAAACAGACAAACTGTGATGAAACAGCCAATAGAGGCTGTCCTCAAAGCAAGATTTACTTTAATAGAAGCCATATTTCTCTCAACATTACAGGCCAATTACCCCTCTCTGTTTTGGGAAGTGGCAGCGCGGCGTCCTCGTGATCAAACACAGTTTCTTCTTTCCTCCCGTACGCAGAAATCAAGCCGTCGTGACGCGCGGCAGATGGGAAAACAAACCGAGCACGCTTAATTACGTCTGTGCTGCAGGATCGAGCCGATGAAAACATTTGCATTGGACTGCTTATAGGCTCTCATCAGTGAGGAATTGTCAAAGAGAAGCTGCTTGTTCAGCAAACGCCTGCAGCAGCGCGAGTGAACAAACACTGAAACCAGCGTGTGATTTACAGCGCCGTCGCTCTGCACATCAAAGTTTCCTGCAGATATTGACGGGGAACCTCATTTATAAAGACGCGGTGGATGTTTGCAGAGTTTAGCTCCAGATGATTAGCAGACGACAGAAATATAACTTTTAGGTGAGGATTCAGGAGGTTTAAATCTATTTAAATATCATTGTCACTTAAATTCCTAATATCTGATTAATTTAGTTTACTTGGATCAATCTTTTCCATTGTTTCCACAGAAGGTAATCCACTCAAAAACCATCTTTTCCTTTCAAATCTACCAGTAAATTCTATTGTCCGCTCGGCCTCCTCCCACTGATTAGATTCAGGATTTCCAAACGCTGCTGGCTGAAACTCTGCGCTTACGTAAGAATAACGCTCCTGGGGTAGTTAATCCATCACGCCGCCGCTGTGTTTTACGAGTATTTTGAGTATGTAATCTGCGGCCAAGTCACCAAATTGGTTTATCCAGCAAATTCTGGAGCTAATTTATCATCTGCAGAGAAGAAGCCGGGCAGAGACAGAACGATCGTTGTCCATCAGCGACTTTATGAAGTCATCATTTCTTAAATGACATCATTTTCTCTCCTGCTTTACGGTCCAGTATCTGTTTTCTCCTCTGCTCCATCACTGCATTCAATCAGGAGGAATGATGGTCGCTCAGCAGAGGAGGGTCATTGATGATGGAGCTACCAGGAAGAAGACCAAAGATGGAGTGAAGGTCCGTGTGCCTCAAAGATGTCAAAAGGAGAACATAAAATCCTCCAAACATGGTTAAAATGCATCCAGAAAACAATCAGACAGAAAAGTGTTGGTTCTGTGAGAGAAAGACAGAATATATGTATGATATATAGAATAAATGGAAATGATGAAAACTTTACTTCCCATCATCCCTCTCTTTACACCTCAAACTAACAACTCTTGCTGATCAATATCGTTTCTATCCAGCCGTACAGTTCGGATCCACAAAGACGTTCATGGATCTATTTGTCTTTTTATCAGCCACTGATTCACAACAATTTGAATAAATAAACTTTCAGACCTGCAAATTTTAGCTTTATTTTCTTTATAAATATCCCCCATCGACAGAAAAGAACTGAAAACGTGATTTTCATTGGAGCAGATCCTAAATAATACCAAGAATTACTTTCATTTGGTCAAAAAAATATAATAATGTCATAATTAACAACATTTTCATCTCTGCAACATGACCTTTAACCCAGACTGGACATAACATACAAAGGATGATTGTGTTCATGTATCAATGATTTATGATTCATCCATTATCCAAACTCAACTCCTCTTTTTAGTGTCACAGGGTTGCTAGAGCCTAAATAAATATACTCTGAAAATATGAGCATTATAATATATAATAATAAATATAAAATGTTTCAAACAAATGTGAGGAGCTCTCCTCTAATGAAGCGGATTAAATAAACATAAAGTGATTCTGATGTGTGAAAACCTGGATCCTAAGAAAAAAAAATAAATCAACTTAAATTTAAATTAAGAAATCAGATAAAAAGAGTGGAATTACCTGTTATAATGCTAGTGTGGATGCTTTTTGCTGAAAATGGTGACACAATTCACTTTGATTTCTGAAGAGATTTGCTGAAAATGCAAAAACTATTTGCAAAACGTTACATTTGCTAAAAGACTAGAAATTTTGTTAAAGAAAAATAACTATTAAACAAAAGAACAATGGAAGAGCTCTGAAGTTGACCTATATTTCTGAAAAATGATTTGTAAAATTGCTTAAGAATCCGCAATACATGCAAACTTTGCAAAAATATTTAGTGGGTTGCATAAGAATGAGCAACCTTAATAGATGCCATATTAGCCAAAAAAGCGAGTTTGTTGCTTAACTTATCTCCAAAATATCCAACAATTCTTCAGTAAACTAAATTAGCCACAAAAAACCTTAGTAGATGTCATATTAGCCAAAACACTTTAGCATGTTGATTAAATATTAGCTACACTCCAAATTTTTTTATTACTAAAAAGATGAAAACATTTCCCATGAATATATGTAAAGGCTTATTGTTAATCTACATTTTCATTCATTATATTGGGTACATTAATATAAAGAACTAAAAAGTTCATAAATATCAAAAATACAAGCAGTAAAGTCCTGAATGAGCTGAACGCTTATATTGAATATTGCAGTGTTAAGTAAAAGAAGAAGAAGAGCAGGGAGATAAATGTTTGTTTGGAAATGTCAGTGGTGCTGGAGAGAGAGCGCTTCCTCTGGAAAATATGAGCAAACATCTGAACGCAAACATCCTTCAAATTCAAGTTAAACAGACAAATCAAAATTGTTTTTTTCTTTTTCTGTCATTTCCAAAGAGGACAAAGTGAGCTCCCGTCACCAGATAAACTGGGGAAGGGGAACGGAAGCGTCCGGCTAATGGCAGACCATCACTCCGTTTTAAAGCACGAACAAAGACACCATTAGGGAGAAACACAGAAACCCTGTCTTAGCTTTTGTGTTGGGGGTCCCCACGGTGATGTGCCAGAGCACTTAACCTTCCAGCACGGCGCTCGGTGGGGCTTCCACCCAAACACGGGGCCTGTCACGAGAGCGAGCTCCGCCGGGACTCCTAACAAAAGGCCGTGGGCACGCGAGGCCAGCCGCAATCTGTCCACGGCTGCACTTCCACCAGCAGACAACACTGACAGGCAATGAGAATTCATGTTCTCCAGGAGAGCTGAGCTGCAGCTCGGATACTGGAGGAGGAGGAGGAGGGGAGGGGGGTTATTGGGAAAAAAGTCTAAATTGCAGGCGCTTGTGAAGGTGAAGGTAGGAATTAATATCATGTCACTTTCAAATGTGCCAGAGGACTCCGTGATATAATTATAGCCGGAGAGGAAATGTAGAAAGACTGTCATGAAACAAAAACGGCGGCGAGGCGCGTGAGCCTCAGGGGAGGATCTGAAACGGTTCTTCAAAGACTTGAACGTCCAGAAAGAAAAAGCAGATAATTGTCTTTATTAAATCTTTTACAAACAATTATAGCAACTCTGGAAACGGAGTGATAGAGGAGAGGATGCGGCTGTGCGGCCGTGACACGATCCACGCCACACGGGCGCAAACAGCAGGGATCACAGCGCTGCGCCCGGCGCAACCGGCTCCGGCTACATGGATACAGATTATCAAGGCCTTCATGTGACAGGGAGAGGAAGAGGAGCGCAACAACAACTGCAGCCCCCGACCAGGCCCGCTGAAGGCTCCTGGGAGGCTTGACGAGGAGACTCAGCCGCCGAGGCTGACAAACTGTCAGTGAGGATCCTGTCTGGAGGATGGAAACTGAAATTAGAACAAAGGAAACGAAGGCGCAGCACGGTGAGCTCTGGAAGGTGAGGTGACGACGGATCCGCCATAAAAATTACTCCCTGTCTGATTCTGCTTTGTGGAAGACTAACGATGACTTTGAAGCACAAACGCGACTAAAAAAGTTCCAAAACCTGCGATGAAGCTGGTGTGGATGCTTTTGGCTGAAAGAAGTCACTGAAGATGCTGAAAATGGTGATGCAATTTAACTTAATGGATGAAGGGATTTGCTGAAGCTATTTGCAAAATGTTACATTTGCTAAAAGACTGGACATTTTGTTAAAATACAAAAGAGCACTGAAGTTGACCTGAATCAATAATAAAAAATGGTTGAAAAATTGCTTAAAATTTACTAAGACATGCAAAATTCGCAAAAAAAATTGGTGTGTTGCCCAAAAAATCCTTAGCGAATGCTAAATTACCTAAAAAAGCTAGCACATTGCTTAAATACTAGCTAAACTCCAAAATAGCCTAAAATTCCTCAGTAAATTACATGAGTGAAAAACATTAGCTTGTTGCTAACATAGAAGTTAAACTCAAAATTAGCCTATAAGAATCTCAGTAGATAACAAATTAGCCAAACACGTTAGCATGTTGCTAAAATATTAGCTGAACTCCAAATTAGTATTAAAAACCTCAGTCAATGACAAATTAGCCTAAAAAGCTAGTAGATCGCTTAAATACCAGCTAAATTCTGAAATAGTTGGAAATTCCTAAGTAATCCAAATAAGCCAAAAACGTTAGCATGTCGCTAAAATATTAGCTAAACTCTAAATTAGCATAAAAACCTCCAGTAGGTAACAAATTAGTAAAAAAAATAAAATAAAAATGTTAGCATGTCGCTAAAATATTAGCTAAACGACAAATTAGTATAAAAAAAACCTCATTAGATGCAAAATTAGTCTAAAAAGCTAACACATTCCTTAAATAGTATCCAAACTCCAAAATAGCCTAAAATTCCTCAGTAAATTAAATGAGTGAAAAACATTAGCTTGTTGCTAACATAGAAGTTAAACTCAAAATTAGCCTATAAGAATCTCAGTAGATAACAAATTAGCCAAACACGTTAGCATGTTGCTAAAATATTAGCTGAACTCCAAATTAGTATTAAAAACCTCAGTTGATGACAAATTAGCCTAAAAAGCTAGTAGATTGCTTAAATACCAGTTAAATTCTGAAATAGTTGGAAATTCCTCAGTAATCCAAAATAAGACAAAAATGTTAGCACGTCGCTAAAATATTAGCTAAACTCTAAATTAGCATGAAAAAAAACCTCAGTTGATGACAAATTAGCCTAAAAAGCTAGTAGATTGTTTAAATACCAGTTAAATTCTGAAATAGTTGGAAATTCCTCAGTAATCCAAAATAAGACAAAAATGTTAGCACGTCGCTAAAATATTAGCTAAACTCTAAATTAGCATGAAAAAAAACCTCAATCGATGACAAATTAGCTTCAAAAGCTAACACATTCATTAAATAGTATCCAAACTCCAAAGTAGCTGGAAATTCTTCAGTAAACCAAATTAGCCAAAAACGTTAGTATGTTAAATATGTTAAAATATCACCTAAACTCCAGTTTTTTTGACAATTACTATAAAGATGAAAACATATCCCATGAATATATTTAAAGGTTTGTTAATAATCTACTTAAAACATTGAAATTTGAAGACTTTCTCATTATTTTCCGATGGTTTATATACTCAATATTTCATAAACTATAAAGTTTATAAATTCCAAAAATACAAGCAGCAATGTCCTGAACGAGCTGAACAGTTTGATACCAAGATTACTGAAATGTCTGAAAGTGTGTTTTTATATGTCCAAAACGGCGTCAAAAGCTTGAAGCTTCAGAGTCTCTGAGTGAACAAAGTTTAATCGTTCAGATCCATCAGGTCATCTCTGGCTCGAGGAACTGAAGGAGGCGGACCCTCGTCTTCCCGCCTCAATCTTTCTGGTTGTTGCAGCTCGTCATTGACACAAAACCACCAAAGGATGATTAAGATAAGCTCATTATCTGAACACAATAACCGTGTCTCCCATGATGCAAAGAGATGCAATATTTGTTTTTCCTGGTGAAGAACCTTCAGGGTCTGAAAACTGCTTCATGTCTTCTGTAATGAAATGAAAATGGAGGAAATAAAGAGAGTTTCCTGATTGTGGAGATAAATGTGAGGATCTTTGAGCTCTGGAGTTTCAGTTTGACAAAGAACAGCAGAGAGACGCATGAGTCATCGGTTTGGAGGATGTACTGTCAGATTCTAATCCTGGAGGATCAAAGTGGGGAATCGGGAAATCTGCAGACATCAGACAGTCATCTGTGAGTTAATATGTGTGATTATTAAAGTACAGAGTTTGGTTAAAAGCACATAAAGCCTCGCTGATACAGCAGATGGTTTAGATCGGTTTTTATTTTACTAATAAAGTTACATTGAAATCTACTGATCATTGTTTAAGGGAGTCCTGGACAAGATGCAAATTACTACACAAAAACCAAGACATTTTATACAATTAACAGAGAGAAATATAGAGAATAAAAAGTTCTTCAGAAAAGCATCGACCTGAGAATGATGGGAAATGTAGTTGAGGTTTCTTTTGCATTTGTAGGTAATCAATACTGAACATTTTAACAGAAATTTGATTTTATATTTGTAGGTCCTGATTAAATTAACATTAACTAATTTGACCAAAGCAGCTAGCATGTAGCTAAAATATATGCTAAACTCCAAAACAGCCTTAAGAAATGAAATAAAGCCTAAATTAGCCAAAACAGCTAGCATGAAAAATGAGCTAAACTCCAAAACAGCCTAAAAAATCTTAGTAAAAAAGTCAGCAGAATGCTAAAGTTCAAAACTTTACCTTTAATAACTTTCAATATTTTACTCTCCATAAAAATATATTTGGTCAAAATTATACAAGTTATAATTGAGCGCAAGATAACATCAAGAAGAGGAAAATAAAATGATCTGGAGGGCCGGATCCGGCCCCCGGGCCTTGGTGTATTTCATGCAGCTTTTCCTGTTCTCTCGTATCATTTCATCATTTTTCTTGAATTTCTACATAGATGTTGATGATCCTGCAGGTCTGATGGTTTCATCTGGATGACTCTCCACTAATTAACACTAATCTCCAGTTTTTCCAGGTGTTTGTGTCTCAAAATAAAAATCCTTTCAGAGTAAAAACACGTTTTGAAATGTTCTGGAATGAGATGACATTTCATTTTAATAGAAAACGCAGTGGCACATAACTATGGAGTTATTATTGTCAGGCAAATCTAATTCTGCTGATTATCCTGAGAACTGAAGCAGAGCAGAAGAAGTGAAACTTGTTAATAAAAGCTCAGACGCCATGAACGACAAAGTCAAAGTGGAGCCGGCTTCAAAGGCTCGCAATGAAAGGCGGCGCTCGCCGTCCTTCAGGACCCCGATCGATGCGGCTGATCCTTCGTGAGCGCCTCGGAGGGGGCGTATTGGAGGGCGCCGCGCCCCCAAACGATGGATGAGCCACACCAACCTTGGCTGAGCATCAGAGGGGGGGGCAAGTCTGATTCATCAACTTTTACTCTTCAAATAAAGTCGGAGCAGCTCGCCAGCCTGATCATCAGATGAACACCGTTGGTTTTCTGCTGGTCTTCTTAAGGAGGAGCAGTTTTAAATAGATTTTACATGGAACCTGATCTGACTCTAAGGCCCGATCCGAATACTATCCTTTCTCCCTTCCCCTTAGCCCTTCCCCTTGATTTGAAGTGGCAGTTGAAGTCAAAATTGTGTCCGGAATTATTATTTTTTACGCTACACACTCCAAACAGAGGGGTCCAAAGTCCGCTATCGCGAGAGTAAACCGCGCCGCGCTACGAAGCGCTTTTCTTCACTTTGGTGCTCTCTGAACCACAGATGTTTACATTTAAACGTAAGTAATAACTTTATGTTGCAGCGTGACCTCTTTTCATTTATAAAATTGCTGTTGTAATGTATATACGAGCGCTGGAAGCTCTGCGCTAATGCTAGCTTACCGGTGATTTTGTTAACGTCACTGAACGAAACTCACGTTGGAAATATTTTTTACCACCCTCCGTTTGGAGCAAGCACGGAGGGATAAACGAAGGCGGAGGGCTAAGGGGAAGGGAGAAGGGATAGTATTCGGATCGGGCCTAACTGTTCCGTGCTCGTCAGTTTTCCTCTTTTCTTTGAGTAACTGGCTCACCGACTTACACTCACCTGAAAAGTCAGACATCCTGTTAAACATAATGAGCCTCAGGACACATTTCTGCACACGCTGGTCTGATAAAGGAGCGTGTTTACGCAATACTGAAAAAAATAGAATTGAATTAATCAGGTCTGAAGATCAAACTGTCATTTTATGATTCATTTGTCTTCTATTCATCTTTGACATTTCAACATTTACACCTACAATGCCTTAAATTACCTTAAAGTTCATTGTGCTTCTTATCTAACGATAATTAAGAATTCTGTTCTATTCTTTTCTATTTTATTCAACTGCCAGCTACGACCACGAGCCCCAAATGTTTACATGTTTTAATATTTCTGATAAAAAAGAAACAAAATAAATAAACATCATTAGTGCAGACATCAACAACCGGCAAACAACGACAAACAGCTGCAGTTTTTACAAATTCAAGTTTTCATAAATAAAAATCAATAAAGATTAACGCGAAAAAACAAAGGTACAAATACAAATAAATAAAAAGTTCTACAACCGCCTGAAGTCGTAAAACTTCCGCTCTTGGCCGATGATGTCATACTCCATCTTGTTGTCTTCTAAGTTGCTCTTATTTCGTTGTAACATCAGTCCTCAATCAAGTACAGAGAAATGTGAACTTTCAAACAATAATAGTTGAAATCATCTTTTCCAACAGAAACCACATGGTTTGTTACTAAAGAGCTCTACGGCACCAGAACTTTACTCCACCAAAGCCTGTAATGACTTTGCCAAATTCTTTAGGGACAAAATCAAAAACATTAGACAAACAATTATTTCATCAACTACAAGTTCAGGATATGAACCCTATCCACTAGAAACCATAAACCCCATGGCTCAGTTTCAACCCATAAACAGTAAAGAACTGCAGGACATTCTATGTCAACTGAACTCCTCCTCCTGCTGTCTGGATATTCTACCCACAAGCTTTTTCAAAAAAGTTTCAAAGATCCTGGAACCAGCCCTGCTCCAGATTGTCAACTTGTCGTTAACATCTGGTGTTTTCCCAGAACCACTGAAAACAGCTGTAATCAAACCTCTCCTAAAAAAGGACAGTCTAGACAAAACTCAAATGAACAACTACAGACCGATATCAAACCTGCCATTTTTAAGTAAGATCATTGAAAAAGCTGTTTTCCATCAGTTAAATGAATTCCTAATAAATAACAACTGCTATGATGTCTTCCAGTCCGGCTTCAGACAGAACCACAGCACTGAAACGGCTCTGACCAAAGTGACCAATGACATACGTTTGAATACAGACAGTGGAAATATGTCAGTGCTAGTTTTACTGGATCTCAGTGCTGCGTTTGATACAGTCGACCACGCAATACTACTCAGACGACTGGAAAACTGGGTGGGTCTCACTGGACCAGTACTAAACTGGTTCAAAACGTACTTAGAAAACAGGAAATATTTTGTGTCAATTGGTGACTTCACTTCTGAGCCAACAGAAATTACATGTGGAGTGCCCCAAGGCTCCATCCTGGGACCACTTCTATTTAACATCTACATGCTCCCACTGGCCCAGGTTATAAAGAACAACAACATTAGTTACCATAGCTATGCAGATGACACACAGATATATATTAGACTGACACCAGGAGACCGAGGCCCTGTACAGGCTCTTGGTAAATGCATTGAGGACATTAATGACTGGATGTGTCACAACTTACTTCAATTAAACAAAAACAAAACTGAGGTTATTGTCTTAAAGAAAAAAGGTTAGACGTCACTACAGAGCTTCAATCTATTCAACTAAAAACTACCAACCAGGCCAGAAACTTGGGTGTAGTGATAGACACAGACTTAAATTTTGATAAACACATTAAAGCAGTCACTAAATCAGCCTATTATCATCTCAAAAATATCTCAAGGATTAAAGATTTGATGTCTAAGCAGGACCTGGAGAAACTAGTGCATGCTTTCATCTTTAGTCGACTTGATTACTGTAACAGTGTTTTTACAGGACTACCAAAAAAATCCATCAGGAAACTGCAGCTGATTCAGAACTCTGCTGCTCGGGTTCTCACAAGGACCAAGAAAGTAGACCACATCAGTCCAGTTCTGAGGTCTTTCCACTGGTTACCTGTCTCTCAGAGGATAGACTTTAAAGTTCTGTTACTGGTTTATAAAGCTTTGAATGGTTTAGCACCAAAATACATGACTGACCTCCTGACCCAGTATGTACCAGCCAGACCTCTCCGATCATCAGGATCCGGTCTTTTATCAGTTCCTAGAGTCAGAACTAAACATGGAGAAGCTGCATTCAGCTTCTATGCACCACAGATCTGGAACAGACTTCCAGAAAACCTTAGATCTGCTGAAACACTCAGTGTATTTAAATCCAGGTTAAAGACTCACCTGTTCTCAGTTGCATTTGATTAATATGTATTCAAAAGTTTACGTCCGCACTTTTTATCTATGCTTGTTTTAAATTAAAATCTTTTTACTTTCTTTTAATTTTATTTTAATGATTTGAATAATGAATGACATTTTTACTATTTCTTTTGATTGTTTCTTTGAATGTTTTATGTAAAGCACTTTGAATTGTCTCTGTACATGAAATGTGCTATACAAATAAACTTGCCTTGCCTACGTTTAAACACAAACAGCTGCAGGGAAAACAGACAGAAATAATCGATCGCGGCTGTCGGAGGATCTTTGAACACTTCACTACGAACGAACCACAAATACGACTCGTCTGTAACTGAGTTTTAAACCAGAGGATGTTGGTGACAGTCTGAAGACAGAAAGCAGCTGCTCAGAGTTTCTCTTTAGTGAGAATCTTCCTTTCTAAAGGACGTCTATCATCTAAAGCGCAGCTTAAAGACGGTTCATCCGCGTTCACCGGCCTGCTGAAAGTTGAAGGCAGAGATTCACTGCACCTGCTCCAGGTAGCACATTAAAGCTGAGCGCCGCGGCGCGTGTTGGTGTCTCTGCAGGCGCCCGCATTGAACACAGTGGGGACCTGGAAATCACAGGCCTGGAACCAAAGCTTGTCCAGTGAAGGTCACGGAGCAGAGAATATATCTGCTGCAAAGGCAGGTCTGCTGGAAGAGATGAATCACAAGGAGCTCCAGCTGCTGGAGGCTTCAGGCTGCTGTCAGACGAACGGAAGCAGGAGAATCTCACATAATGATGCGATGCTAAAACTCTATCCATACGGATTAAAAGAGAAATGTAAAATCATTAGGTTTGATTATTGGATGACAGAATAATACCATGATTCTACATGAAATGTGAGGAAACTGTCAGAATGTTCAGCTTATGAACAGATTTCTGTCTTTTAAAGTCTTCTTCAACCATCCGAAAAATTTAAATAATCATTTTGCTAATATCTGCTGATCTTTTTTAATACTCAGTTTATTATTTATTGCTTTAACACAATCCTGCTTTATCTGAATTTTAAATTTACTGGTTTTCCTTTTTCTTTAGTAGATAATTTTAATCAGAAATGAAGAATACCGAACCAGTAAGGCCAAGTGGACCCGTACGGTTTAAAAATGTGGCCTCACCTGTGTTTGCCCGCAATGACTTCAGTGGGGATTCAGTGGATTAGCTCGCTATGCTAGCCAGCCGCCCAGTGGACAGCGGAGCTCGCTAGCTCGATGCAGTGGAGTGCGCTAGCTAGCTTCAATGGCCCTTACTAGCTCAATACAACGAAGCTTGCTACAATAGAGTTTGCTAAAACAGAGTTCCCCAGCTTAAAGCAACAGAGCTTGCTAGCTTGCTACAATGCAGCTAGCAACAATGGAGTTTGCTAGCTTGTTACAATAGAGTTTGCTAAAACAGAGTTCCCCAGCTTAAAGCAACAGAGCTTGCTAGCTTGCTACAATGCAGCTAGCAACAATGGAGTTTGCTAGCTTGTTACAATAGAGTTAGCTAAAACAGAGTTCCCCAGCTTAAAGCAACAGAGCTTGCTAGCTTGCTACAATGCAGCTAGCAACAATGGAGTTTGCTAGCTTGTTACAATAGAGTTTGCTAAAACAGAGTTCCCCAGCTTAAAGCAACAGAGCTTGCTAGCTTGCTACAATGCAGCTAGCAACAATGGAGTTTGCTAGCTTGTTACAATAGAGTTTGCTAAAACAGAGTTCCCCAGCTTAAAACAGCAGTGCTTGCTAGCTTGCTACAATGCAGTTAGCAACAATGGAGTTTGCTAGCTTGTTACAATAGAGTTTGCTAAAACAGAGCTAAAAAGAGTTCCCTAGCTTAAAGCAACAGAGCTTGCTAGCTTGCTACAATGCAGCTAGCAACAATGGAGTTTGCTAGCTTGTTACAAATAGAGTTTGCTAAAACAGAGTTCCCCAGCTTAAAGCAACAGAGCTTGCTAGCTTGCTAAACAATTGCAGCTAGCAACAATGGAGTTTGCTAGCTTGTTAGCAATAGAGTTTGGCTTAAACAAGAGTTCCCCAGCTTAAAGCAACAGAGCTTTGCTAGCTTGCTACAATGCAGCTAGCAACAATGGAGTTTGCTTAAGCTGTTTACAATAGAGTTTTGCTAAAACAGAGTTCCCCAGCTTAAAAACAGAGTGCTTGCTAGCTTGCTACAATGCAGTTAGCAACAATGGAGTTTGCTAGCTTGTTACAATAGAGTTTGCTAAAACAGAGTTCCCTAGCTTAAAGCAACAGAGCTTGCTAGCTTGCTACAATGCAGCTAGCAACAATGGAGTTTGCTAGCTTGTTACAATAGAGTTTGCTAAAACAGAGTTCCCCAGCTTAAAGCAACAGAGCTTGCTAGCTTGCTATAACGGAGCTTGCTAGCTCATACATAAGTGAAGGTTCCAAACAGCGTCTACAGGTTAGCAAACAGGTTTGCTAGCTTGCTACGAACAGAGTTTTACTAGCTTAATTCAAATGCAAGCATGTTTGCTAGCTTGTATAAGCACAATTCCTAGCTCAAAGGCAATTCGAACGTGAGTGCTAGCTACAAAAAAAATAGGTTAAAAAAAAAAAAAAAAAAAAAAAAAAAAAAAAGGAAATGAAAATTTATTGATAAAACGCAAGTAAAATCATAAAAGCCAACAAGATTAAAATCCAGAAATTTAAAATATTGAAAACATACACATAAAATAGTTCCCATTTTAAAACACATTGCAGAATAAAAAAGTTTGAACATTTTCAGACTTGTAGTCTGTCTCACATTTTCAGGGAGATTATTCCAAATCTTTGAAGAGAAATACTGAAAGCTGCCTCACCATGTTTAGTTTCAATTCTCTGCCAGAGGTTTGCAGATTTTGGGATGGTTATAAGAAATGAGCACATCAGAAATGTACTTGGGTGTTAACCCATGGAGAGACATAAACAATCAGAGCTGCTTTAAACTCGATTCTCTGAGCGACAGGAAGCCAGTGGACGACCTCAGAACAGGACTAATGTGATCCTATTTCCTGGTTTTTGTCAGAACTCGAGCTGCAGCATTTTGAATAAATTGTGCTTTTTTTTTGTTTAGAGAGTCCAGTGAGGACGGCATTACAATAGTTCAACCTACTGGACACAAAGGCATGGATTCGTTTTCCAAGTCAGGTGTGGACACAATACTTTTCATTTTGGTGATGTTCTTCAGGTGATAGAAGGTTACTGATGTAAGTGATGAGATGTGACTGTTAAAATTTAAGTCAGAGTCTAATACAATTCCTGGGTTTCTAACCTGACTTTCTGGTTCAAAAGAGAGGGATTCCAGATGATACGTGTCATCTGCGAACCACTGGCAGAGATCTTCTTCAGGTTCCAAGAATTAAAACTAAACATGGTGAGGAAGCCTTTTACGGTGGAGCTCACTAGATCGCTACAACAGAGTTCGTTAACTCAATACAGCGGCACTTGCTAGCTTGCTACCATGGAGTTTGCTAGCTCACTACAGAACAATACAGCAGAGCTCGCTAGCATGCTTCGCTGTTCGCCAGGTGGCTAGCTAGCTTAGCGAGCCAACCTACTGAGTGCCCACTTAAGCCAATGTGTGCGGACAAACCCATTTACACTGGGGTCACACTGGACGCGGAAGCGCCGCAAAGCAGAGCGGAGCGGAGTCCGCGCTGCTTCCGCTCCGCTCTGTAGTTCACACCAGACGGGCATTTTTCCGCGGCGGTCCACAGGCGCTTCTGCTGGAGCTTTTTTTGTTTTTGCATCAGTTGATATTTCATAGCCTAAAGACATTAACCCATGTTTCCTGCTAAGAAAAACTGCTCTCTCAAAACCCCGCCCACCCGCTCTGTCGGCCCACTGTACTGATCTGTGTGCGCGCGCGTGTGCTTCTCTGTTTTGTGTGTGTCTGTGCGCACGCGCTCGCAGGTGTGTGTGTGTGTGGGTAAATTAATAAACTACAATTATTAACCCATATTTCTGCTAAGAGGAGCAGCTCTCTGCATCTCTTTTTTCTCTCCCAAAATCCCGCAGCCCCGCCCACTCGCTCCAGAGTCAGCTCACTGCGTTGATCTGTGCGCGCTCGTGTCTGTCTGTGTTGTGTGTGTTTTATAAATATTACTCCCTGTTTCTGCTAAGATGAGCTGCTCTCTGTCTCTCTGTTGTCGTTTTATTAACTCCCGAAACTCCTCACCCCGCACCGGAGTCTATCCACGTTGATCTGCGTGTGAACGTGTCTGTGAAAAAAGAAAAAAAAAGTGTGCGTGTCTGTCTGTTTTGTGTGTCTCTGTGCTCGCGCGCGCACGTTTGTGATGTGATTGTATGTTTATATCCGTGTCTACCGCCTGTTAAGATACAAAAACATGATCACATTTGTCAATCGCGGCATTTTATTGTGAAAAACTTGTTATATTTTGAAAAGAAACCGGATTTTCTCATGTATCTTGATGCAACTTCCGGCCAGAATTGACGCGGAACGCTCGCGGCTCGCGCACAAAATAGGTCAGACGCGGAAACGATCCGCTGCACCGCACGGGCCCTCCGCGCCGCTCCGCGCCTTGTGTGAACGACGCCATAGGATAACAAGGGCGCCGAATGGAAGCGGACTCCGTTCCGCACCGCTTCGCGGCGCTTTCGCGTCCAGTGTGAATGGGGCGTTAGGGTTTGCATTATTCACCCACTTGGCCTTGCTGGCTGGATATTGATGCATTAACTCAAGACTTCAAGATAGTTATGTTTTACTTTCTATTTGTTAAATAATAAAACTATTGCCAACATCATGTTTTTTATCTTATTTGTAACTATCCTAAAGTCCTACATTTGTTTATTTATAATTGACTGTAGCTTTATTTATGAGACGTGCAGCCGACCTCTTGACCAGGTCACCCTTGAAAAAGAGATTCTGATCTCAACGGGTTTTTATCTGGTTAAATAAAGATTACTTTGTCTATTTTCTGTTAGAAACAGGAGTTCAAATCAAGGCTGCGTGTGCAGCTAATAATGCAGGTTTATTGAAGTGAATCGTTTCTGAGCCTCGTAAACAGTAGCATGAACGTTTGCATGCCTGGTTTTGACCGCCTCTAACATGCATGTTGCCTTCAGCTGTGCAGAAACTGTGGGGATGCTTATATAAGTGGAGAGGAGTGTCTGCTGGGATCACAGGGATCCTCCTGCATGGATGAAATCCACTGAACCCAGAAGATCAGGCTGGTCTATCAAAGCAGAGTCACATAATCTGATGGAGGACAAAGACTGACTGCTAAAATCACAGACTCACATTTATGTTACAATAGGAGCAAAATATTCAGGAAAATGAAACTGGAAAATGGTTAAACACAAACAATTATCGTGGTAACGGTTGAAAAGTAAATCAAAGAACATAAACATGAAGCGAGTGGACGACAGAAGAAAAGGAGCCGACTATTTCCTGGTGGAACGAATGGAGAGAACTGGTTTAAACTTGTTTTATTGAGCAACGGCAGCAAAATAAATGAAAGCGAAATGATACGGAAAAGATTTGTTTTCCTTTCAATAAACCCTGAAATGTCATGAAATGGGCAGCAACCGCACGGAGGGAAGGGCGGAGCCTCAGAGATCAAGTGGTTTTACTTCCAGGTGTCAAAGTTCACAAAAATAACTGAGATTTCATAAATAATGTGTTCTATATGTGTAATATATTGTCATTAAGCTTACTCTGGAAGATTCATGGTATTCAAGCATTTGCTTCAACCGATAAATTAAACCCCTAAGATGGCAAAGTTAGTGAAAAACAAACGTATTTACAGTTTCTCTGTGGAGAAATGATCCAGTGAGAAGAAAGAAAGTTTCCAGGAGTTCAACTCGTAACGTGGATTTGATGCACACCAAACCCGCTCTGCGTGGTCAACAACCGACGCACTAACGCCTGGTTCACGCTGGACAAGCCCCCAATTTATGTTACGCCCCATTTGGTCTAGGGCAGGGGTGTCAAACTCAATCACACAAGGGGCCAAAATCCAAAACACACATTAGGTCGCGGGCCGAACAGGATAAACATTTATTGAACACTCTAAAACTAATTTATTAAAACTTAAAAAATGTAACTTTTAACATAGTTATGAACTAGATATGTAGCATGTGGTGATGCTAGTGTGAATGCTGTAAACTGAATTTGGCCGCTGAAGATGCTAGTGCTGATAGTGAAGTTGCTGAAATTGATATTTAAAAACACTCAAGCTAATAGCTGAAAACGCTAAAGCTGAGAGACAGATAAAATATTAGCTAGCTGACAAATTAGCCGAAAAAAACTAAGAGAAAAAAAACTTAAGTCAATCAAAACAGCTAGCATGTAGCTGAAATATTAGCTAAACTCCAAAAATAGCCTAAAAATTCTGAGTAAATGCCAATATAGTCCAAGAAACTAGGATTCCAATTTTTAGAATTGTAACTTTTTTAACATAATTATGAATAATAAAAAGGCAGCAATATTATTCCAGAATAAATTAAGTTAAGCCTTAAATAACTTTCAATATTTATTCTCCAGAAAATGCATTTTGTTGAAATAAACAAGAAAAAAATAGGCGAAAGATACATCGGGCCATTAATAACAATGAAATAAAAGATCTGGAGGGCCGGTAGAATTACCTGGGGGCCGGATCGCGGGCCCGGCCCCGGCCTTTGACACATTTGGTCTAGGGGTTTGAGGCGCAGCATAAAGGTAAAAATGAAGGAAAATGTAACAAAAACACAAATGTCTCCATAAAAAGTTTAACAAATTTATTTACACACACTACACAAACCAACTCAAAAGTGAAGCTAAAAGGCTTCAGGGTGAACCCAGGCCAAAACAACAAACAAAACCCCGACTAACTCAACCCAGGGAGCTTACCTGCAAAAGAAACAGTAAAAGAATGACAAACTCTAACCTCCCTGGACTAACAGAAACAGGAGAAAATTCACACTAAAGAAAATGGCGGTTCACCCCTAGAGCTTCACTTAAACTAAAACAAAACTACACATACAAACTACAAAGAACAGAGTGGGACCAAAACAGAACACCAAACAAACTACAAAGTGCACACAACTAAACCAGGTGGAGAAGAGCACTGAGCTGCAGTGGAGACTGGTTGCAGCCCAGCTCCCTTCTCATGGGCCGGAGGTCCTCCAGGTGCTTTTGAAGGTGGCTCCACCTGGTTTGGGCCAATGGGAGCCACGCCCTCCAGCACCACACCTGAAAGAAATAAAGACAGAACAGACAAACAAAGATCCACCCAACACAAAGACGTCCCACTCTGACTAAAACACAGAACAAAACCAAATACGGTGACAGCCGTAACACCGAGGACACGCCGTGGAGCAGAGTGCGGGCGGGATCCCCTCTCTCCTACAACTCACAGCAGACGTACATTTGTGCGTGGCGTTCCACAGGCGTCTGTTCTAGAACTTTGATTTTTAGTTTTTTCCATCAAACGTTAATATGCTAAAAATTTAACCCCATGTTTCTGCTAAGACGAACTCTCTGCCTCTTGTTGTTGTTTTTTACACTCATGTAACTTCCTGCCAGAATCGACACGTTTACGCTCACGCACAAAATAGACCAGACGCCAAAACGATCCCCAGCACGCCGCCAGCCTTCCTCAGAGGACCGCGGCGCTCCGCGCCTGGTGTGAATCACACCGTAGGTTAACAAGGGCGCCGAATGGAGGCGTCCTCCGCGCCGCGTCCACAGTGGTGCTAGGGTGCTGATAAAGTTGCAGACATGGTGGATTCTAGGGCTGTGGATCGTTGCTTAGGTGGCGATCCGATACGATTCAGGAATCGAGCTCAACGATTCACGAGTCGAACCACGATTCTTACTTTTTAATATTATGTTTATTGCTATGAGAATATTTACTAAATGGAGGAAAATTGAAATCATTTGTATTGAATCACCAACATTTATACATTTATTTACAACAGTAGATCAGAATCAATAAAACTGATTTAAAAAAAAAACCCCAAAAGATTCAGATAGAAAGAAATTTTGTTTTCCATTTTAAACTTTTTTTTGTCAGCCTTCTGGTTACGTTCAGCAGCAACATAAACAAAAAAGGATAACAATCTCTAGTGTTTTGTAGCATTTAACAACAAAACTTGAAAATGTTCCCTACAGTTTTTTTAATTCTCAAAAGTTCTTCAATATTTTTCGGTTTACAACCCCTGTGAAAAAAGTATTTTTTTCCGCAGCAGAATCATCTGATTCACGTTGTTTACATCCTCCTTTCAGCAGCGTGAGGCTGCGTTTCTTCAGAATAAGATGGAGTTTCGTTAATTGCGTCAACTGTTGAAGAGTTTTCATAACCAAAAGAATGTAAACACTGAGATAAAGCTCAGATGTTAAAGCTAATTCATTTTTTCAACAGTTATGTCAGTGAACAGAACTTCAGTCTCAGTTTTTGAACGGAAAAAAGTCTTGCTAGTTTTACTTTGAAAACCGGAAGTTTCACCGTCACGAAGATGTTTACTTGCGGTGGCTACTGCGGCTCTTTCGGCTTTGTTTTAGTTCGTAAGCTTAAAATCTTACATTAATCTGCATTCCAGAGGGAAAATATATCGTTCCCAGATCATATTTTGATCATATTTTACTAAAATTTACTATATTTATAAAGATCGCAAATCAGCGATCTTTGACGTCGCGAATATTTGGGATCAGATCGCGAATACCCGAGCACCCGGATACTCGTTACAGCCCTAGTGGATTCACCTGCATATTAAACTAAGACTGATTTTTGTGATGGTGGAATCCTTTTCTGACGGTTGAAGTTCTGGTATTTAGGTTGGATCCACAGTTCAACCAGTTCTATAAAGAACGTTTCGGTCGGATGGAGATATTCTAAACAGGATAAAGATTTACTTTTCTTCAAACGTTGGGAAAAACTGGACGATTCGAATAATGAGATAATATTGAAAACACTGAGAAAGCTCCGTCCACTGTCCTTCTTTTTCAGCTCACCATCCAGATGTGAATGTGAGTCACATTTTTCTTTTCTTCGTGTCATTTTCCTTGAAGAAATACCTGCTCTGTAGTTCAAGAGGCAGACGTCTCCAGTTGGGTTTAATTTGAGAGCAGCAGGAAACCTTGTTATGTTGATATTAATGTACTTTACGCAAAACAAAACCTTTTCTTTTTTTTGCTTTTGGCCGGGAAGACGAATCTCTACATGAGACGTCCCAGCAATAAAAACAACAGCATGACGCTCACGCTCAGCCGGCACAAGAGGACATGAGCTGCTGTCTTGTCGCCTTAATAATTGCGGGACGGACGCGATTGGAACCAGCGCGCCGATGGTCCCCGATCTCAGCAGCTCGTTATTAGAGAGAAGCCCAGTGGAGCTCGTTAGAGGACGAGGGGAGATGCGGTAAATAAGGTTAATTGGCCGATCTGTCAGACCCGGGAAGATGCTCACGCTGACACGGAACAACCGGAACATGATTTCACCCTTTGTTTCCACAACTACCCCCCCCCACTGGTTTGTCTCATTAGCATTTTGAAGGGGTGATGCGGTTGCTGTAGAGGTAGAGATTGTAACCAAGGTGTGTTGAAAGCGCAGGTGAGGAGGGAACGTCAGGGCGTTTTGAACAGTCTCTGTGCTGGTTTTGGATTTTCTGCTCCAAGATGAAGAGAATACATACAATACAGGAATACATGGTTGATTATTTATTTTAAAAAAGTGGATTTATCAAAGGAAAAAGTCCCTTCTTTCTAAAACTCTGCTTCCACTCACAGAGCAGAGGCCTGACTGAATTAGCCTCAGTGTCAGTGAGTCCAATCTGTCAATTACTTTGAATAGTTTCTCATTAGTTCTGAGTGGAAAAGTTGAAGTGGGCCAAACGGGTCAATCAGCGCCGCTCCACCCTGTTCTTGATTTGTTTAGGTAGCAGCCAATGAAGGCCAGAGTTTGGGAAGTCCTCGGAGGCAACCTCAATTTTGGGTTGATCCTATGAGGAGCAGTAGACCGTTAATTAACGGGGTGAGGGGGGTCGCTCGTTAGTCTGAGCCAATCAGCTGAAGACGGGACATTCCCCGGTGTCTGGAGACCCGGTGTCTGTACTTTCTTATGTTCTGATTCTAAACTCTCTGTTTTTCTACACCTTCTGTAAATGTGTGTCATATCATTTCTACACAAGAACATTAATTATTATATTAATTTGATAATAAGTATCAAACGAGTAAAAATAGAGATTTGTTTAATGTCATTTATTTAAATGTTCTTCAAGCCTTATTCACAAACGGAACATTTTACTTATTTAGAAGTGAGAGTATCGATCTCAAGTCAGTATCAGTTCCATGTTTCCACTTTAGTGCATTGAAAGGCTAAGAAGTTACAAATATTTTATGTTCTTTTATTAATTGGTTAGACATTTTTATCTTTTTTTTTAAACAGTTTCTCCTTTTATTTTGGTTTGTTGACGGCTCTACATTCATCTCTTCACTTTTTAATTCATTTCAAGAAGTTTTTATTTTAATAAACTATTTTCCATTTAATTGAAAATATTATCCTAATTCTGTTTATATGTTTATCAAGTAATTTAAAAGAGGGAAACTTACATTTACAGCAATTAAATTACCAATTTAAATTTAAGGTTCATATCACATCCACTGCATAAATACAAATACTGGTATCAATATTCTCTAACGATCAGTATTGCCCAGCCCTTTTAAAATCCAACTGTGACATTTTTTTAATTAAAAAAAAAAAAAAATAGGTTCTCTGCAGTGTTGTTGTTACAATTATGAAGTTTTTAACCAAAATTCTACAACCTAAATGTCTTAAAAAGTCATTTTTCATGTTGATCTGAAGCCTGCGAGGGTTCTGTTCCAGTTACACATTCATCCATTTCTATTCATGATTCAGAGATAAACTTCATATTTATTACATTTAATAAGACCTTCTTTAGAAATCCTCTCTTGTAATATTGGTTTGTCTAAGAGATTCTTTTACTTTCTAAACAGTGAATTTGCACTAAAAAACAATTTTAAATCATAAATCATCTAAAACTTGGACATTCCTCTGATTTTGCACATTTTCTTATTTCTTGCACATCGTCAGAACTTTTGCACATTTACTAGTAACTTAAGGTGGTTTATTTTATTGATCCTGATTGACCATCCACATCAGAAAGAACTTCACCTGAACTTTATTCTACCAATATAATGATAATAAAAGCTATTCTATTCTATTCTATTCTATTCTATTCTATTCTATTCTATTCTATTCTATTCTATTCTATTCTATTCTATCCTATTCTATTCTATTCTATCCTATTTTATTCTATTCTATTCTATCCTATCCTATCCTATCCTATCCTATTCTATTCTATTCTATTCTATTCTATTCTATTCTATTCTATTCTATTCTATTCTATTCTATTCTATCCTATTTTATTCTATTTTATTCTATTCTATTTTATTCTATTCTATTCTATCCTATCCTATTCTATTCTATTCTATTCTATTCTATTCTATTCTATCCTATTTTATTCTATTCTATTCTATTCTATCCTATTCTATTCTATTCTATTCTATTCTATCCTATTTTATTCTATTCTATTCTATTCAATTCTATCCTATTCTATTCTATTCTATCCTATTCTATTCTATTCTATTCTATTCTATTCTGTTCTATTCTATTCTATTCTATCCTTTTTTATTCTATTCTATCATATTCTATTCTATTCTATCATATTCTATTCTATCATATTCTATTCTATCCTATTCTATTCTATCCTATTCTATCCTATTCTATTCTATCCTATTTTATTCTATTCTATTCTATCCTATCCTATTCTATTCTATTCTATTCTATCATATTCTATTCTATCCTATTCTATCCTATTCTATTCTATCCTATTCTATCCCATTCTATTCTATTCTATTCTATTCTATCATATTCTATTCTATCCTATCCTATTCTATTCTATTCTATTCTGTTCTATTCTATCCTATTCTATTCTATTCTATCATATTCTATCCTATTCTATTCTATCCTATTCTATCCCATTCTATTCTATCCTATTCTATCATATTCTATTCTATCCTATTCTATTCTATCCTATTCTATTATATCCTATTCTATTCTATGCTATTCTATTCTATCCTATTCTATTCTATTCTATTCTATTCTATTCTATTCTATCCTATCATATTCTATGCTATTCTATTCTATTCTATTTTATCCTATTTTATTCTATCCTATTTTATTCTATTCTATTCTATTCTATTCTATTCTATTCTATCCTATTCTATTCTATTCTATTCTATCCTATCATATTCTATTCTATTCTATTCTATCCTATTCTATTCTATTCTATCCTATCATATTCTATTCTATTCTATTCTATTCTATTCTATTCTATTCTATTCCCAGTTTGACTTTGTGTCTTCATGTTTTGACATCCACTTCATGAACAACATCTTTTTTAATGTATTTATTTGTTTGTTTCTACTTGATGTTTAGTCCTTTTTTCCTCTAAATTTCTCTTTAAAAACATTAAAAACAGTTTAGATTTCGTGGTTCAAAGAAGATGGATTGTTTGTTTTTATTATTTCATTTTCTAAAAAGTTAGTTTTCATGTTTTAAAGTTGGAGAGTTTGGTATATCTTCCATGAGAAGAACTGAGCTCCGTCAATCCGGATCCGGCTCGTTCTCCCCTCAGGAATTTTTTGCTTTGGTTTTCTAACAAACTCTGAGTTTTCTCGGGATTTCAAACCTTAACGTGACCTTCAGCTTTTCTGCAGATTCTCAGTGAAATCACGAAGCGAGAGCTGCAACATTAAAGGCGCAGGTTTTACCGGAGATCCGATGATACTTTAGTAAACACGGCGTCCGAGCAGCTTCCTCAGAGGTTCTGGTTCGGTTCAGGTGGTCGGATGTTTATGGGATCAGGAATCTGGGAGCACCTTGGAATCCTAATCACACCTCTGCAGTTTGAGGAGTGTTTGTGTTTGAGTTTTAAAAGAAACTGTGTGGATGAAATCAAAGACTAACGATGAATTATTTTATGAAATTTCTTAAATGAAGAATGAGCGACCGTGCCCCAGTTATGCTAATCAAACTCTGATTAATTCTCAAACATGTGCTCACAAATTATGGATGGAATATGCCCTTAAAATAGAAATTAAGAGTATTTATGCTGCATCAGCTGTGATTTACACTCCTGGGACCTCGCTCACTGCTCAATATTTGAACTTCAAATGTGCTCCATTCTGGGGAAAGTTCATTTAATCAAAACATCAAAATTAAATAATTCAAGAGCAAAGAAATCGCTAAAATTGCAGAATTTAAAAAAAGAGCTTCGAGCGATCTTCTCAATTCTTGAAGAATAATTAAAACTTTTTTTTTTTTTCTTTTCTTTTGGGTTGGTGCCAGACCTTTTCCCATTCGCTGACCTTCTTTTGAAGTTAATTTATGCGGAGGGAGGTCCTTGTCTCTGCAGAGTGGAGTAATGGATTCTGAATTTTCCCGTTACGTTTATGGAGCAAAACTTGAGTTTCAGTGGAGGGAATGCTTTTGGATTTAAACGAAAAATAATAGTAGCGCCTTAATGTTTTAATACATCCCATTAAGTCGTTTGGCTATAATGAACCAGGCAAAATGTCCCTCACCTCAGACACCCGCCTAAATCATATTTTAATCAAGTAAGTGGCCTTTCTGATCAACACTCGTGCTGAGCGGCGTGGAGGCGGAGTGACCTTGGGCGCTGATGTATCCATCCGTCACTGCTTTTATTTATACGCCCCTCTGATGATTTAGCGCCATTAACTTCCAGTTTGTCAGAATTTCCCACAAAGGCTGAGGGGAGGAGCCGACTCCGGAGCGGCGGGAAGACATTAGGAAATGTTTGGGACATTAGGGAGGAAAAAAAGACATTAAGAGGGAAAAGCTTCAGGCTGGATTATCAGAAAAGTTTCTGAAAGAGCTCCAACATTTTGCTAAAACAAAGTTGATCTTTCCCAATCTTCTCCTGTTGTGGACACAGATTGGAGATTAAATGCTCCAGTGGAAGCATTGCTGTGGTTATATGTGGTGATAATCCATCAGCGTTTCGGTTCGGTGTCCTGCCCCAAAGGTCAAACGGGGTGAGAGGATCCTGTCTGAGATCTGGATCTCCTGTTTCCAAACCTCTTCTGACCTCTTCAGCTTTCGTTTGTCTTCTTCTGTGGGAAAATTTGCCATTTACAGAATGAATTTGACAGTTTGAGCTCGTCTGTTTGGTTGGAGGTGGAGTTCAGAGAGGAGAGCAGCGAGCGAGGAACGAGAGAAGATGAAACGCACAAGCTTTCACTTCTGCTTAAATGTGTTCTACGACTAACAGAACCTGAAGAGGAACCACAGGGAACATTTGTTCTGTCCTGCAGCAGGAATCGACTGGAAGAGCAGAATATCTTCAGGCCGGATCTGAATTGTTTCCAGATTCACATTTATCTCTCCGAGCAGAGAAATGTAGAAAAATGATGTCTTAGAATTCAGACGTGGCTACTAGACGCCGTTCTTCTACGGCAGAGGTCCCCAAACTACGGCCCGCGGGCCAGATCAGGCCCACCTCCACATTTGGCCCGGCCCCCTTACACACTATCGGAGACATACGTATTTCATCCATCGCTCTTCAGCTCTTAAAATATTCAGCTAGTTTCATGCTAGCTTTTTTGACAGTTTTAGCAGATACTAAGGCTATTTTGAACATTAGCTAATATTTTAGCCACAGGCTAATTTAGGCTTTTTTTAAGTTTTTAGGCCAATTTAGAGTTTAGCTAATATTTCTGCTACATGCTAGCTGTTTTGGCTAATTTGGGATTTTCTCAGTTTTTTAGGCTAATTTGGAGTTTAGTTACTATTTTACTAAGCTAGCTATCAGTTTCAGCTTTTTAAGATATTAACTTCAGCATGAATGAATGAATGAATGAATGAATGAATGAATGAATGAATGAATGAATGAATGAATGAATGAATGAAATGGTTTATTTCAAGCAATCAGGTTATAATACATGAAATAACATCACATAATAAATCACAAGTAGATCTCTTGAAAGGGGGTGGAAGGAAGCGAACTTATATAATCCCACCCCGACTCAACCATACCATTTTCTCTACATGAAATATTAATATCCGGTTCAGGACTTAATATCAAATATTAATATAGTTTCAGGTTACAAAAGACCTTTAATATCAGTGATGTAATAAAATTTTAACACTCCATAGACTAATCATTTATATTAATCAGTAACAATAATCTAAATATTCTCATTTGATCAGATTCTATCTATGGAGAAAGAATTGTTGGAGAACAAACAAACTCTTTTGGAGCTGCTTTTAAAGATGATTTTACTCGTTCAGATGGTCTCTCCTCGTTAGTGACAGTGATGTAAGACACACATGCAGGTCTCCATGATCCTTCTATAGCTGCTTCATTGTCTTTCTGAAGTTCTAATATTTCCTTCCAACCAGTTTCCCTTTACAGAAGAAGGTCCTGCTAACTCTCCTCAGATAATGAACCAAACTCTCTTCCTTCAACAATCCAAGAGGAAGATCTAAAGAAGAGTCCAATCATCAGAGCTCTCCTCTGCGGTTGATCGAATCAGAGAAATCTCCAGAAGAGAAGTGGACAGTAAAGAACCGGACCATGCTGGAGGCTTTCTGCTTGTTTTCTGTCTGGACGTTCACTTCCGCTCAAATTACACTTTTTTTTTCTTTCCTTCTACGCACAAACTTTCCCAACAAAGAGCCGCTTCGCTTTTGCCATCTGTTGCCCGGCAACAATGCAGCTTCTAGTGACTTTTGAGAAGAATAATATGAAGGAGGACGTGTGTGCGGTGGGACCAGTCCTTGACCGGGAAAGCAGAACCTTGCCATGAGCTCAGACATGGAGTCTCATTATCTGCATGCATAATTAAAAGCCTAAAAAGAACGGCTCTGACCTTGTAGCTTTAATGCTGTAATAACATGGTGCCAATCACCAGCTCAGACCTCGTTGACTTTTACTGAAGGGTCACATTCCTGCTCAAGTTTCTGTTCACTTGGATTTGGAAGGCAGAGCAACTGAAACGGATTCATGAATGACTTTTCTCTGGAGATGCTTCAGACTTTAATTAAGGTCCAATCAACCCAGAAACCTCTGTTGAAAAAAGGAGCACGTGGATGTCAACAGTCCAAAAAGAAAGCTCAGAAATACTCCAGACGGGTCTTCAGGTGTAGAACAAAAAAAAGAAAGCAGGCGCACGGCGGTGGGACTATGAGGCTGTGGGCCGATTTGATGGTCTCCTGTCTTCTGTCCTTTCTCCTTCCCTCCTCCTGCACAGGTATATGGATGAAAGCTGATCAGCTCATCCTCAAGCTGGCGCCTCTCTTCTCCGTCCTCTCTGAAACACATTAAAGCAGAAGTTTCAAAGTCCATCCCACAAGGGGCCGAAATCCAAAACACACGTGAACAGAATAAACGTCTATTGAACACGCTAAAAATACATTTTTAAAACTATAAACCTGTAACTTTCTAACACGATTATGAACTAAATATAGAGTATTATCTGTGATAATGTTAGTGTGAATGCTGTAAGCTGAATGTGGACGCTGAAGATGCTAGTGACGATAGCTGAAGATGCTGAAATTGATAGCTAAGATCAATGAAGCTGATAACCAGCTAAAATTAGCCTAAAAAAACATAGGTAAGCTAACACAGCTAGCATGTAGCTGAAATATTAGCTAAACTCCAAAACAGCCTAAAAATTTTTTGGTAAATGTCAAAATAGTCCAAAAAGCTATCAGAATGTGAACTTATTAAACTTTAAAATTGTAACTTTTTTTACGTAATTATGAATAATAAAAAGTCAGGAATATTATATATATATATATATATATATATATATATATATATATATATATATAGTCAAAATATATTTTGAAATCTAGAAATAAGTTCAAGATAACATCGGGTCATTAATAACAATAAAATAAAATGGAGGGCCGGATCCGGCCCGCGGGCCTCGACTTTGACACATGGGCTTTAAAGTGTTTTGAACACTAAAAACGGATTCCGTCTCCCCGCCTCTTTGTCCCGGTCTAGAGCCAGTCATGACAAAGTGGGGGCTCGTCCGGGATCCAGGCGGTAACAATATATAAATAGGAGGAACAACGTCAGGATTTTTGTTCGTCGTTCGTCTCCAACAAGACAAAAACTGAACCTGGAGAAGCTCCGAGTGTCTAAAGGAGAACCGACATCCAGCTGCTTTTTCTGATCCCAATCCCAGCGAGAATCTGTGGAATGAGGTCAAGGTTAATGTCTTTACTCAGGAACCGCACAATTTCCAGGAAGTGGAACAACGGAGGAACGGGCTCAGATCCCTCAGGAGACAACCGCATCAGGAACCAGGAACTTCAGCATCATGTCTGAGAAGATTAATACTTTTTTATTGACCTCTTTCCTTCAGTTCAGCAAATTACCTTCATAACTAAATCTAAGGAGATCACAGCTTTTCCTTCAATCATCTGGTTTCTTTCTCTTCTTGTCATGTCTGGGATTGAATGTTCCTCGTGTTTACCACGAATGATGCAACGATTCCAAGTGGAGTGATTCTCTGAGGAAATCCTGTGACTGAAGCGAGAGTCCACCCTGAACAGGAGTCTCAGGACACATCTGGAGATGCAGTTCACTGCAGTGATGCTTCTGCTCCAGCCTGACCTCCAGAAGACTCTCAAGGTTCTTCATCATCCAGTTGATCCTGATGCTGAACTGGACTTAAATATTTTTAATTCAAATCCCTGGATTCTAATTTTGATCCCATTTGTCTCACAAACACGATCAATAAAGAAAAAGTCTCCACACAGTCATGGTTCTGTGTGTGTTGGTCCCGATACCTTCAAGAGGAAGTTCTCTCATCCCATCAGAACCGCTCAGACCGAGTTGGAAATACCACGATGACCATTTTAACCATAAGGAGGTTTTCTAATGAAACTCTGAGACATCCAGTGAGAACATGAACCGTCTTCATCAGGAGGATTCAGTTTGAACTTATTTGCCTCATTTTACTTTAAACTGAGCAAACTCGTCCAGTTCTGCTTCTGAAACTGTTCTCCACATGTTTTAATCAAATTAATCTAAGCTAAAGTTCCTCCTCAAAGGCGGCGAGAACGTTCCCAGTCAGCTGTTTGAGCTTTCAAGTGTTTTATAATCTTCACATGACAATTCCCTATAAAGAACCTAAAGCATCCCTCTCACAACCTGCACTCTGAGCACCAGCCCCTCCCATACCCGATGTCACCATCTGATGTCACAAAGTGAGGACCGCCCCTTTCAGGAAGAGTCTCAGCAGACACACTGGTGAGTCTCAATATTGTTACTTTGCCACGTGTTATTCATTATTGGAAACAATTTGTGGATAATGTGTCCTTGAAAAAGGTCTGGCTTTTACCTAATCAGTACCTTATTTCCAATAAAATTAAGGAGGTTTCTTATAAAATTTTACACAGATTCTACCCCACAAAAACTTATTTAAAAAGATTTAAACCTGATATTGATACTTTGTGTTCCTTTTGTAAATCTTCTCAAGAAACAGTGACTCATCTCTTTTGCCCTTTCTTAAAATCTTTCTGGCAAATTTTCTGTGATTTCTTCTGTTATAAGTTTGCTCTGTCATTTTCTTTACTTTGGAAACATGTTCTGTTTGGCTTCCACCAACATAGGAATTTGACATTTCAATTTTTAATCAATTTATTCCTTTTTCTTTCCAAATTTTACATCCATAAATGCAAATTCTCTAACAAAATTCCTAAATTTTCCTTGTTTCTGGTGGAGGCCAAGCTATATATTGAATCAATATTTTTTTCAAAAAACCAAAAGGCTGTGAAATGTCTTGAAATTTGTTTGCAATACAGAATATTTAAAAAAAAATGTAAACTCTGCAAATTATCTGACTTTAATTTTATTCACTCACTGTATGACTTTTTCTTATTTAATTCTACCCCTGGCATTTTAATTTTACTTTGTTTTGTGTTATTTTGATTTATTTATTTTTATTTAATAGTTTATAATGTTTGTATACACATGCAATGGCTATTTTGCACCTTTTTTGTATGGAAATTGATGTTTGCAATAAAGTTATTAAAAAAAAAAAAAAAAAAAACAGGCGGCTTCCTAAAGGCACTTCAAACTAATTTAATTTTAGACAAGTTTAAAGTATATTGAACCCCAAAGGTTTTTGGATTGTTGTCACTTTTTTCTCTTTTATGTTTATGTTTTTTGTTTGTTTTTCTGCAATTTGTACAAATTTTATTTCCTCCTGAGACATTCACTTTGTTGTTGTATTCTGTTGGTTGTTAATAAAGTAAAGAAGAAAAAAAAACAAAAAAAAAAAACTGGTGAGTCTCAATCTCTGAGGCTCCGCCTCTGAATGCTGCACTCTCTAGAGTTATAAAAGGTAATAAATGATCATATATAGATACAGTTTACTCTGAAAGACTTAAGAGAAGCCTGTTATTGACCCTTTAAAAACATGTCAACACAATAACACAAATTATACACATTCCTAACTCCTTTTCTAACAAAAAAGGAACTTTAATGTTCAGGATCTTTGTTAGTGTGATTTAAACTTGAGTCTCTACTGTGAAGTGAGTTTTAGAGCAGACAGATGTAAAGCTAAACATGAACACTTGTGTTATGAGGTGATGATGGTGGAGGACTCAAACACAGAAGACCAGACTTAGTGACGAGAACTTAACTTAACAAAGTAACCAAAACATGACAGAAACCCAGAGAGAACCAAAACCTGTGACAGAACAGAGCAGATGACGATGAGGAACTGAAACCAGACATTTAAATACTCTGAGGTGGATCAAGTGAATGAAGACAGCTGTGGATGATGAACCTGAACATGAGGAGACGGACAGGAAAACTGAACAGGACAGAATCATGCAGATAATGCAGTGTACCAAATATAACAGACAGAATAGATCCTTTACATACACTCGAGATTCTTTTTTGAAAATAACCAGTTTAGTGGGTAGAATTAAGGTAAAGGACATAATATGCTGTGATTAGCACTGATTCTGCTCAAATTCCTGATCTTTTTCTTTTCAACTTATTATTTTTTGTGTTATTATAATCATTCCTTGATTAATACAATCTGCACTAATTGTATTTATTTTCAACTAAGGAAGAGGATTTTTACTTATTACTTTTTCTATTTTTATAATCATTCTTTGATAAATACAATCTGATCTATTTGTCTTTTTTAAATGAGAATATTTATAGTTTTACTGCATTAGCAAATGAAGATGATTTAATTATTACTTTTTGTATTAATATAATAATTATTTGAACATAATTTGCAAAAGTATTTTAAATAAGAATATTAAATTATTGTTTCTGATTAATATAAATGAATTGTTCTGGATGTTTTGAAATTTGATCATTGATATTAATGATCCTTAATAATCTGAATCCAATAATATTTGATATTAAGTCCTGATATTGATAATTCATGTAGAGAAAATGGTCGAGCCAGGGCAGATTATATAAGTTCACTTCCGTCCACTCCCTTTCAAGCGATCTACTTGTGATTCATAATGTGACGTTATCTCATGTATTATGGTTGCACCAACCAGTTGTTTGCCAACTGCCATAAAAAGTCCCAGGAAGAAGAAGAAGAAGAAGAAGAAGAAGAAGAGGAAGAAGGAGGAGGAGGAGGACACAATCGATCCTCTAACCTGGTTTTAATGTGGTTTTTGGAAAGTCAAATTGTGATGAAATGGAAGTAAACTGATGATAATTTGAATTCAATAATTTTCCAAAGTTCTTTTATCCTTCAAGGGGTCACAGGGCTGCTGGAGCCTAACCTACTGTTGGATGAAAAAAACAAGAATGAACAGTCGCAGGTCTTAAGCCTGAATATTATATTTATTGTTGGGGAAAAACAAATAAATAAAATGATCAATAAAAATGAAAAACCATCACAAAGACAGTAATCTTACATTTGACAGAGAAAATAATTCTTCAACAGAAACTTGTGTTAAGACGATGAAATCCAGGTTAATGTCTGTTCAGGACAGGACGGAGCTTTGTGTCTGTGGGTCGGTGGTTCAAATCCAAGAGACTTAACTAAACTTCTGGTTCCAACAGAGACAGTCAGTCTCGGATCTCACACAGACTTTCAGATTGAACCAAACATGCATGAGACTCATTTGTCTTCAGCGGCCCGACTCTTCCTTCACGGGGTTCAAACTTTAAAGGAAGCTCGCCTTCTGAGTGTTGGCGGGCTGACGGGGGAGCAGATAAAGGACGCTTCACTTTGAAGTCCGGTCCAGGGATCAGGCAGAACATTTCAATCCCTAAATTCAACTCAAACGCCAACTATCCGTTAAATATTTACCACAGAGAGGTTTATAATTACCCCGCTTACATGTTCAACCTAAAGCACCATAATGATGTTTAATGGAACCATGCGAGGGGAATCATCAAAGACAGAGAGGCGGCCGGAGAAAATGATGCAATTAGCATACATTGGAATGAAAAAAGTGTTTTCTTTTTTTAGATGTGACAGATTCTTGGCTTTCACACTTTAATGACATTTTCTGTCCTGCTAGTTTTTCAGGGATGTCATGCAAATTTGGTTTTGATTATTTTTTTCCTTCCAAGAGTGGAACTTTTTTAGTCAAACCGGGACTAAAATGAGTCTTGAGTGATTTCCCCCGACCTCCAAAAAAACTTTCTCGCTCAAATAAAGCGGTGGATTCTTTCAACAGGAACATCCAAACGGACAGTTTCTACTCTGGAACTCCAACAAACATCCAGGTTTCTGAAACCATCCTGATCAAATCCCATTTATTCTAAATTCCATCAGATATTCGTGTTTCTCCTCCTCTCCAGTGTCCTCACAGATGACCAGATAGTCGCGGCCGACGATAATTCAAGTCTAAAGCGTCCAAACAGAAAAATCAAATATTGGCGGCGCTGGAGCGCGGCGTCAAACATCTGAACTTCCAGAGAAAATGGAGATGCGCGGCTCCCTGATCAAATATTGATTGTATGGAATTGCAGAGAAGTTGAAACTGGAGACAGTCCCAGATCTATTGAGGGGGAAAGTGCGAGGCCTCCCCGATTTCATGATCATTTCCTTGAGTGACATCAGCTCCGGGTTTGAGGCTCTTTGAAGGAACCTGCCTGCCGGAGGAAGGAAGGACTTTAATTTCTGCTCCTTTCATTTCCGCATTGCTGGGTTTCCCTGAAAGGAGCCGCGCGGCGGGATTCAAGCATGAGTAACAGCTGCGCTGCTCGGATTTATCATCACAGATGCAGTGCAAAGCGTGAGAAAATGAGCTGAAGTCTCCTGCATCTGCTCAGAGACGGCATTGTGTTTGTTGACACGACTGTTTCTCCAGGTTTGAGGAGTTGTGTTTACTTCTCTCCTCTGAAAGCTTTTCTGTAACCATTCAGCCTCACGTGAAACCGTCAGGCAGTTATAGAAGCAGCGAGGCCGTATCATGTTCTTTTAATCCTAATCTTATATACCAGCTTTGTTCAGAAGCCATGAAGCGACACGAGGAAACAAAGCGGCGGCTGGTAGAAATGAGGACGATCTGGAAACATTGAACCACCATCGACACAAATCTAAAACATTACAGGACAAAGTTTCTGGATTGCAGCAGGAGTTCACTAGAAATTCACCTCCGACGAGATAATAAATCTCTAATGTCTTGTTGAGTCATTTGATTTAGCAAACATTTCTATTTTAACCAATTTCTGGAATGAAACCTTTTTTTAGTGGATATATTGTTTTAAAATGTGTATTATTACTGAAGTAGACTTATTCTATTTGTAGAAAATAGAAACTTTTTTTAGTTAAATAGAAGAACACAAATATACAACAGCAGAGCAGAGGTTGAAAAGTTTTGAGAGAAATCTTAGCATGGATATCTCTAATTATTAAGAGTAGAACTGTTGGACTATTCTAGCTCTTAAAATAAATCTTTTGTGAGAAAAAGTATAAATATATCTCCTTTAAAGACTTTTTTATTTTTAAATAAACACTTATTTTTTCAATTTGTGTAGCAAAATATCTTAATTAGATGCGTAAGACGTTGCGACTAATTTAAAGAAATTCCAACTGGTTCCTGTTGGCAGATTAGTTCACTTATAGAGAGGAACACAGAGTCTCTATGTTATAGTTTTGGGAAGGACAGGGTTCTCCAGAGCAGGCAGCTTATGTTCTATCAGAACTAGGGATGTCCCGATCCGATCACGTGATTAAAGACTCGATCGGAATCGGGCTCCGTTGTCCGATCAGGATCGGATATTTTATTTATTCTTCTTCTGATCAGAGCTTTATATTTCAATTTTATTATTCCGGATAAATCCTCCTCTAGAAGTCTGCATGTCAGGAACAGAAAACGCAGCAGAAACCGGAAACAGTTCAAGCAGAGGACTGATGTAAAGCTAGCTAGCTAGCCGATCTCAGATTCAGACTTCCGGGATCAATAACTCTTTTAAAAACGCTTTAAACTGACAGCTTGTGTCTCTAAACAACAACCTCTAAAGACATTTCAACAGAAAAAGACAGAGTTTGGTTTCTTTTTAATGTTAAGCTCTTCGTGCTCCAGATAGACAAATGGCTAACCGGCAGCTGCTAACTGCTACATGCTAGCGCCGTGATTTAACTCCTTAGGACCCGAGCTGTCCTCTGATATGCCTGTTTTATTTATCTGAAAGAGGAATGAAAGTTAAGAAAATGAGAGAAACTACTCTGATAATAAAACTGAAGATGTGATGTCTTAAGAACTTAAAAAGAAGCAGATAAACTAAAAAAAAAAATTTAAAAAACGAATAAATTAAAATTAATAATGATATGAGCTAGTCATAAACACGCATCAAATTCATGCTAAAACACACAATTTATTTTTAAGAATTTTAAATGAGGACAAAATCACATTTGGTCAAAAATGTTCAATAGCTCTAAAGATATTAAAGTTAAAGTCACTAAACTTTCTCACATGACTAATTATCACTTATAGAACAAGAAAATAAGATTTTTTTTTCCTAGTTTATTTTTGCTCTATTTTTACTTGTTTATTAAAGCTACTTCACTGAAGTGTTTTATTTAAGTTTTAAATGATAAAATATTGTTAATGAAATATAAATAAGGGACAAGACAAATGTAATTATTCAATTTGTTAATGTTTTAAATGTGTTCCAAAAGTATCGGCAAATCCACAAAATCCAATCACTCGGAATCGGATCGGGACCAAAAAAACCTGATCAGGACATCCCTAATCACAACCTCAAACTTTTTCAAACCTTTTTCTTCTGTTCCTGATTCACAGCGAATTGAATAAATAAATACTCAGAAATGCAATTTTGAGCTTAATTATTATTATTTTTTATCTTTGTTCTTCATCATCAGAAACAATGATCTAAGAACTTCTTAAAACACAATTTTCTTTAAAGGTTAATTAAGGTTAGTTCATAAATTAAAATAAAAGTTATTTTAAATATAATTCTATTTTTTATCCCACATAAAAAAGGAAGATTTTTTTTTTCTTCCCATCATCTGAGTCCTCCATCAGAATAAACCAGGAACTAGATCCTTGCTGTTTGTAATTCTACAGCCCACTGTGTGAGAATTTTACATTTTCACCGAACTGGAAGAAGAAAATCAATGACATCCACGTCTCCGATGCAACACAGTAATACGGTATATTTTATTACGGCACACACACACACAAAAGGCTGAGAATCCAATCTGAGCCAACAGATCTTGTTGTCGTGCGCCGCGCCGAGGCTCGGTCATTTCTTTTCTTGTATTTTCATAGATGTGGTTTTTCCAGGAGTCAAATTCTCCATTAAAGCAAAGGTCAGAAAAAAAAGACCAGAAAATATGAAAACCAAGAAAGTCTGCATTAGTTTTCTCTGCACACAATCTAATCGCACTTTTTTAACAGCATCAGTGGAATCTGCAGATTTTTACTTTTGCATTTGGAAGATTTTATGTCGATATCTTTTAAGTAATTGCGTGTTCGGGTTTCCCAAATGCCATAAATCCATGACACACATGATATCAGTGTTTTTATACAGATTCATTGCAGATGAACAGAAGAATGAAGACAGAAATGTTTGAAGATCTGTCTGATATTAGATGAGTTTATGACGCTTTTTTTTTTTTTTTGAAAATTGGGTTAAAAAACAAAATATTTAATTAAAACAGCTTAAAACTAAACAAAACTACATCCCAACTGTTTTTGTGACATAAATTAGAAAGCTTGTTATTGCTGCCCTTTGTACTTCACTAATAAATCTGTTTATTCACGTTTGTAACCAAGAAAAAAAAAAAGGAGAACCGATAGCAAACATCAGCAGATGTGGATTTCTCAGTTTAAACACAAAAACTGGAAAAGTTGCATCACCTGCGATAATGCTGGTGTTCTTTATTCTAAATCTGGTTGCTGAAAACACTGAAACGATTTACTCTAACTGCTGAAGGGATTTACTGAAAATGCAAAAAGTTTTTGAAAAAATGCTAAATTTGCTAAAAGACTTGAAATGTCCTTAAAGAATGAAAGACCCCTGAAGTTGGACGACTTTTTTGAAAAACTGTTTGTAAGTTTGCTGAAAAATCCCTAATATATGCCAAATTTGCAGAAACATGAAGTGTGTTGCTTACACTCAAAATTATCCCAAAAATCTTCACTAGATGCAAAATTATCCTAAAAAAAATATTGCTAAAATACTAGCTTAACTCCAAAATAGCCTAAAAATCCTCAGTAAAATTATTCAAAAACATGAGTCTGTCGATAAAATGTTCTCTAGTGTTAAAAGTAGACAAATTTAGCTAAATTCAAAAGTAGCTTAACAACTTTAATACATGACAAGTTAGCCAAAGGGTTAGCCTGTAGCTAAAATATTAGCCAAACTCAAAAGTAGACTAACAAACCCCAGCAGATAATAAATTAGCCAAAACAATGAAACAAAAAGAAAAAAAAAACAGAGGTCACGCATTGCTTAAAAAAATAAGACATTTAGACTGTAGGATTTGGTTCAAAATGTCTGTTCCTATAGCTAAACTCAAAAGTAGCATAACAACCTGAACAGAAAACAAGTTAAACAAAAAACGTTAACAAGTTCATGAGGACTAAAAGGATAAGCAGAAATGTCCTGAACAAGCTGAACGTTTATACCTGAACGTGTGATTGAGTTTTTATGAACAGAAAAACATTCAGAAAAGGAGCTGAAGATTCAATGTTAATCAGAACTAAAAAAAATAGACCAACCAAGTTCTTTCTTTATTGTTTTATTACATTTTTATTATTATTGTTTTAAGTTTATTGATTTAGCTTCTGTAATTTATGGTTAAAGTTAATTAAATAACCCGATATCCTGTTTTAAAGTGCAATTTTCTTTAACTTTAGTTCTAAATTGAGATTTTTGTAAAATCAGATTTTTTTTACACTTGAAATTTCCCTGAATTTTTTCTATAAATGCAGAACTTTTTTTTTTTTTAATAATAATATTTAAATCTTCTTTGAATAGCGTTTGTGGTTTTCTTTAGAGTCTCAGCTAAAAGTCTACACTCCATGAATCTAAACTGGTGTTATTAACAGCAGTAAATGTCACAAATGGACACAGAGTGCTTGTTAAACATAAAAAATACTTTTCTGTCTGCCCACAAAGTGGATAATAACCCACGATGTGCTGAAATCCTTCTTACAGTGACAGTAAATGCCGACTCGTTTTCATTGAACTCGTCCCTCTAAGTATCAACTTGTGCATTGATTGATGATTGACTGGAGTTGAATCTGACATAAAGATGAGAGAGGAGCAGGATTCAGACGGCTCTCATTCTGTGGATCACAAACTGAGATTCCCCAGAACATGAAACGGGAACAGCCAAAATCCATCCTTTTTATAGAATCAGTTTAATAATACATCTAAAGGAGAATGAAACACACTGGGAGGTGTTTGCTGACGCGACGCTGCAGGTACACAACCAGCAGAACGGAGCAGAACTTCAGTGTTCTGTCGGCTCAATGTGGAGATCATGAGGATTTCCTGATCTCAGCTAATATACAGAATAGAATTCAACTTTACTTTAAACATGATCGAGTATTAAAATGTTTCAATGTCTGAAAATCTGAACGAGTCCAAAAGTCATTTTTAGTTCCAACAAAACTTTCTCCATTTGTTTTAATAAATCAGGTTTTTTTTTAAACATTTTTCCACAAACGTGACTGAAAATTCAACCCGGGAACATGAATACAACATCTTGCACATTGTAAATAAAATTGTTAAATCATTCAACAATGATAATTGTAAATATATATATATATATAATTCTATTTTTATAACCCCATCTTAATGTAATATTACGTTAATAAAGAATTATTCAAAACTGTTAAAAGGAGATATTTCATTTGTTTCCTCCAGTATAATGAATTCCTAAAACTTGTCAGAGTTTAGTCTCAGCAGAGAAACTTCAGTAAAAATATCAAAAACACTCAAAGTTTTTCAACACTAAAAGTTTTTATAACTGAATTTGATTTATTGGTTTATTTCAACCATTAAAACAATGAAATAATACAATAAATAAAACCCAAACAGAGATATATCAAATCTATTTCAGATTATAAATCACACATTGGTTTTAAAATAATAGATCGTCAATATTGATTTGTTGCTCGAAAGAGACTAAAAACACACTTGTACACCTGTATTGGTTTCTGTATAAACTGTATAAAGTGAAACATTGAATCATTGAACTAAAGTTTTGTCAGAATTTTACATTTCAAATGATTAATTTTCATCAAATTAAAATGTTGAGTTGATAGTTTACTCAACTTGAAAGTTTAAATTGATAAAAACAGATTATTTGATGCAATTATTACAGAGTTTTTGTTAATTGATCCAACGTTTCACTTCTTATAGAGTCAGATGTAAACGAAGCATCAAAGGTTTTTTTAGCTGTTAATTTAGAATTTCATCTTAATATTTGTCCTTTTTTGTAGTTTGTTTAGATTTTCCCCAAATTTCTGAAAGGAATTAGTGAAAAGATGACATGAAGAATCGAATAAAAGAGTCATTTAGAAAGAGAAGAAATCTTTTAAGGGTTTAAAAGTATAAAAAATATAGAAGACTTGAACAGAATTTGTACCGAACCCTCGGTATAATGAATCCTCTGTGTATTTACAGTAATGTGACCCGCAGGCTGAAGACGCTGAGGAGACTCCAGCAGGAAGTGGATGCTTTTATTCAATGTAACACGGCGAGTTAACAACGTGCAATTTAACCATCCTGGCACAAATGTCACCCAGACGCGGCTCAGCCGTGTGGAAAGTGTTCAGTTAACTGTCACTTTCTGGGAACGGAGCAGCCGCTAATGCACAGCCGATAGTGACTCACACAAATGCTCCTCACGTTTCCGGAGAGGAGCAGAAGATTCTCCGTCCGCGGCAGCGCGGCGCTAAAACCCCGAGGAAGGGTCGCGGGTCAGCTTTGAACAAGATATTGCTGCAGAAGCCCGTTTGCTTGGAGAACGGGCCTCGGACCGGGATCGGGGACGGAATCGGAGCGCTTGACCTTGATCTGACGTGGAGGGATCCGTCAGGTCATCATCTATTCAGAGAGTTTGAAAGCAGCTGCGATTCATCTCAATAGGACAGAAAAAGCAATATTCTGATCCCCGAGGAGCGCGGCATCTTCAGACAGGAAGAACTTACATTTTTATTTATTTTTTTTTTTATAACTTTATTGCAAACATCAATTTCCATACAAAAAAGGTGCAAAATAGCCATTGCATGTGTATACAAACATTATAAACTATTAAATAAAAATAAATAAATAAAAATAACACAAACAAAGTAAAATTAAATGCCAGGGGTAGAATTAAATAAGAAAAAGTCATACATTGAGTGAATAAAATTAAAGTCAGATAATTTGCAGAGTTTACATTTTTTTTAAATATTCTGTATTGCAAACAAATTTCAATACATTTCACAGCCTTTTGGTTTTTTGAAAAAAATATTGATTCAATATATAGCTTGGCCTTCACCAGAAACAAGGAAAATTTAGGAATTTTGTTAGAGAATTTGCATTTATGGATGTAAAATTTGGAAAGAAAAAGGAATAAATTGATTAAAAATTGAAATGTCAAATTCCTATGTTGGTGGAAGCCAAACAGAACATGTTTCCAAAGTAAAGAAAATGAACTTATAACAGAAGAAATCACAGGAAATTTGCCAGAAAGATTTTAAGAAAGGGCAAAAGAGATGAGTCACTGTTTCTTGAGAAGATTTACAAAAAGGTTTAAATCTTTTTAAATAAGTTTTTGTGGGGTAGAATCTGTGTAAAATTTTATAAGAAACCAGGAAGAACTGACAATGCTTACTGCAGTTCAGGACACGCCCCCTCCAAAAGGCTCACCGGTCCAGCCTGCACTTCCTGTGAACCGAGTCCTGAAAGAGCAAAGCCATGAAAGGAATAAATAAGTAAACACGCTCTCAGCTTGATATTCTGTGTACACACCTCCGTCTTTTATATTGTCTTCAAACAAGGTGAGAAGATCTACCTTTTGACTTCAAAAGTGCATTTGATATCCCAAGCAGGACATTTGCCGCATAAATAATACACGGGTGATTTCGGTGTTTAAAAATAGATGAAGGCGTCTTCGATTCCTTTTCATCATCTTTGTGTGGGAGCGGACCGTCACCCAAAATACAGAGGAGGTGTTAAAGCAGCAGCAGTGACCTCACATGTGCTGCCAGAGGAGCTCCCAGTGTTCTCCATCATTCTGGTTTCTTCCAACAATCCACTCATGTCATCTGAATTTAAACGATTCTCCATGTAGATGTTTGTCTGAACCACTTTAGGATTATCTGATCGTTCTAATGAGCATCAAGCAGAGCATGCACGCCTTTTTATACCTTTAGTTTTAGACAAAAGTTGTTTTTCTGACTTTCCTATAAAAATGACTTTCAATAGAAAGTCTTCTTGAGTTTAAGTTTAAGTTTATTCATTGTTTCAAGCATGCTCAGTTACAGCATATTTCCATCAACATAGAAAAATAACATACAGTAAGTAAATAACCAAAATGAATACTAAATAACCAAATAACTAAATAACTAAAAACTAAATAATCAATGCTTGAAACGGGAAGGGAAGAAGAAAAATTTATTTAATCCCTTCTCCTCTATAATCTACATAATTTGACAATTATAGTATATTTTCATTTATTAAAATATAGTGCGTAATACTAACTTTGTCCAATTATATATTTATGTCAGTAATCACAGTGATCCTTACCAATAATAATAATACATTTTATTAATCAGACACCTTTCATGGAACTCAAGGTTACCGAACAAGGATAAAAGCACAAATATAAAAATATAAAAGCACGTGCTAATTAATTAATTATTATTAATAATAATATATCAATACTCATATAGTTCCTATAAGATTATTTAATCACCGTTTCAGATCTCACCTCAGTGCGTCACCTTAACACTGGGTCCATCCATCCTCATGACCATTATTCACCTCCACCTCTATACTGAGACAATAACATTTCTTTGAATATTTTTTAAATATATGGATATTTTGCAATAAAAAACCTGTTGATAAAAATAGGGAAAAGGAATGAAATCTTCATTTCAGACTCATCAAAAGTTCAAAAAACAGCAGAAAAGTGTTTATTTTGGATAAAAAAAAAATCAATCCCCCCCCAGAAAGTCTGGACCTAAAATCGTCCCTAACTAAGACTATCACAGTTATTACTGACTCAAACTCCCACAATTCTGTGCTCTATTTAGACTTTTCATTCAGACATAACTTGACGTGAACACCTTAAGCTGAAATAACAGCAGAGGCAACTTGGACGTCGAGTTTCCACCTTAAATCAAAGGTGCAAAAGCGATCTGCGATTTAAGTGTCGGGTACGGTGCGTCAGTCTGACGGCAGCACGATTTGATAAACGCGGCGAGCATCAAGAGAGCAGCAGAGCTGGCTGGGCGGCTCGTCGGCAGACAGAGAGCTGCTGCGTGTCAGGAGGCGGCCTGCTCAGGCCTCAGAACTGTTTCCTCCCCAGACGGATGCGGGTCTTTCAGGCGCGGTTCAGACCCAGCTCACGGCCGCAGACACCGGGAGAATCTCGGAATGATGTCATGAACACAAACATGGAGACGTGGTCATTTATGCTTTTGTGGAGCGTTTGTAAATAAATCAAATCCGTCTGTAAACATCACACAGACGCCGCTACACGCAGAGATCACTCTAAAAACACAAACAAAATGAAAACAAACACAGAGTTTAAAAATACAAACAAGTCTAGCAAACAATGGGTGTGACGAGAAGAACAGTCTTGCGTGGTCCCGCCCCTTTTTACACCTTATGTTACCTGTTTCTATTGACAGTTTTTTACTCAAAAACACTTGAAATGACTTCTGCTCATTTGTTGATTATGATCATTTCAGGCCTTGTAAAGACTCAGCAGTGATATATTGTATGTTTTATTAAATAAATGTAAACTTTTGATTTGTTTCAAACCGTCGGTCCATGAATCCACACTCACACATTTTCTGTTTTGTTGTACTGAACTGCAGCTGTTTTTTTAAATCATTCGTTAAAACGTTTGTTGTTTCTGGTAGCTCCTCCCACATTCTTCTAGGACGGCCGTAACACGAATTTGATGCGTGAATTGCGTTGGGTGTGAACGCAGCACCTTACGGAGGGATTCGGGCCGTCTGGCGGGGGGGGTCCCGTACCGCCCACTGGTTCTGTTCACGGGAGTGTGTCACGCGTCTATCATGTGCAGCCTGACAGTTACAAATGAGGAAATGAATCAATCAAACAAAAGTTTTAAAGGGGAATGGTGTATTTCACAGAAGCCGGTGAACCAGCCGCACTGATGGCTGCAGCACTCCCTCTACGTCTCTAACCTCCATTAGAATCCTTACACTCACCACACAATGTTCCATTTTAATGAGGTAGCTGGAAGAGCCTCAAGGCAACCCAGAAACCCACAGAACCCGGACGGGTCGGCCAGCCCCCATCCGGGTGCATCCCACCAAGACTTAGAGCTTTAGAAAAGAGATGAAACTTTGTGAGAAGCTCAGTTTAAAATCTCTCATTCGTGCTGCTGCTTGTTGTCAGATGCAGATCAGCTGATTCTCCATTGATCGATGGATCCATCTGTGCACATGCAGGACTCTAATGATCCGTTCTGCATGTGCGTCGTCTGCTGTGACGGTCGTTGTAGTTTCATAAACCCACATTTCTCAATGTAAATGTTTTTTTCCAATATTCATTTTTGTGATTTCGACTGGTATTGATCAATTTGACAGACAGACGGATGGTTGGACTGTAGAAAACTAAATGGATTGATCAATTACTTACCACACCCATAGAGTAAACCTGGAATGCTGCTCACATCCATTCGTCCTGGACTCACACCAGAAGAAATCTGCAGTAAACATGGAAGAAACTGTAAAGAGCTTTCATGAGCATCATCTCTCCAGCAACCAGAGAGAAAGAGAGCCGCGGAGATGAGGGGAGGTAAAGTCTCTGCTGCCCTCTTTTTCTGATCTTTTTCTGCAACAATTTATCTTCATGTGGATTTACAGCAGGAGCACGATGAGAAAAACATTTAAAAGAACCCTGCCACACTGATTAATGACTCCGCAAGACTCCCAGTCTTTAAAAAACCTTTTAGTCTTTGAAGAAAAAGGAAAAGCTTCTGTCTTTAGTCTCTCCCAAGTTCTCCAGAACTCATTAGTCGCATCCTCTTCAGCTAAACAATCAAAGGCAACAGCAGTCCTGCTTTCCTTCTTCATGTAATCGAGTACAGCAGCTGAGAAACTAAATGTTCTCATGGAATTCCTCAGAACTGCTAGATTGTCGTCCTGATGCTGAAATCATGAAGTCTTTTTTACAAATCAGAACATCTATTTCATATACAAGTCCATGAGTTTATTTAAGATTTCTGGAATATTAGAATAATGTTTTTTTCTGCTGATGACACAAATGTTTTTTGTGATTGGAATGGTTTGCAGAAACTCATAGAAGTTGTAAAGACGGAGATGGAAAAAGTGAAGATGTGATTTGATGTAAATAAACTGTCACTACATTTAAGTAAAACAAAAATAATGTTATTTGGTAATTATAATGGTAAAAAATATAAACATTGACATGCACATAAATGGGGTGAAACTTGAAAGAATTGATGAAAATAAATTTCTTGGAGTTATAATAGATGAAAAACTGACCTGGAAAGCACATATTCATATTTACACACTAAACTGTCCAGAAATATCTCTGTGTTAAATAAAGCTAAACTGGTTCTGGACCACAAATCTCTCCACATGTTATACTGTTCACTGGTCTTACCATATTTTTCTTACTGTGTTGAGGTTTAGGGAAATAACTATAAAACAACATTACATTCACTTTCAATTCTTCAGAAGAGAACAATACGAATCATTCACAGAGCAGGTTACCTGGAGCACACAAACAAACTATTTATACAATCAAAATGACTCAAATTTTATGATCTAGCAGAGTATTGTACAGCTCAAATAATATTTAAGGCGCAAAACAATTTATTACCGACCAATATACAAAAATTATTCATTAAAAAGGAGGAAAAATTCAATCTTAGAGTAAAAAACACATTTTTCATGCATAAAGCACAAACAAATACAAAAAGTTTTGTGTTTGTTTTGTGTTTTGTGTGGAGTGAAACTGTGGAACAGGACCAGCAAATGCTTGAAACAATGTCCAAACATAAAAGAGTTTAAGTATGAATACAGAAATATGATTATTGATAAATATGTACAAATACAAAACATTACATGACTATAAAATGAGATTGTGTTATTCATGTGAGTGTTTGTGGAAAAATGACTCGCATGTGTTCATGTGTATATATGTAATATTATGTACTTCTAGCTAGGGCACTGATACTTAACCTTGGTTGCACTGGGCTTAGGAATATATTGCTATAATGTACAGAGGTGAGAATGTATAAGATTTTTATTTCTTCTTCTCACTCCCTTTCAGACTTTAGTTCTTTCAAAGATTTTCTTATTTGTTGTTCCACATACTTTTCTTCAATGTCTGAAATAAATGCTTTGAACTGAACATTCCTGCTGTTCTTCAGTAACATCTGCCTGATCTCCAGAATGAAGACGTTTACATCTGCAAGCAAAAATCTGCTGATTTCTCACTAAATTAAAAAAATAAAACCGTCAAACGGTGCAGTTTTATGTTTTTGAGTTCAGATGTTCAGATATGAACAAACTTCATGTAGCTCTCCATGCTTCTGTTTGGTGCAGTGTGATTCATGTGTTGTCCCTTGTTGGCTGGTCTGTGCTCCTGTCTGTGGACCTCGCCTCTGGCTCGTCCCCCACCCCAGCTGCCCCCGGTTCATCTGGATGACACGTATCTGCTACACCATTAAACATGCAGTTGTAGAGTTATACAAGTTCCTTCCTCTTTTATGGTCCTGGGACATGGCCGGTCCGTCCTGGAGAGGACCCCTCCCTTATGTGGGCTTCCCTGAAGTTTCTTCTTTTTTTTTAAGAATTTTTTTCTTTACCCAGATGGTTTTTGTTCAGATTAGCATCAACTAGGGGTGTAACGGATCACGGATTTTCCGTGGTCCGTACGGATCAGAGGCCACGGTGCGGGACACGTGTGTACCGCGGACCGCTTGAACACCCACCCCCCAAACGCGGACACCTCGCGCTAGCATAATTTAAACCAATTGTCCGTTCGCATCGAATGGAAGCTCCGTTACGGGCTTTCCGGTGGAATCGCGGAACATTTGTACGGCAAGCCAGAGATGTCAAAATTGAGCAGGAAAAGCTGACGCAGAAGTGCCACGTTTTACAGAAAATTATCATTTAAAACATTTAAATGTTCCCACAGTTAGTTTCAATAAAGCAGTTAATACTAAAAAAATATTGTAACTGTTTTATTTATGATTTAATTTTAAAGGATAATCCAGATAGATTTGGTATTTTCAACACTATTTTTAATCATTTTTTTCTCTTAGTTTTTGTAGATTTGGTCTAAAAACATGTAAATGTCATCAGAAACTACATGTTTTAGTTTTTTGTTTGTGTTTAAAGTATAAATATGTTTTGTTTTAATAAATAGGCTTCAATGAGCAGATGTTTTGTTGTTGCATATGTAAATATTGTGTGTGTGAGGTATTTTAAATTCTTATTGAATTTATGAGTTAAACTGTTTCCAAAAATTAAATTAGGTTTGATATTGTTGTTTTTTTTTTTTTCGTTTTTTTTTTTCATTTTTTAAATTTTTTTACTTTTTACTGATCCGAAAAATGATCCGAACCGTGACCCTAAAACCGTGACACGATCCGAACCGTGACCTTTGTGATCCGTTACACCCCTAGCATCAACTATTCTTTATATTTTGAGTGATTTCCTGTTTTTGGACGGTTACTGGAGTGAAACCTGTCAGGACACCACGTTTTAACATTTGTCTCCATAAATCAAACCAGTAGAACCTCTGTTCCTCGGTTCCTCCTCCATATTGAGCGTGGTCCTCGCGCCCCGTCTGCTGCCCCCTCCATATGCAGGCCGAGTCCTTCTTTTCAAACCGGTGTCATTACCGCCGTTCCTCCCTGAGCTTTGAACACCGTTGAGCGATCACATTCTGTCCTGCCTAACAGAGAGCAATTAGCGAGCGTAAGGTTGAACAGCTTGAGGCCTCCGGCTGCCAACACTACTCTTTGCCTGTTGGAAAGGAGCGTTTTAATAATGATGTGGCACTCAACTGCTCCACAAGTGAAGCTCAATAATGATCAGAACTCACATGAGGCGGGTCGGTCCTGTTGGTGGCAGGTCATTTAAAAGTCTGTGTTGACAGGTTGTAAAATGAGAGGTTTTTTTTTTTTTCTTTTTGAACATTATCAGAGCCGGTTTGTTTCTCCGTCCTCCACATGTGGGCCAAAGCTTTTCCCCTGGAACAGGAGAGAAAAACATCACAATAGAACATTTTTGGCTTTCTTCTTCTTTTTTTAAACAGGTCGTGATTCTTTCCAAACAACCCTAAAATGAGTTGAAATGAAAGTTATGGTGGAAAAGATTAAAAGAATTTTGGGATTCCTCAATAAAATATCCTCCATACTTTCAGCAATCTCGGTCTCAAATCGTCCAGGACGTTCCCACCTGTACATTTCTGATTTTTGTAATATTATTTATAATACTTCTTGCTACACAGAAGATAAACAGGAAATCTGTCAAAAACTTTGTGCCCTTTAAAAGCTGTGTACTTTCATTTACTTTCAGTCGGAGAAATCATTCAATTTTTCAAATATTCAATGAAAAATTTGACTATTTCAGTTGTATTTGACTTTAAAATTATCTTGTGAGAATATGGTTTTAGTTTAATAGCAGAACACAAAGCAAAAAGTACTCTATATTAGGTGCACCACAAGTGTACATTAAAAGTGAGTCAGTGTACTTGAAGTTTATTTTTTATGCACTATCGACTGTACAGGGTGATCTGTCCAGAAAAGAAACAAATAGAAATCCAGACGGAGTGTCTTCAGGAATGGAGGACACGCATTAAAATGTGTTTCTGACAAAATGGCCGTCGTATACATTACATTATATAAATAAAAATGGTTTATGTCAACACTGTAAACCCTGACTTTAGCTGTAATAACAATTTTGAGTAATCATTCATTATAATTTTTAGTTTGGTGTCATTACTTAACTAAATTTGTAGTTTAACACATTAAAGATTAGTTTTAAGTGTTATTAATTATACTATGTAGAGATCACTGCTGTTCTTTAGTTCCTGCAAGAGTGGGCGGAGCTTATATCAAAACTGTGTTTGATGGAAACTGGCTCTAATTCTGCCCTTTATTAATTAGCAACGTCTTGGTTCTCCTCCTTACAATTTTTTCATCAGCATCAAAATTTGCATTAAGCTGAGTTTCTCATAGTAAAATTTAAATATTTATTGTTCATAAAAGTTGCTTTTAAATCCTTATTTTTTCCCCAGAGTTTGAAAGCGCTGGTTGTTAGCCAAAAATGGACAATAAGTAGCATTGTTTTTTTTGTTTTTCTTGATGATAAAAACGCACTGTTTTAGTAAACTCAACTAGTCTGGGCTAAGAGTGAAAATAATGTTTCTTTTTCTTGTGAATAGAGACATATGGGACATCCTGTATGTACAAAATCAAAGTAATCATTACTGTATTCCTACACTACACTTACTATACTCAAGTATACATAAAAAAAATGACGTACTGCTTTTGTTATTGGAACGTTCAGGATCTACAGTTCAGAGTGAGGAGAAACCATTAAACTGCCAGACCTCCGACACTGTCTGACAGCGAGTGGAGGATTTTTTCAGCCTCCAGTTTCCTTCTGGTGCATGGAGGAAAGTGAAAACGCTCACGTCTGTAATCACATCTGTTATCTGTTTCCTTCCTGCGATAATGTAAAAATGAGCTCCACTAAAGTCCTGCACACTGTCAGCCAGCAACCATTCCAAATGATCTCTCACCAGCAGCTGCTGGAGGAGAATCCAGCAGAAGACGGGCTGATGTTACCGAGAATGTTCTTCTGCAGTTTTTAGAAACACGTATCAGAGAATTCCAGCTCATATTGATCACAAATAAATCCTGTTATCCAAACTAAAACCTCATGAAGCTTCTTTTGAAGTCTGTTTTGACTCGTCACTCACTAGAATCCACCGTTTATCCCTTTAAGTGCCACATGTCATCCATGTTGGTGAGGCTCACGCGTGTGCTCCAGAATGAAAGAGGAGCCTGTAACTCCTGCTCCTCAGGGACCAGGTGAAGGAAGTCATCTTCTGCTGTTGGTGTCATGATTCTTGCATATTATTTCCTCTCTGCTCTTTTCATTTTTTTACGTGTCGAAATGCTCTGACCTGATTTACAGAGGAACATCTGGTGAAGCAAATAAGCAGGGATGAATCTAAAAAAGTAAAATATGGAAATCACATTGTGTGACTTTTAATAATGTATCTGCTGAATAGAAGTATTAGAATACCTCCATGTATGATCCTAAATTACAAGCTCCTCCTCTTCATCTTTTTATGATGAACATTAAGAACCAAACTCTGATTTTTAATGGAACATTTGGCAGAATCAAAGACAGATCGATGCGTTTGGGTGCGTTCTAAGTTCCAGAGTTCAGTGAACGCACCATGCAGAGTAGGGCTGCCACGATTAGTCGACTAATCGATGACTAATCGACTATTAAAATAGTCGACAACTAATTTAATCGTCGATTAGTCGTTACTTTATAATATATGGAGTCAGGCTGTAGTGAAGTTGAAAGTTATAATGACATTCTGCTAGCTTTTTAGACTGTTTTGGCATTTATTAAGGGTTTTCAGGCTATTTTGGAGTTTAGCTAATATTTTAGCTTCATGCTAGCTATTTTGGCTAATTTAGGCTTTTTCAGTTTTTTAGGCTAATTTGGAATTAAGATAATATTTCAGCTACATATTAGCTCTTTTGGCTAATTTAGGATTTTTTCAGTTTTGTTGGCAAATTTGTGTTTAGCTAATATTTCATTTACATGTTAGCTAGCTAATTCTAAATGTTTACAGTTTTTTAGGCTAATTTGGAGTTTAGCTAATATTTCAGCTATATGTTAGCTATTTTGGTTAATTTGGGATTTTTACAGTTTTTTAGGCTAATTTGGAGTTTTGCTATGTCTTCAGCTACATGCTAGCTATTTTGGCTAATTTGGAATTTTTACAGTTTTTTAGACTAATTTGGAGTTTTGCTATGTCTTCAGCTACATGCTAGCTATTCTGGCTAATTTGGGATTTTTACAGTTTTTTAGACTAATTTGGAGTTTAGCTAATATTTCAGCTATATGTTAGCTATTTTGGCTAATTTGGGATTTTTACAGTTTTTTAGGCTAATTTGGAATTTAGCTAATATTTCAGCTATATGTTAGCTATTTTGGCTAATTTGGGATTTTTACAGTTTTTTAGACTAATTTGGAGTTTAGCTATGTCTTCAGTTACATGCTAGCTATTCTGGCTAATTTGGGATTTTTACAGTTTTTTAGGATAATTTGGAGTTTTGCTATGTCTTCAGTTACATGCTAGCTATTTTGGCTAATTTGGAATTTTTACAGTTTTTTAGACTAATTTGGAGTTTAGCTATGTCTTCAGCTACATGCTAGCTATTTTGGCTAATTTGGAATTTTTACAGTTTTTTAGACTAATTTGGAGTTTAGCTAATATTTTAGCTTCATGCTAGCTATTTTGGCTAATTTAGGCTTTTTCAGTTTTTTAGGCTAATTTGGAATTAAGATAATATTTCAGCTACATATTAGCTCTTTTGGCTAATTTAGGATTTTTTCAGTTTTGTTGGCAAATTTGTGTTTAGCTAATATTTCATTTACATGTTAGCTAGCTAATTCTAAATGTTTACAGTTTTTAGGCTAATTTTGAGTTTAGCTAATATTTCAGCTATATGTTAGCTATTTTGGCTAATTTGGGATTTTTACAGTTTTTTAGACTAATTTGGAGTTTAGCTAATATTTCAGCTATATGGTAGCGATTTTGGCTAATTTGGAATTTTTACAGTTTTTTAGGCTAATTTGGAGTTTTGCTATGTCTTCAGTTACATGCTAGCTATTTTGGCTAATTTGGAATTTTTACAGTTTTTTAGACTAATTTGGAGTGTAGGTATGTCTTCAGCTACATGCTAGCTATTTTGGCTAATTTGGAATTTTTACAGTTTTTTAGACTAATTTGGAGTTTTGCTATGTCTTCAGCTACATGCTAGCTATTTTGGCTAATTTGGAATTTTTACAGTTTTTTAGACTAATTTGGAGTTTAGCTAATATTTCAGCTATATGCTAGCGATTTTAGCTTATTTAGGATTTTTTTGTTTTAAAGCTAATCATATTTCAGATTTTCTTTACATCCACTTTGTCCATGATGCGATTAGTCGACTAATCGGAAAAATTAATCGATGATTAGTCGACTATTAAAATAATCGTTTGTGGCAGCCCTAATGCAGAGACGCCGGTCGGGCCTCGTTCTGTCATTTGGCCTGTCGTTGGGGGTTTGGACTGGTTGGGTTCAACTATTGGCTGAACTGGGACAATGGGGAGGGGCTGTGCAGGAGCGAGGGAAAGAAGACGATTCGGAGAAGCGCTTCATGTTTTAGATCGGTCTGAAAGCTGCTGGCTGGTTAAGTAACCAAAACGAAGAACATTAAAGGGAAACCAAACAGGACAGTTGGAGGCTAACTCCACTCTCAGTCCAGATTTGAAAAATGCAAAGAAAGGGGCGGGGCTAGGGGGAGGCGGGCTGAGCGGAGGAGCTGTGGTCTAGATCTGTGATTGACCGTGAGTTTAGCTAAAGGATCTTTTTATTTTTGGCATCCTCCCCAATTTATCTGCCGGTCAGCCAGCTTTCCAAGGGCCGGTTTAGCCAGTTATCCAGCACTGCCGCTCATGGCGTCACGGGGCGACGCCCCCTACTCCTGGCGTCACGGATCAGCGTTGCAGAGCGAGCTCCGCCTCAAACGAGCTTCAACTCTCCAGCGTGTCATGTGTTCAAAGATGGGCGGGGCTTTAACACTGGAGCTCACAGCATGATGACGTGAAACTTGTGGGGCTTCCACCAGTCGACCAATCACAAAATCCAATTGTAGTACCTGATTTCAACCTGTAGGGGGCAGCAGACTGAAAAATAACTTTAGTTTAAATTGTAAAAACGATTCAACAGACAAAACAAAGTTGTTTATTGTTTGGTTTCTCGTTTTGATGCGTCCGTGTTTGACGGGACGCTGCAATACGTGAACATGGAGGGAACCAAAGCTGACGACAAACCAGAGTTGACACTGGGATCCAGAATGGCTGAACTCGCCTGTTTGGACATGAGCTGCTGTGAGGTCAGCTCCACCCGGAGACCTCCATTTGGAAACCATAAACGGGGAATTGGCCGCGCTCTATCAGATGATACAGTATCACTGGCAAACGGGGCGGGAGAGGGCTTGTTGGGAATGTTGACAAATTCGGCTCGAGCACATCTGCTGATTGGCCACACTGTGGGATTCCAGATAATAATAACCCCGCGAAGTCTGTGGGAGGGGGTGGTGGTGGGGGGGGATCTAATTCTGTGCCGTGGACAAACAGAAAAGCTGTTTGCCTGGCACCGCTCCTCCCTCAGAGATTACATGTCTGTCCTTTTTGGCCAAAACATCCAAGTTGGCTCTCCTCCATTAACAGGACAGACCCGAGTATTTAACCCAGCGCGGTGGAGAAGCCCCTCTGCAGTAAGTGTGTCAGCCGCCGCCGAGACGGGCCGCTTTCCTTTCAAATGAGAAAACAGAACTATCCGTTTCACCTTGAAATGGAGCAGCAATTACACGGCCCGAGTGAACGCTCCAATGCCATCAACGGGCTTAAGCGCCAGGCGCCGGGCTGCATTCAGGTGGACGGCGTGGAAAGCTAATATAGAGTCGCTGTGCGGCCTTCTGCTCGCCTCATCCTCCAGCCTTTTCTCAATAAACCTCCACCTCCGCAGGCTGGAGCTCACCGTCCGGCCGGCCTAATCTCCACAGGGGTTTTTTTTTTTTTTTTTTTTTAACTTGTCCTGTCCAACAGCTGAGCAAGCAGATACGGGCTGAGAGCCTCTTGCGTTGGACAGATTTTATCGTCCCAACAGGGGTTTATACTTAATAAACCCCTGTTGTATTTCATGCTAAACTTTATTTTAATTATGTTGTATCTTTTTTTCTTTTTTTTTTTTTTTGGACCGGACGGAAACAAAGGGGGGGGATAAAAGAGTGGGGTCAAGAGAACAAAGAAGTTAACAGAGTAGTAACACCTCTCTATCCACCTTATTCCTATGCCCATGAGCCTTTGCGTGAATTATGGGGGATACTTCCTATAGACGCGCGGAAGTAGCATTTATTACATTAACAACTGTAGAGCCGACAGCGGCAATCCCCTTGTTTTGGATCTATAACTACATATAAATGTGGAAACAGCAGCTGTCATGTCTTAAAAGAGCGACGTAACAATTCCGGTGCCTGTTAAAATTAAAGATGACCTTAAAAAATGTCCAAATATAACATATAGTAGCATTTTTAGCTACTTCTTCTACTATCTCGGTTGCGGCAGATGGTGAAGCTCTTTGAACAATCTTAAAGCTCCGACAGTATATCAATACCTTCAAGATGATATTTCTGCTGGTTCATGTTTACTGCAGTTACACACAGTGCTGATCTATTGTAACCTTATCGTTTTACGTGCTTGTGTTTACATGCTGCCAGAGCCAATGAGGGTTGCATCGCGCGGGTGTAGCTTTAGCCCGTTTCATGTTTTGACAAAGTCAGCTGTGGTTTAAACATCAGTAATTTTTTGAATAGTTAATACCAGGAGATGCAGCAATTACACAGGAAATATCGTCCTGTGTTCTTGTGACGCTGCAGCAAATCACACCGCGCTGTCAGGTATCTGTAGTACCCGCGTCTCTTCTTCTATGGTGTCCGGAGTAACCCAACCAGAACGTCGGATACGGATTTTCCTCCGTGGTACTTTATCCAAAAATGAAACGAACATTATAAAGTCTTAAGTGGCTTCTTAAGATTTACATTTGGAGCCAAAATCCTTTGACTTCATCCTCGCCCGATGGACGGTCAAATCTGTACCGAGGAGGGCATCTGCACTCCCTCTTCGTCAGCGGTCCATGTTCCACACAACGCTCCTTAAGACACAAATTTAATTTAGTTTGGGTGTTAGAACAACCACGAGATGTGCAAAGCCATTTTTGAAACTTTTGAGGGATTAAGTAAAACACGCTTCTAAAGTTTCTATACACCGCTAAAGCTAACAAAACCGCCAACTTTCAATGGAAACAAATAGCGCTGTGTGACTTCCAGTTGCTATACCGGAAGTTGCACCCATGACCCGTTTTACATCAGCGGCCCCAGGAATAAGGTGGATAACAACCAGGTCTAAATAACAATCTGGAATGGGCGGGGCCTGTCTACACACACACTCAGTTACACACATACTTTTTGGCTAGAATAATCTTTACCTTTAAAGTTGTCAAAAATGTACACAATACCACTGCAGCTCAACACCAATCATAGAAGCTGATACAAATAAAGCCTTTCATTCCATCACACATTCTGCTAGTGCGAGGTGAGCTGACACCTGTGCTCAGGTGAGTGTTTGTTTTGCTGATGTGAATGTTGATGGAATGTAGAGAGGAGAGAGAGCCCGGGCCACCCCACGCCCAGGCCCCCCAGGGCGGCAGCAGCAGCCCGGACCCCCCAATACCCGCCCAGGGAGCCATGGAGAGAAACCAGTCAGCCGCAGAATCCCGCCAGACACCCAGACCAGGGCACGCGGATGCCGCCGCAGAGGCTCCACGCCCGAGAGCCGGAAGGCACGGGAGCACAACACAAGGCCCCACACCCGGAGAGCCCCCCAACCCCAGAGGAGCAGCACACCACCACCCAGCAGCGCCGAGCATCCCCCGCCCCCCCCAGGCACGAGCCAGAGCTCCCCCAGGATGACCCGCTTCTATGCTCCAGACGTCCGCCCGCGCCCCCGCCGCGGAGGTCCAGGGGCAAGCCGGAAGGGGCCGCCCACCCCCGCCAAGCAGAGAGACACCCAAGAGGAACGAGGGTCCCAGAGGAATGATGTTAACAAGGCCTGACCAGGCACACCCACTGATGGAATCCCGGAGAGGCCCATTTCTCGGGAGCCGGGACCGGAACCCGAACCACCGAGACCTGGACACCCCATGGCTCCGATGTAGTTTGATCCCCCGTTAGATCTTGGAGATCCCTCTCCCAGCGTGGCGAGGAGGTCACAGAGCCCAGGAGACAGGACCACCAGGCCGAGGGTTTCCATCCCCCCTCGCCAGGGATGGGGTAGGGGACAGAGGGTCAAAAGTCCCACCTTCCTTGTGTGATGCATCTCCACAGGGTTTAACGCGCTCTTCCCGCCGCCATCGCCGATCAAATCGTCCAATCATCCAAACTCTGGAACAGTTTTCAATCCTCCTGCAGGAAATGTGACCCCATCTTTTCTGTCCTGGACTCTTCAAAGGAACCTCTCTTTTGTGTGGATCTGAAAAGAAACCATCAGCTGGTAAACATGCATCAGCCGCTCTCAAATAAGTGTTTTTAATCTCTTTCATTAGGTTGGCATTACAGCTTAGAGAAAGTGATTAGATGTCTTATTCCCAGAGCCTGCTCTGATTGTTGTTAATGGCAACCTCTATTGCAAGGGCACCAGCAGACGGAGTGTGTGGCGTGTTCAAGCGCCCGGGTTTTAATCACGGCTTCATTCACATCAATGCAGCACTGATACTCTGATCAGTATCTGAGTTTTCCATAAAAACTCGCCTCAATATGACTCATGTCTTGATTATGAAAAGCCTCGCAGGCTTAATCAAACATTATTCTGCCCAGATTGACACTTTGGATGTTCGCTCAATTAAAAGCAGCTTGTAAAATCACAAATACTGAAGTTTCACAACCGTTTATTTCTTAGCTTTTTGCAGCAAAACTTCCAAAAGGTGAACGTCTTGTTTTGGTTGTTTTTAATGCAGTGACAGCGCCTGAAAATAAACTCATTATTTCGTTCCTATTTTAGGATTTATTTTAGCCCCAAAATAAGAAACGGAGGAGACGGTTTTGAACCGTCACCACACAAACCAGCGAAACAGAGAGGAAGGCTGCAGATGCCCTCTTCTGGGCCGGGCCTCCCTCAGGACGGGCTCGTCTTGGACTGAGCTGCATGATCTGGCCAGAGACGGTCTGGTGAATCCATTAGCTGAGCCTTTAATAGGAATCTACACCTGGGTCCTCGTTGCCTCGCCACCCCGCTCCTCCTCCTCCTCCTCCTCCTCCTCCTGCCAGTTGAACTCCAAGAAATCGGATAAAAAAAAAGTTTCATTTTTCATAGGAGTCTGAAAAAAAAGTCTTGTTTTTTTTTTTTTTTTTGTAAAAATTCAGATTTTAACAATCAATCTTAAAAACACTATCTCTTTAATTCTACAATGTCAAAGTTTTTTTATTTTAATCTCAAATGAATAAATCCTCATGGCCTTATGGTAGAGTGTCTGTCCTTAATCTGGAAGGTTGTAGGTTCAAGTCCAGGCTGAGTCATAGCAGACTAAAACAGGGACCCGGTGTCTTCCTGATGGACCCTCAACATTAACCCTTCAGCATCAGAGCTCCAATGTTCATGTTCTGTGATTTATTGACAGTTTTTGTTGTATTCAAGTGATTTTATCTGTTGATAACGGGATTTTTCCAAGTTTTAGAAACACTATGGACTATCTAGAGCAGGGGTGGGCAAACTTTTTGATTTGTGGCCCAGAAAGGGTTCTAAAATTTGGCATAAGGGCCGGACAAGGAGCAGATGGAAGGAATGATTTGGTAATGAACCTCATAAACTAAAAAGATAATATGGAATTTAGAGAAAAACATGCTTTAATTTGGATTAAAATTCACACATATTCATTTAAAAACAGAAAATTGGGGAATTTTAATTTCTAAATTTTGATTTTTGTTCTCTTTTTGGGTTGATGTTCTTCAGAGGAAAATGCGAACTCAAAGAAATCCGAAAGATCACCTTCTGACTCAGAAAAAAACACACGAACGCCAGAGAAACAACATCATTCATGAGAAGAAACCAGAAATACAATGGAAATAAAACAATAATTAGAGTTTTTGATTCAATGTATTTTAATTTGGAGGGCCAGATTAAGTAGCTTAAGGGGCCGTATGTGGCCCCCGGGCTGTAGTTTGCCCACCCCTGATCTAGAGCCCTGATTTCAAAGACAAGATGCTCACTATTTTTCTTTCTAAACACCAGATTTGACGTCTATGATTTCACTAAATCAAATCAAATAAAAAACATTTCATTTTTATTTCAGACTATTGTGTTCTGATGGTGAAAATGTGGATATAAAATTAAATGTAGACACTTTTTTTTTTCAGAATTGTTCGACTGCAATGCATTGTGGTCTATATTTGCTAATTTAGTGAGAATTGATCCAAAGATTTCTGGTAAATTTCTCGTCCTCTTGAATTTGTAATTAGTGGGTTCAGACGGCGCTGGAACGTTCTGGACGGTGAGTGGGAGGGAATTCAGACACAAAATGTGTTGCTTCTATATGTTTAATATTAATTACTGTTGTTATTCTTGGAACTACATAATCAAACAGAACCTCGGATGACCTCAGCATTCTGCAAAGTACATTTAATGTTTTTACTCCAAGTCGAGTTTTTATGCTTCAAGTTAGTTTTTTGTTAAAACTCTTTCAAATCAAACTGTTTTTTTCAACGTTTTTCAGATGATGGAGGACATTTATGAAGAAAATTAAGCTCAAAATGATGTTTCTTTATTCAAATCATTGGAAATCAGGAGAAGATTAAAAAAAGGTCCAAAACTCCACAGATGCAAACAGAGAATCATCACATTTCCATTCTGAGTATGAAATATGAAAAGCTTATTAAACTATAAATATTTTGCAGCTTAATGCTGCTCAAAGTAAAATAAGGTCCGAGTCCCTCACGTCCGTCCTCCTCTAAGTCGACATGATGGAGCAGTGATAGCTTTGGAGCCTCAATTAAACGTCCATCACATTTCTGTGGGATTACCACGCTGAATTAGCCCCCCTCCCTTCTGTCCCGTCCCGTCCCGTCCGGTCCAGCAGAGGGTCAGTCTGAAATGTCCTGATTGACGCTTGACTCGGAGCAGCCGTTCCACCTCTCGCTTTGCAAAGCTTGTGCCAAGAGGATTAAAAATGGAGTCCTCTCGGGCCACGCCGTGCCATCTGGACACAGATGATCTGGGAGTGGGCTTGTCAGCCAGGACTGCTGAGTGCATCAAATGCTGCTTAACTCCCATTAAAATACAGTTTTCAGTCTCTACAGTACCATTTTCTATCTTTGTCCTCTCTATTATCATTGTCTGAGTGACGTATCTGATTCATCGGAGCTTTTTCTATTTATGTGAGCGTCTCAATAAGAAATGCAGCATGAGAAGAGATGAAAAAAGCATCTTTCTTCAGTCACAGTTGTTTATTTTAATAAGAAATGACACGATAAAAAGCAGAATGGAGTCTGAGCGGAGGTCAGGAAACAGAGAAGACCAAATGCTAATGCCTCCATAACATTTTCCACAGAGTGATGCGTGCCAGCTGTCATTCCCCCACCAAGACGCTAAAGGTTAAAGTGTGTGCTCGCTCCTCCATATGCAGGAGAGAGGTGAGGCCGCTCCAGAACCAAAATGAGAGAATTTAGGTCAACATCAGCCACGACTGCCAGACTTCAGAGTTTTGATGTTGGGATGATGCAATTCTTTTCATGCCTGTCGAGCGTGGAGGAGGGGCTCCTTATTGGCTCCCCCCATTTGAGGGGTTATGGTATTAGCTCCAACCAGCTGATCCCACTTACTCCTCTTGGATTCCCCCCACCTCTAATCCACCAGCGGTCCCTCCTCTCACCCTCTTAGGGCCATTTTAGACACACATGCTAACATGTTTCCAAGAATGGCGGCGTTAGCGTTAGCTCTTCACTGTTTCCAATATTAGCACAAATTCAAGGTTATTTAGTAGAGCAGTGTGCAAATCCCCTTCATTTTGTATTCTTTATCTGGCATTAAAAAGATTCTCTGCCCTCAGAGTGCAAAGATATTGTTCAGACTTTCACTGATCTGTTAATCAATAATGGGAAGCTGTGGTTAAACTTTGGGTTTGTTTGGTTCATCCGATCATCTGACATATCTAAACTTCAGCTGCTGCTTTTTGGGGGAACGTTACGTAAAACCAGCATTTCTGTGTCCAGTATGAACCAATAGGGGAGCACAGGTGTGTCTCGCAGTTCTCCTGAGAGTCCCACGACTATCTAAAGCAGGAGTGTCAAACTCAATCACACAAGGGGCCAAAATCCACGACACACCGTATGTCCCGGGCCGAACAGGATAAACATTTAATGAACACTTTAAAACTACAGTTATAAAACTTTGAATCTGTAATATTTTAACACAATTATGAACTAAGATAAATAGCATCACCTGTGGTAATGCTAGTGTGAATGCTGTCAGCTGGATTGGTGAAGATGCTGAAAAATGATAGCTTAAAACGCTGAAGCTGATTATTAGTTAAAATATGAGCTAATTAACCTAAATAACAAAAAAAAAAATCACTGAGGTTAGCCAAAACAGCTAACGTGTAGTTTGAAATAATAGCTAAACACAAAATCAGTCCAAAAGTCTTAGTAGATGCCAAAATAGTCCAAAAATCTAGCAAAATGCTATTTTTCAAAACTTTAAACTGTAACTTTTTAACATAATTATGAATAATAAAGGGGAATATTATTCCAGAATAAATCAACTTAAACATAAATAATTTCAGTATTTTACTATCCATAAAAATATATTTTGTCAAAATTATACAAGTTAGAAAAATGAGCGGAGATAACATCGGGCCATTAATAATAATAAAATAAAATGCTCTGGAGGGCCGGATAGAATTACCCGGAGGGCCGGATCCGGCCCCCGGGCCTTGACTTTGACACGTGTGTCCTGAAAATGGAACGTACCATCGTCATCAAGAGTGTTGTGAGGAAGCCACACACACCTGTGATGTACAGGTGATGCTGCTCTATGGTATCCTCACGCCACTTGTCCTGGCGTCCGAATTCCTTCACCGTCAGCCCTACATTCAGGCCTCCGAACAGGCAGTTATGGAAACACTGTCTCAGAATTCGGACGTCCCATTCGCTCAGCGACGTCACCAAAACAATATCAAATACAAGATTTTTTTTACATGTCACGAAATAGCAGAATGTGGTTTAACCCTTTAACACCTATAAAATGTCTGCCTGGACTTTTCTACTAATTTTGAGAATGAAAAAATCAAAGAATGTCCAACAAATGTTAACTTTTTTTTTTTACTTTTTCCAGAAGACATTGATTTTTTTCACATTTATCCTCATTTTACAATTCATTCTATCACATAATAGTGATGGAGCTGTTGAACATTTAATAAAACACAAAATCAAAATGTGATTTTTAGAAAAAAAAAGTGCAAATGACCTTGAACAGCAGGTTTTGTTTGATAAAAGTTTAAATTTGCCCAGCATCAACAACATTTCTGTAGGTTTGTCGTGTCTCTATGGCAGGGGTGGGCAATTGTTTTGACTCGTGGGCCACAAAGGGTTCTAAAATTTGGCATAAGGGCCGGACAAGGAGCAGATGGAAGGAGAGATTGGGTAATCAACCTCATAAACTAAAAAGATAATATGGAATTTAGAGAAAACATGCTTTAATTTGGATTCAAATTCACATATATTAATTTAAAAACAGAAAATTTCGGAGTTTTAATTTCTAAATTTTGATTTTTGTTCTCTTTTGGGTGATCCAATGGGTTGATGTTCTTCAGAGGAAAATGTGAACTCAAAGAAATGCTGCATTTATGTGGTGTAGGAATAATCCGAAAGATCACCATCTGACTCAGAAAGGAACACACACGAACGTCAGAGAACAACACATTCATGGGAAGAAACCAGAAATACAATGAAAACAAAACAATAATTAGGATTTTTGATTCAATGGATTTTAATTTGGAGGGCCACATTAAGTAGCTTAAGGGGCCGCATGTGGCCCCCGGGCCGTACTTTGCCCACCCCTGCTCTATGGGTTCACAGGAGGAACGTTGATATGTCATGAGACCCACCTGCGGGCCACGTACAGGTCTGACCAGTTTTCAGCCGCAGAAAGCTCGAGTAAGAAATGACTGAAGACATAATCTTGTCCTGTTTGGTCTCTCTCTTCTCCGTTTTCCCTCCATCTGTTCATCATGTCTTTCTTGGGTGGAGGGTCTCGGACAGTTTCTTTATTTTAGGATTAGACGTTGACGTTCCGTCGCAGTCGTGGTTGACCTGCATTCCTCTTTCCTGTTTGTAGATCTAATTCAGATTAGCATTTTGTTTGTATTCTTATTGCTGCACTTCCTTTTATCCTCCCTCCTTCAGCAGAAAAACCAGCTGAGGTGTGAATATTTTTCCCTTCCCAGAAACTCACCTTCCATTTCTGTCATTTCAAAGTGAAGCCACGAGCGAAGCATCGGTTCCGTTCCTTCATCTTCCTCCTTTCATCTTCCAGTGTTTGCAAAGCAGTGAAGAAAGAGCTTGTTAAATGTGTTGTTTTTAAACTGCAGCTGCATCACCTGCAGATCTGGAGTCCTTACCTACTTTTACCTCCTCGATCCACAATCAAGTAAATCTGCTACAAAAATGGGTGGGAATCTTTTTCAATTACGGAAATTCCACTTATGACAACTCTACAGAAACTATCCGGATGTCGTTTCACTCTGTGATCTTTTTTGCATGAAAATGAAGACGAGCAGATGCTTTTCTTTGTGTTTTCAAACGCCCGCTTTGTAAACTCAACGCCGTTCTGCAATTCATTAAGGACATAAGAAGGAAACAAAAGCCTCACCCAGAAGGAGCCGTACTGTGTGCGTCTGCCGGAGGGTCTGAACACACAACTGTTGTGCAGCAGGCCCAATCAAAGGAAAGTGTTATTTCAAAGTGATTTCTGCCTGCAGTCTGCTGGGACGCAGCACAAGTTGATCTGGTCCTAAAGCTCCACGACAAACTCTGAATGATCAACACCAGATCCACTTTCCATACTTTAGATTAAGCAGCCCACATTTTGGTTCAATTACTAAACACTCATGCAATTACTGTATTATAAGTCATTTTTTATTTATTTATCTCAGGAGCAACTTATTTATGATTTTTTTTCTTTGAACTTAAATAAGCTGATGTTTTTGTTAATTTCCCATCAGCAACCAGTTGCTGTAACCGCTTTTCTCCCACTAACAGCTGCTAGGGGGCGCTGTAAGTCTGTGTTTCCGTTTTTTCTGCTGACAACTGAACTCTAACGCCGGGGTCACACTGGACGCGGAAGCGCCGCGAAGCGGAGCGGAGTCCGCGCCGCTTCCGCTCCGCTCTGTAGTTCACACCAGACAAGCATTTTTCCGCGGCGGTCCACAGGCGCTTCTGCTAGAGCTTTTTTTGTTTTTTGCCATCATGGTTGATAATTTCATAGCCTAAAGACATTAACGCATGTTCCTGCTGAGAAAAACTGCTCTCTGTTGTCGTTTTATTAACTCCCGAAACTTCTCACCCCGCACCGGAGTCTATCCACGTTGATCTGCGTGTGTACGTGTCTGTGAAAAAAGAAAAAAAAAGTGTGCGTGTCTGTCTGTTTTGTGTGTCTCTGTGCTCGCGCACGCACGTTTGTGTTGTGATTGTATGTTTATATCCGTGTCTACCGCCTGTTTAGATACAAAATCATGATCACATTTGTCAATCGCGGCATTTTATTGTGAAAACTGGTTTATTTTGAAAAGAAACCGGATTTTCTCATGTATCTTGATGCAACTTCGGCCAGAATTGACGCGGAACGCTCGCGGCTCGGCACAAAATAGGTCAGACGCGGAAACGATCCGCTGCAACCGCGCGGCCCCTCGGCTGCTTCGCTCCGCGCCTTGTGTGAACGACGCCATAGGATAACAAGGGCGCCGAATGGAAGCGGACTCCGTTCCGCGCCGCTTCGCGGCGCTTTCGCGTCCAGTGTGAATGGGGCGTAACGCCGGGGTCACACTGGACGCGGAAGCGCCGCGAAGCGGAGTCCGCGCCGCTTCCGCTCCGCTCTGTAGTTCACACCAGACGGGCATTTTTCCGCGGCGGTCCACAGGCGCTTCTGCTAGAGCTTTGTTTGTCTTTACCATCATGGTTGATAATTTCATTGCCTAAAGACATTAACCCATGTTCCTGCTAAGAAAAACTGCTCTCTCAAAACCCCGCCCACCCGCTCTGTCGGCCCACTGTACTGATCTGTGTGCGCGCGCGTGTGCATCTCTGTTTTGTGTGTGTCTGTGCGCACGCGCTCGCAGGTGTGTGTGTGTGTGGGTAAATTAATAAACTACAATTATTAACCCATATTTCTGCTAAGAGGAGCAGCTCTCTGCATCTCTTTTTCTCTCCCAAAATCCCGCAGCCGCGCACTCGCTCCGGAGTCGGCTCACTGCGTTGATCTGTGTGCGCTCGTGTCTGTCTGTGTTGTGTGTATTTTATAAATATTACCCCCTGTTTCTGCTAAGATGAGCTGCTCTCTGTCTCTCTGTTGTCGTTTTATTAACTCCCGAAACTCCTCACCCCGCACCGGAGTCTATCCACGTTGATCTGCGTGTGTACGTGTCTGTGAAAAAAGAAAAAAAAAGTGTGCGTGTCTGTCTGTTTTGTGTGTCTCTGTGCTCGCGCGCGCACGTTTGTGATGTGATTGTATGTTTACATCCGTGTCTACCGCCTGTTTAGATACAAAAACATGATCACATTTGTCAATCGCGGCATTTTATTGTGAAAAACTGGTTATATTTTGAAAAGAAACCGGATTTTCTCATGTATCTTGAAGCAACTTCCGGCCAGAATTGACGCGGAACGCTCGCGGCTCGCGCACAAAATAGGTCAGACGCGGAAACGATCCGCTGCACCCGCGCGGGCCTCCGCGCCGCTCCGCGCCTTGTGTGAACGACGCCATAGGATAACAAGGGCGCCGAATGGAAGCGGACTCCGTTCCGTGCCGCTTTCGCGTCCAGTGTAAATGGGGCGTAAGATGTTTTCCATCAAGACTTTTTCAGTCTCGTTTTTCCTCTCTCTTACTAATGTGGGACATCGAGTCTTCATACTTGGTCACAGAGACACAGAAGTACCGCTGAAAGCGCCAACATTCAGACAGTAGATGGTGAAAATTGGCATTAAAGAAAAGGAAAAAACATTTATCTCACATGAGTTTTTTAAATAAATCTGATCTCTCAACATCATCTATTAGAAATATACAGAATTCCTCCATGTAGCGATGTGGCTACGAACTTGGCTCCTCCCTCAGGTGACAGATATGTTTATTGAAATTAACACTGTTGGACAAGAACCGAGCTTCAAATTTGATGCACATCAACAAAAGAAGTGGAAGCAAATTGGATGTGTGAATTGTGTGAACGCATTATTATGCTAGGATTGGTGAATTTGTTCAGAATTGTTGCACATTCCTCCCAGAGTGTGACTTTTGTTCTCCAGAATGACTTATATGTGGTTCTTTCTTCTTTATTAAGCCTTTTTTCTTTTGTCTCCTGTGACTCCTTAAATGAAGCTATAAATGTGTATTTGACCCAACTTTGACAATTTATCTCATTCAAAGAAGAAAAAAAGAGATTTATTGTTCATATAATCAGATGTCACATATTCAACTTATTTTTTAGAACACTTCAACAATGAAAACATGATCTAGCTGGACTGGATTTTGTCTTCACTTCAGTTGTGAGGGGTGTTTGTGTGTGTGTGTGTGTGTGTGATAAAAATAGGAATCTCCTCTCAGGTCAACATGAAGCTGCTTTTCCATCAGAAAGTCAGAGTGATGGAGACCACACTGCAACGCTGTGGGAATCTAACGTCAACAACACTCAGAAAACCTTCAGTTACATTCAATAATACTGAGAGACTCACAAATGACATGGAAAATGATTTTCTGAGCTCAACCTCAACAGAGATGGGGGGGGGGGGCAGGGCTCAGTGACAGAAACTAAAAACATTCATTAGAAAACAATACAAATCAAGAACCATTGTGAGAATGCAACTGAGTGACTCCTCCCCCTGATGTTCCAAACAGGAAGTTCTCTTCAGAATTCTCTTTTTTCCTTCATCTCTAGTTATTCAGGTGATAAACTGACCAATCAGATGCTCTTGTTTAGACTGTTTTCCAGTTCTAGAGACATGGATTTCCAACAAGCTCATTCGTGATTGGTGAGTGCGGTTGCCATAGAAACGTAGACCAATCACTGTGGTTACCGGGGTCATCTGGTGCCGACATGGCGGCGCCTGTATCGCTAAAGAACGGCAACTGAATTCACTTCATTTGTTCAGAGCAGGAACGGTTTCCTCTGATACACTCCTCGCCTGGTCCGGTTCTTTGATACAATCAAACCCGAGGCTCCGAGGTCACCTGGAGAAACAAACGATAGACCAAAATGGTATTAAAATGTAATTAGTGAATAGTCTTTTATTTTGAAAGGAAGTTTTATGACCTTCTGTCAAAATAATTTGCTTTTTCTTTGTCATTTACTGGTTTTATTCATGCAAAAAAGAAAAGAAATACAATTTATATCAAAAGTAGCAACATTTTCAAAATGGTGAAATAAGATTTTGCGGCTCCAACTCGGTTTTGATCCGTGAGAAAGAAAAAGGAGCAAATGTCTCTTTCAGTGTAAAAGATCTGATCTCTGGCACATGAAGGGTTAAAGAGGAGAGGATGGTGGCAATAACAAACACAAACCTACAGACTGTACACGCTGCAGGTTGGAAACTTCAAGCTGGGGTGCAGTGATGGTGGGAGGGGCTAAAAACAGCACATCACTTCTAATAAAAAGAAAATAAAACACAGGAGCAGCATTTCCTACACAAACTCGTGTAATGTTATTCATATATATGTATATGTGTATATATATATATATATATATATATATACATATACATATACATATACACACATATATATATATATATATATATATATAGTAGCCGATCCTCGTATTTTTTCCAAAATAAAGACATCATTACCTTATTTGGTGCAGATAATTCATGTTTTAAAGTGTTGCACCAAAAAAAACCAAAAAAATTGTCAATATAAATATTAAAATATGTCAAAAGTCTTCATACTTTCTGATCAAAGGTTTTGTGTTGAGCTTCTTCTGATAGATGTTCCTGCAGCAGAGACACAAAAAGGTAGAGATCAACCAAAGAGTCCCTCTGCCTTCAGTCTGTATGATTATATGATGGTCTGTATCATTCACAGAAAACATCCTGCATCACATGTGTCAGAGTCAAGGCCCGGGGGCCGGATCCGGCCCTCCGGGTAATTCTATCCGGCCCTCCAGATAATTTTATTTTATTGTTATTAATGACTCGGTGTTATCTTAAGCTCATTTCTAATTCGTATAATTTCGACAAAATATATTTTTAAGGAGAATAAAATTTTAAGTTGATTTATCCTGGAATGATATTCCTGTGTTTTTATTATTCAGAATTATCCTAAAAAGTTACACTTTTAAAGTTGTAATTCTGCAGCTTTATGGACTATTTTGGTATATACTAAGATGTTTTAGTTTGTTTTGGGGTTTAGCTAATATTTCACCTACATGCTAGCTGTTATGGCTAATTTATGCTTTTTCAGTTTTTAAGCTATTTTGAAGTTTTTGCTGTTTTTAAGCTACATTTTAGCTGTTTTGACTATAACCTACGTTTTTGTGTTGGTTTGTCTTTTAGGCTAGTTTAGCTCATATTTTAGCTAGCTTAGCATCTTCAGCAGCTAAATTCAGCTTCCAGCATTCACACTAGCATTATCACAGCTAATGCTATATATCTGGTTCCTGATTATGTTAAACATTTACAGTTTTAGAAATGTCGTTTTATAGTGTTGAATAAATGTTGATCCTGTCCGACCCGTCCAGGTGTGTTTTGGATTTTTTGGCCCCCTGAGGGTCTGAGTTTGACCCCCTGCTGTAGATGATGTGTGGGGTTAAACCTGAACCTGAATCTCCGTTTTGGACCTCTTTCTGACTCCATTATGTAAATGGAGACAAAGCCTGGCTCGGATTGGTCCCGGAGGGTCAGCAGGTTCATCCGCTCAGGACAAAAGAAGAATCTCCAACTGTCTCCCCAATTACATTCTCCCCTGAGACCAGAGCGCAGCGCGCGCGCGCGGGTGCGCGTGGGGGGTGGGGGGTGTTAGCTGACTAATCTGCTTGATGATGAAGATCCTCGGTGCAGTGGGGGTCCTGATGAGGGAGGGGTTAAGGAAGGGAGGGGGGTGTCGCTCTCGTGCCAGCGCAATCACTGCTCACGCTCATCAGCTCTCACGCACGCACGCTCCCTCCCTCCCCCCCCGCGCGCTCTCTGATGCGCACACGCACTTTGCAGCCGTGAACGCACGGACGCTCTCCACTTTGGTGCACCCTCCTCCAGAGCTGCAGCCTCCTCCTCCTCCTCCTCCGTGGCTCGCGCGCTGCTCGCCAGCATCCTCTGCGCCCGGCGCGTGCTCACAGAGCGGAGACATGAGTGACAGACAGCGGAGAGGAGCGCAGGGACACGGGAGGGAATAGACGGGGAGCGGGGAGAGCGCGCTGGGCTCGGGCTCCTGCATGAAGGTGGAGGACAGTTTGGATTAAACTGGCTGCGTCCTGCTCTGAAGTTCCCGCTGAAGGTAGGTGGAACCTCCCGTTTCATAACCTGACATCCTCGCTGGTTGGGAGCTTGTGCTCCAGATGAAGTTCTCGGTGTCCGTTCCTGAGTTGGACAACTCTTTCCATCTTGTGATGAGCTTCGTGTCCTTGACGGTGGTTCCAGGGACTCTCCTGCACTTGTTTGGCGTTCTGGTATTCCAGGAATCTTCATTAGACTCATTGACCTCATTCAGCTGCTGTATAGAGAAGCAAACTTCACCATCATTTCTGTCAAAAGACCATCAAACTGTAAAAAGTCCATTGATGCTGAAAGTGAGTCACGCACGGATCATGAAGTGTGCTAAAGTGGAACAGATGTTGTCACTTCTGCATCATTGTGCGATTAAAGAGCTGCAGGCAGACTGCAGAAGGTCCTTTTGTTTGCACACAGCAATATTGTAACACACCGGGTTTTTGTGGTGTGGTGGGGATTAGAGAACAATCTGAGAGGATTTCAAAGAGGTTTGACTAAATCTGGTTTGCTGAGCGACATGGGATCACACAGACGACCTTTAGCCCCCGTCACACCGGAGCTGATGCTGTTCCGGATGAACAACGCAGACCCTCTACATACATGTACATGTTTGGAGCCAACAAGTGAACTTAATCCACTTTTTGGACGGTCATTGAACTCTCCTCCGGTGAATTCCTGAACAGATCCGAGTCGATCCCACCCTTCCTTCAGTCGGAGATAAAAAAATCCGCCTCTACCTTCCCTCCTCTCAGCATATCTAATGGGACTCGCTTTAGTGTCAAAGGCGCTGAGTCCTCTTATCGGGATTCAGCTGCAAACACCTGCTTTGGAATAATCAAATTATGCTCCAGGACGTCCACTTCCAGAGAAAAAAAAAAAAAAGAGGAGCACACTGAGGCTACTGTGCAGAAAATGAGCATTCAGGGCAGGCAGGCGCCCGACCACACAGGTATTTTAAGGACCGCCGTTTAATATACTCCTATTTTCACTGATCCCATGACAGTTGGAGGACGATGCATTCCTTTAATGCTGAAGTTTCATCCATTCAATTAGTGCTTTTAAGTGATACATTCACTTTATAAAAGCTGTGAAATGAAGATTCTTTGTGTTTTTCTGACCTCCACGTCCGATCTCTCTTACAGCGGGTCAGAAGAATCCTGAAATAGCTGAAGTAAAACACATTATCCATTGTTAAGACCATCAGACCATGATTTATATGCTGCATAACTCTAGTGCAGCGAGAGCCAGCAACAGCTCTTTATTCCTTTTCTCTGCACTTTTCCTTGTAATTTTAATGGCAGGACTAAGTGCTCGGCGGTAAATTACAGCGTACGTCCGCTAAGCTGTCACCACATCTCGGGATCTGCGGCTCTCTTTGATTACAGAAGGCTGTTATTTATAGAGCATCAGCAGAACCACAGCGATCGCTCTCACCGGTGGTACCGGGCCGCATGCAGAAGATTCATATATATGTCAACATTTAGGACAAAAGGGTATAGTTTCAGTTATTCTCTAAAAAAAAGAAAAACTTTTCTGACTATTTGAAGTTATTGCTTTTTAAGTTCACAACTTAAAACTTTTCCACAAAATTCCGCTGGAGTTACATCAAGAGTTACCAAACAATATAAACACTGGAGCTAAAGTTCTGATTTAAAGCTGTTTTTTTCTCAGAAGTTATCTCACTAGCTGCGTTTCCATTACACTTTTGCGCAAAACTTTATCGAAATTTCTAGAATTTCGATAAAACACTGTTTCGAAAAAACAGCGTTTCCATTAAACCATGATTATGCGAAAAACTCGAAGTAATTCCCGCGATAAGTCATTAAAAAAAACATGGCGACGGATATAAACACTATTTTGATGTGCAGTAGATTCATTCACATTTCTGCCACGGCGCTAGCTCTCATCCTTCCATTCAGAGAAGACGTCTACGTCTGATCCGAGCCTCGGAGCGGCAGGCTCCTTATACGTGGGAGCGACGTAGAGTCAAACATTTTTGGGAAATCGTGGTTGAAGAATTCACCAAAGAGCTGTGGATTCAGCATTTTCGCATGACACGCTCAACTTTTGATGAGCTGTGCGACGCTGTGGGACCTCTCGTGGCGCCCGCTGTGCGGCGCCCAAGGCAGCCAGTTGCTGTGAAAAAGCTTTTCCTGCTTCCTGTCCGAAACGTCATATCCGGTTAATGGTCACGTGACTCGTTTGTTTTGAAAAAAGTGTTTCCATTACAGTTTTTAGAAAAACTACTGTTTCGATACGGCCCAAATACCACCTCCTCTAAGCGCAAAAACTTTATTTTGAAAAAGGCGAGTTTTTTCGAAATTGTGGTGTTTCCATTAGGAGAATTTAATATCGAAATTCAGTTTTTTGAAATTTCAGAGTTAATGGAAACGCGACTAGTAAGCAGAAAAAAAGAACTCGCTAGTCTTAATTTGAAAACAGGAAGCTCCACTGAAGATTTGTTAGCTTCCTGTAGCGCCGCTCTTTCGCCTTCGTTTTAGTTCATATTCTGTATGTCAGAGCAATCAATATTTTACTAATATTTTAGAAAGATCCTGATCCTGATCCTGGACGTCGTGGATTTTTGTGAGCAAATGGAGAGAATCCGAGTACTAGTTACAGTCCTGCTCTACGTATCTCAGAGTTTTTGTGATCTCATATGTTCCTCTTCGGGGTTTTTCCTGGAGGGATAGAAGTTTCGTGGTGTTAGCCTCCTGCATCGGAGGAAAAAACGGTCTAAAAACCAGTAAAAATGAAGAATGTAAAGCATTTTACGTCGCTGACGGAGTTTTTCTTTGCAAAGAATCTCTCTTTAATTTGTCTTTATTTTCACTTTTATATATTTTTCATGCACACACTGATGAGGAACACCGATGAAATTGTCTCAATATATTTAATGATATAGTTAGATAGTTTAGAAACGACTTGCATTAATGCATTTGAAGAGCTCAAATGAAATCAATAGGCGTGTTTGAGTTGACTTGCGTCTCGCCTGCTTCGTCGACGAGACCAAGCTGCTGCAGGAGGGGGCGGAGAAAGACGCCTGAGATGAAGGTGGACGACGAGACTGCACGAGAACGAGGAGTTGGGGGTTGTCCTCAACATTCGGCTGAATTTTAATACGCCACTCCTCCTAGTATGATCTGTGCTGTTATTTCTTTCATAGTATTTTTTTACATCTCTTAGAGTAAAACAGATAAAAAAAATAGTCGGGGGGATTCATTACATGTACACAGTCCCAAATAGATAAAATAATAATTAAAGTTCATTTTCAAGACAACTATGACACAATAACCACAGATTATTTAAAATCTTGTATATTTTTTCATCAGCGATTCACTACCTTCCAGAAAAAGTAAGAAAATACACATATTTCCTTCATTTAGCGCCACTTATTTCACATTTAACTACAAAAACTTTCGGGACACCGTTTCCCACAATGCACTGTTTTGTAGTCATCAAGGCGGCTTGCAGCCAGCGCAGTACCTATTTTCTGGCTGCGCTGGCTTAGGTAGGCGCCTTGGACCCGCCCCTTTCTCGCGATACTTCATGTCGTCGCAAATGTGACGTCGGTGACAGAAACTACCCAGCATGCACCGCAATCCAGGCGATCTGCGCAGCGCCGCGTCCGCCTGCGTGATCTCAAACACGCCTAATACTTCCGATTATTTGGAGTCTCCTCCTCCTCGGGCTCTTCAGTCTCCGCCCCCCTCTCATTTTGACAATCCCCGCCCACTGTGGCCCGGCTGTCAGGAAGTTCCACCTTTCCGGGCATCCGGATGCTAATCAGACAGTGATTCGGTTGTTTTGTCGACAGCCTCCCAGACAATCTGAAATGAAGCCATTGTGCTGGAACAAATGTGCTTTCTGTCAGGCAGCGATCTCTCCTGCAGCCCAAGACCCCCGTAGACCTCCAGGACCAGACTCCTTCCAGCTCCCAGACAATCATCAGCAACAGTCCTAAACATCTCAAATTAAAGTCTTGCAGTGATGGATGACTCTCAATCTCCTGGAGATATTGCACACGCTTCTTGTCTGAATGATGGGCGACTCCTCTCCACTCCACTTAGCAATTATTTATATAGATTTGTCTCAGTTCGTCTGTCAGTTTTTCCGATGTGGCACTTCTTCCTCCGTGTGGTAGAAATACCCCGCAGAGGGAAAAGCACACACTTTCTGCAGCAACAAACGGCTAGAACTCCCCCCGTGGTAGATGCATGTTCTCTGAAGCAGAAATAGAAGCAGGAGGACGGGGTTACCTGATGATCCAGCGTGCAGCAGGCTTTTCTATGCCTGATGAAAAGACAAAGCAGCCAGCTCAGAGAGGAGCTTCGGCTCAGATTAAAGGTGAGGCAGGTCCTCTGAGACCCCTCTGTGCGGGGCTGGACTGATTATTACTCATATCTGAGGACGGCCGGGGCTTATCGGAGAATGTCCACGGAACGGGAAGCAGTTAGATGTGATTAAGCTGCTTTCTTGGATGTTTTCTACGGCCGGACTCCGGCCCACTCCAGTTAACAGGTGAGGTCACTTCCTCTCCTGTTGTTTACTTAAAGTGTATCTTGTAAATAAGGCACCTCAGAGTATGAGGTCTGGATTTATCGCAGGAAAAGTGGATCACCTTCTTCCAGTTGGTTCAGGAGAAAACAAACTCGGCTAAAACTCTCCATGTTGCAGTTTTTGATTCTCGATGGATTCTCTGCAAGTATCAATCTTTAATTTTTGTTTGAAGAGGCTGAAAAACATTAAACTCAATCTTTTGGTGAGACGTTACTTCAAGATTAGCTGTTGTGAGTGTGACTGGAAGCTACGTGAATGATTGTTTTGTCGTTGTCCCTGCTCACCTGGTAGGTGTGGCCAATGTGCCTTATGGCACCTGCTGGCCCTTTAAGACAGAGGAGGCCGGACCAGAGGAGCGAGGCGGGGTTTGAGTTAGTTTCCTTGTCTTTTCCCCTCTTTGTTGTTATTTTAGTTTGGGGTTGGGCCTCTTACTGACTCAGACGGTCGACATGGTTGGGTCAGCAGTCTCCATGACTTATTTGATTTTTGGCCAAGTTTACAATTTTCTTTTTGTTTGGAGTAAATATTTGATTTTTGTTTTCTTATTTCAGGACACATGATTATCTTTATGTAATAAACTGTTCCTGTTATTCTTATCAGTGTCTAGTTTTTTCGTATTTTTCCCGAGCCAGGTTTACCCATAGGGGGCGTAACAGTTGTTCATGTTTACTGTTGTTAACACTGAATTTTACAAATAATTCCAATTTGATTAGTGTCACTGCTTGTCAGACAGTATTACTGGTTTGTACAAAAGTGTCTATTTATTGCACAAAATAAGACGCAAGCTGTTTTAATTATAATAATAATAATAATACGCTTTATTTATAAAGCACTTAAACTACCCATACAGACAGACCCAAAGTGCTGTACAGAACGAGGATAAAAACATATAAAAATCAAATAAAATAGTTAGATTTAAAGTAGTGCTGCCACAAACGATTATTTTAATAGTCGACTAATCACCGATTATTTTTTCCGATTAGTCGACTAATCGGGTCATGCGCAAACTGGATGTAAAGACGCTGAAGTTGATAACCAGCTGAAATATTAATTAAATGCCAAATTAGCCTAAAAAATAAAAAGAGCCAAAGTTAACCAAAATAGCTAGCATACTGCTGAAATATTAGCTAAACTCAAAATTAGCCTAAAAGAAACATAAAAATCCTAAATTAACCAAAATAGCTATGTCGCTGAAATATTAGTTAAACTTAAAAATAGCTTAAAAAACTAAAAAAAGAAACCTTAAGTTAGCCAAAACAGCTAGCATGTAGATTAAATATTAGCTTAACTCCATAAAAGGCCAAAGAAACTTATTAAATGCCAAAATAGTCCAAAAAGCTGCAGAATTCTATTATAACTTTTAACTTTACTACACTCTGACTTCATACAATATAAAGTAACGATTAATCGACTATTAAATTAGTTGTCGACTATTTTAATAGTCGATTAGTCGTCGATTAGTCGACTAATCGTGGCAGCCCTAATTTAAAGTGTACATTGAAATGCTTATAAAGTTAAATTCTCAAAACAAAAAAACAAACAAAAAAAAGCTTGTGTAAATTATGATTCATTGTGATTGTGTTCAAGCTTAAAATAAATGGGGGATATATTTTACTTAAAAAAAAAAAAAATCTTTTTCTATATAATGTGAGTTTTTTACCAATTTTTACCAATTGTTGCGGTATCGCGATATCGTGAGACTCCCAGCCCTATTTCTACACGAGAACAGAACCGGAGATGGTGCCGACCCAGCATTGATCTAGTGGAGAAGAGAGAAGTTCTGTCCATCTCAGATCTAAAGCTCACCTGTGGTCCAAACTCTGCCAGCAGATCCTCTGAAGAGCGGCCAAGTCATCTTTAAAGATGGTGGGCAGAGCTGCTGCCCCGAAGCTTGAGAGGGATTTAGTTTCCAAGCGGAGGCGGATTTAAGGCGGACCCCACCGGAGATATTCGGTTTTTCTGACTCGGGTGGAGGGAAGTCAGTGTGTTGAGCCGCTGTCGGCCGTGACAGCTTCCACGCCCTTGGGAGAGAGACATTGTTTTAGGGGCCCGTAAACGCCAGCGGTCGTAAAGGCTGGTCCAGGGGGGCTTCAGTTTACAGAGTTTGGAGGATTCGAACTTGTAACGTTTTTACCGAGGAGAAGCAGGAAATGGATTAATTGGTTTGAATTAGGGGTGTAACGGATCACAAAACTCACGGTTCGGATCGTGTCACGGTTTTAGGGTCACGGTTCGGATCATTTTTCGGATCAGTAAAAAGTAAAAAAAATTAAAAAACGCAAAAAACAAAACGAAAAAAAAAAACCCAAAAATATATCAAAGCTAAATTAATTTTTGGAAACAGTTTAACTCATAAATTCAATAAGCATTTAAAATACCTCACACACACAATATTTACATATGCAACAACAAAACATCTGCTCATTGAAGCCTATTTATTAAAACAAAACATATTTGTACTTTAAACACAAACAAAATACTAAAACATGTAGTTTCTGATTACATTTACATGTTTTTAGACCAAATCTACAAAAACTAAGAGAAAAAAATGATTAGAAATAGTGTTGAAAACACCAAATCTATCTGGATTATCCTTTAAAATTAAGTCATAAATAAAACAGTTACAATTATTTTTTGGGTATGAATTGCTTTATTGAAACTAACTGTGGGAACATTTAAATGTTTTAAATGATAATTTTCTGTAAAACGTGGCACTTCTGCGTCAGCTTTTCCTGCTCAATTTTGACATCTCTGGCTTGCCGTACAATGTTCCGCGATTCCACCGGAAAGCCCGTAACGGAGCTTCCATTCGATGCGAACGGACAATTGTTTTAAATTATGCTAAAAGCGAGGTGTCCGCGTATGGGGGGTGGGTGTTCGAGCGAATCCGCGATGTCCGCACCGTGGCCTCTGATCCGTACGGACCACGGATTTTCCGTGATCCGTTACACTCCTAGTTTGAATCTTATTTCACGAGAATTGAAACTCTTGTCCTCAGATGAACGGACTGAAACTCCAGTGAATGATGATGGTGTTCTCCTCAGAGAAAACATTCACGGCGCCTGACAGTTTCAGAAAGACTGGAATGTATTTGTGTAATTAGCATCCTTTGCTTTGGTGATGAAACGCCTCCGATCAGACACCCGCTCCGTCACCCGCCCCCACCTGAACAGAATCAGTCCTCGCCGGCCGGACTTTACTCAATAACTTTACTCTGGCAGCCAATGGCAACGAGGAAAAGATTTCCTGTCACAAAGGTGAATGACTATTAGTTTACCCCCCCTAGAGGTAAAGGGAGATTGTAATGATTTCTAGAGAGGGTGCTGGGGGGGCTTTCATTACAGCCTGGCTGCAAGAAAGTGAAAGCTGAAACAAATATGGAAGAGTCTTTTTTGGATTAAATCCTGCAGAAAACTCCTTCACCATTAGTTTGTGTTTTTCAATATAGCTTTACTGGGTCGATATATTTTTCATTGAGCTGCGAAGCTTCAATCCGTGTGTGTATGGGGGGGGGGGGGGGGGGGGGGGGGGGGGGGGGGGTAACTTAACCTTTCAGTAATGACAGAGTGACCACAGAGTCAGAGGGCTATTTGTGGAGCATTAAATCTGCAGCTAATGATTTTATCATCAATTAATGTCCTTTTTATTTGTTCTAATGACTACTTAGTGTCAAAAAAACAGCATTTACTTTGTCACTTTGGCATTTATTGAAAGGAATTAAAGCTGTTTGCAACATGTCAACACTCAGGAATTACATTTGGGTTTAAGCGCGTTTGTTCTTGAGAATTTCTTCAGATTCATTATTTCAATCAGTTGATTAAAAAGAAAAAGTGCGATTTTGGATCCCAAAACTTCCATTAGATTTTAAATTAAAGACTGTATGGTTGCATCGTAATAAACTCCATTGAATCAAATATATTCAAACTCACAGATTTCACATTTTAACCAACGTTTTATTCAGGAGTTCAAACATCTTCACCATTTCCAAACAATAACCCAAGTCAACCAGAATGGATTGAAGGGATTTAGGCTAAAAACAAAAAAAGCAAAACACATTTTTACCTCATTATATACACAACAAACTTAAAAAGACAGAGTATTTAACATTTAAAAGTCATTTAAAACTAAAGTTTAAACAAGATTTGTTTCAATGCAGAACTTCATGTTATGAAAAGATCTTCATAAATCAATAAACATAAAAAATGTTAATATTCCAAAAATCTCAACAATAATAAATGTTGGTTATTTTGTCTATAGATTAAAGTTATATTTGATGCTTAAACTAATGAATCCACTTTTGCTGCTATTTGATACATTTTTTATTGTTGTTTATTGTTTATAGATAAGAAAGTTTTACAAATGGTTTAATTGAATAAATAAAAAGGTAGAAATAATATGTTTTCTTCTTTCTGTTCTCCTTTTATTGTCCTTGAGAAGCTTTTGTTGTTGTTTTTTCTTCTGTTTTTGATTTTTTGAAACTATTAGATGGTAAATAAATAAATACATAAATGTTATCCTATGTTGTGACAGTCAAAATCATCCAAATGTCGAAGCAAACTTTAATCCAAGTTGGACAAATATCAGCCCATGAAAGACAGGATCTGGTTGGGATTCGGTCCATTTCCTCCAGAGAACGTTCAGGACACCAAGAGTTAAAAATCTGTTTGTTTGTTTGTTTGTTGTGAGGCTTAAAGGGAAGAATACGTAGACTTCTCTAAAAAAGATGCTTTTTAAGTGTCGTTTTTTGCTTTGAATGATGATTCTGTTTGTTTTTAAGTCCGACGAGAGCAGTGGATGCAGTTTGTTTTCTGAAGTTATTTCTGTTTGAGACAGTCTTGTTATCAAGTGATATTCATTAATTAATTCGACTTCTGGGCTGGTCGGTAGTGCTGGGGGATCAATCCAAAATATCCTCAGTATTGATCTCATGTTGGTATTGGATCGATGCCGGCCTGCAGATATTGATATTTCTATTTAAAGTTTTCTAATAAAATAATGTCCTGATTCTGATCATTTAAAAACAGGAAACTTCTCGATGATATTACATATTTATTGATCGTATTGGATCGATATGCTCAGTATCGCCAGTATCTGCCCATTCTTATTGATTTTTCTGAGGATCCTCCGCTTTTTTTTTGAACGTACGCCACATCCCATTGTTCTTTTAGTTTAAATTTGTGTCAAGAATCATCTGGAGTCCTTAAATGACGCAATTTGCCAGCATTGTAGACACCGGCCTCCTGTGAAGTACCCTTCACTTAGCATAACATTTCCCATTTAGCTGAACACACTGGAGCAGGCCGCCCCGCCCGGCATACGGAGCCTTCTTAATGAAGTGCAGCGTAAATGTCTTGGTCTGATTCTCATCAGTCCCATCACGCTTCCTATCACATCCTCAACTGTTATCAGTTTGTGATGAAGATCTATGACGTTTAAAGGTAGGACTGCAGATCATAAAGTAGAATTTCTGTTGGTAAAATGCCATGCAGAGATGTTCAGTTTAAAATATGAAACTCGCTCCTGCGGTTCGCCATTTTCTTATTATGTGGCAGATTATGAAGCTTGGCTTCAGCTTAGAGGAATAAAAAAAAATCAGCAGGAAGCCGATATTAGAGCTAACTCTGTTGAACATGAAATATTCATGCTATCATCTCCTCTGACTATAGCTTGGCAGCCTGCTGTTGCCATGAAACTTTGACTTAGCAGCTGAAAACTTAACCTGCAAAACAAAGATGCTAATTAAATTAGCACAGTGCTGAAGAGATAACAAGTTCATCGATAAATCAGAGGAGTAAATATTTGTGGATTTTCTTCTGTTTAACATACGGAGCCCCTAAAGCAGGGGTCTCAAACTCAATTCATCCGGGGGCCGCTGGAGGCAGAGTCTGGGTGAGGCCGGGCCGCATCAGGATTTCCACAAGAAAATCGCTGATAAAACATTCCAATGTTCTCAAATATCTTTATTTTTAACACAAAATAATGAATGAATTAATTAATTATAAAAAATGAATTAGAAAATCAATCATTAATAATTAAAATAATAACAATGACCATATAGCAGACACAGATGACTGTAGAAACCACATATTGACTGACAGTGTTTCTCAAATGGTGGGGCGCGCCCCCCGGAAGGAATGCAAATAAAAACATGTTTACATTAGTGATGGATATTGTGCATAATCCTACATAGTAAATTAAATATAGCAAAAACAACCTAAAAATCCATTTGGTAGCAGAAAGAGCCGCTGTTTACAGTGAGCCAATGCAAAAGAACTGAATCTCTGAGAAAAGACAGAATTCCATCACTACTGTGGAACAAGGAAAAGATTGTTTTTACTTTGTCTGGAAGTTTTGGAAGTATTCTAAAAAAAGAAAGAGAAAAATTAATAAAACTGATTATTTAGAAGTTTTTATTATTATTATTATTCTTTAATGATAATAAAAGTACAATATTTTGAGGAGATATACGTTTAACTTGAGCAAATTAACTGATACTGATGTTTGCAGCTGAAGGGGGGGGGGTGTCTAAGAGAAAATACCTGACAAACACTGGACAAGAGAAAACTATTTTTATTCAGTTTCAAACGTCTGTATTTACAGAACCTCCTTCATTTCTGAGCTGAGAGCAGCGTGCTCACTGAAAGCTCAATGCAAACGCCGCACACCAGAATTCCTGACCTCCGCGTCTGGAGCGCGCGTTGATACGCAAGTCTTTAAATCTGGTCTCAAGCTCTACGCACAAATCGTGCACGCAGTGAGCGCGCGCTGAGTCTTCAACCCGGTTCAATATTTCACGCACAGTCGCAGCAGCGTTAATGAACGATAAAAACACCATAGAAGAAGAATCTCCTCTCTACTGCTGCGTGCGTGACCGCGCTGCTCCGGTGATTCTGCTCGCGGGCATCACTCACGCACGCGGAAGTAGTCAGTCTCTCTCGCGAGGACTTTTTCTGATCGTGGAGGAGGAAAAAGCGCTCGCGAGGGTCTGATTTGTCCGCGCGGAATATTTGATGCGTGCGCGGATTGTCGAGCGGCGTCAGGAACACGCTTTTTGACAAGCGGCAGGCTGTGTATCACGTGACGAAAGAGGAGCGGGGCACGAGAATCATGTTCAGTGAGAAAGCACTTCCAGCAGCTTCATGGCTCCTCCTCCTCCCAGCTGATTGGAGGAATGAATTAAAGAGTGAGGAGGCTCTGACAGCCCGCCGATGTCCCGCCCTCCAGAGCCATATACCTTACCGTGATTGGTTCGTTCAGCTCAGGACACAGCAACTGTCATTTATATCAGTCTTGCGGGCCGCACTAACAGTAATCTTTCATATGAAGACGAGGGCCGCAAATTATCATCCCGCGGGCCGCAGATTGCCCGCGGGCCGCGAGTTTGAGACCCCTGCCCTAAAGGGACATCGAAAAAAAAAAAAAAACAATTTCTAACTCGTGGCCACGACTTACGGATATGATACGCAGTTGCAGCCCATTCGAAACAACAGGAGCGGCTTTTAGGTTTCGTTTTGATCACGTGGTCGGATGTTTAGGTTTCTCCGGATCACGTGACTGATCACGTGACTTTTGAGTTTCTGCCGATTTCTGTCTGACAGCCGGCTAACAATATGGTGGTAGATCCACTACTTTTTTGGTGTAAAATCCCTCAGAATAAAATATTTTGTGGACTAATCTTTATTTTGGTAATATTTCTAGCGAGAAATGTACCCGTTACTATCACGACATGCATTTATTTTGGACATACAGTTCGTAGTTTGTCTGTTTTGCTTGACTTTTCGGGCTCAAAAATCGTAAAACAGCAACGTCTGGGGTGCACGGAACAATCACGGAACCGGGCGATCAGCAGGATCTGGGACCCGACCTGCATCGGTACCGGGTCAAGGTTAGGGTTAGTGTAGGTTCGGAGAAACCGCCCGGAACCTTTTTAAATCGGGCCCCGAATGACTTCTGTAAAGCTAGAATGTGTTCAGTCTGACCACTTCCGGTCCAGGAGACGGTCAAACGTGATCCCGAAACGAAGATTATCAAGCATCAATAATGTTTCTTTAATTTCTGCCTCATAAACAAACACAAATGTCGGTTATTTTAAGTGACAATAACGAGGGATGCTTTCAGACAAAATGAAGAAAGATAAACACATAAAGTCACGTGATCCGGAGAAACCTAAACATCCGACCACGTGATCAAAACCAAACCTAAAAGCCGCTCCTTAGTTAGAATTTTTTTTTTTTTACTTTAATTTTTTTTTTTAACTTTATTATTATTTTTTTTTGTTCGATGTCCGTGTAGGGGCTCCATATTAACAGGAGATTCAAACATTTTTCAGAAAAGTTACAACCCAAGAAGAGAGTTTAAGGACGAAGAGACGCTCCGCCGTGCGTTCATTCTTGCTTATCTTCAGACAAATGCTTGTGTGGAAAATGTCATTGAGGAGATACGGCCACACTGTCGTCTGTTTCATAGTTCTCTATTCAGAAGAGAGCGGCTCCAACATTAAATTACCCATTCACCTCCACCTCCACTAAATCACGCTGACTCTTAAGGACATCTTTTTTGTGTACAGGGTTTCTGACTTAACGGCTTAACCGTTTCGCCGCCGCCGCCGCCCGGCGTTTATGGTTATATAAACCGTGAACCTGGAGCGTGATAAAGCGTTGCACTTTTTCCAATAAATAGAATAAGAAATCATCCTGACACGGGCTAGATCTTGGCCTAGGTGAGTCTTCTCATGAACGAGACTTCCTCAAGGTCGGCACGATTCCACTTTCTTCAGCGAGCACTTCCTGTGATGAATAGGACACTGTGCTTAAGGGGGTGCGGGGGCGGGGGGGGAGGAGAGCGATGAAGATTCATGGGGTTAATGTCTTGTGTTTACCTGTAAATGGAGGCCACAAAGAGTTTTCTGCTTCCTGCATTTGACTGAGTTTAAGGACAGAGTCTGGAACGCTCTTGATTTAAAATGAGGCATAAAGAAAATTAACGTTGTAAAGACCGCCCTCGCCGCCACCGTATGACCAACCCTCACTGGATGAACAGCTGTTACCACCACCTTTAAGCCCCTCCCACCCCGGTCACAGCTGCATGTTAAAAAGCGTTTTTTTTTTTCAAAATGGCCGCTCTTCTGTTGGTTTTATCTCCATAGCAACCATTATATTTTCTGATTGCCTGGAGATGACAAACGGATCTATGTTATTTTTAAAAGGATTGGCAAAAGTAAATCAGTGGATTTCCTTGGTAACGGAGGTTTTTGTTAACCACGCCCACATGTTCATATCATTTTGTTCGTTAAATGTTTACAATATTCTCTTAAAATCTGGGAAATGCCACTTTTGCTAAAATCTAAAACGTCTAGAAAAAAAGATTCTTCAGTAGTAGCCTCCCATGATGTCAGGAGGAATTTGTAGCTGGCACTGAAGGGGAATTTTTTAAAGAATTCAACATGCTGACCTCTTTCTGGAACACATTTTTTATCTCGAGTCGTCACAAATTGATGTTTAAAGACCCTCCACGTCACTTTTTCATGTTTCGGCTGTGCGCAAAACCAAGGGTCCACAACCCTCGGGATGCGGTACCGGGCGCGTCCACATCCTCTAGTCCTGGTACCCTGACCCAGTACTGGTTTGCGTCCGGTACCGCGTCTGATGCCGTGTTAGGGTACTGGTACTGGATTTGGGACCGGACCGGTTAGGGACCCATGATTTAACAGGAAAAGCTAGCGCATAAAAAAAAAAAAAAAAAAAAAAAAAAACAACGACACTTCGGTTGTGATTGTAGACTCAACAACTACGTCTGTGTGTGACATATTGTGAAGATTGTAAAAAACAAAATTTCATTTTCTCATATTATCGAAAAAAAATCACCAAATTTTACTCTTTCATCTTTTTATCTTTTACTTATTATCTTTGAAATATTTATTTTGTCCCATTAAGGTTCGTTTCAACTGAGCAGTCCAGTCTGATCCGGTTTGATCCGGTATTTTGAGCGTTTCCGTTGTTAAATGGACTCCTTAAACCAGTACCTCTTAAGGACCCCCGTCCATTATAGGTCCATTAAAGAGTAGAATGTAATGATTGGGGCGGAGTCACTGTAGCCACCTGCTGATTGGCAGAAAGTGATGATGACTTTAGAAAGCAGCAGTGTAGCGCTAAGCTAGCGATTCCGTTTTCCTCTTTATTTTTTTTAGACCGCCATCTTCTCTCAAAAAACATTAAATTCATGTTACACACGATGAAGAGAAGTAAAGCGAGAAGAAGACGAGCTGCTGGATGACTCCATTGTTGTTGCTCTACAATGACACGCTAGCGATCTACACCACGCATGAAAACAAAACCGCTCCGTGGAAGTGAACCTGAACTGAATGGAAACGCTCGCCAGAATTCATTTTGGTGAGTTCTTGAGAATACGGTGAAAGGACATTTTTGCAAATCCAAATCAGGTCCTTCGAGGAAACAGTCAGAGGATCAGACTCAAAACTGAAAATAAGATCAGATATTTCCAGTGGATCTTTGATTTGTTTCTTGTGCTAAAGATTAGAATAACATATAAGTCTGATGTCCAGATGAGACACTGACCTGGAGGAGAGACTTTAAAGCCCCTCTGACCGCACACGAGGCTTTAAAGTCGCTGCAGAGCCGCGGGGGGGCGTGAAGCCACCAGGACACGAGTCAAGGCTGGACTCGTGAAGCCGGCTCGCCCGGGTGACCATGTCTGATGATGAAAGACGAGAAACTCCCAGCAGCCCCGGGATACATAACAAACGATGTCTCCTTGTGCATCAAGGTGATGCGGAGCGGGAACAAGGGCGGAGACCCACCGACGGAGAATCGCGGGATCTGAACGCCTCATAATTAACAGCTCGAGTGGCGGCAGATGCAGCCGTGGCAGCGACATCAAGACGTCCTCTCTGCCTTGAACCGGTTGGTTGTGCGGGTGCCAGAGGCCAACGGGGAACTCCGTGAAGTCAGAATCAATCAACAGATCAGCTGTTTTAATTAGTATGAAAACAGAGTTTGGGTTGAAGATGGTCTGCAGGATGGATTTCATGCGTCGCTCTACAGCCTTCTGCGTTAGAAATCAATCAATACGAGTTTTTAATGCGGTGCCAAAATCAAATGTAAGGCTGCCGCTCATCCGAATCCTCAAAATCCGTAATTTATTTGACAGTAACTCACAGCCTTAATACTTTATGCTTCGGCTTTAATTAGATCTGAAACTTTAATATACATCAAGACCTCTTTAATCCCCAACTGTGTATGAAAATATAATCAGCCAACATTTTGCATAAGATAAACAACTTCTTCCTGAAGTGTTAGCTCTCCAAGTGTGTGAAGTGACCTAAATAAACACCTCCATCTTATTGTGAGCACTTGTGCGACTCTCGCACTATCAAAGTGGCTTCAGCGTCTCGTGTCCTCATCTCTGCTGAAATAAGAGCAGAAAAAATGAAAATGGAAAATAAAAACCAGCTGAAGAGGGGCTGCTGCTGCACCTCCAGAGTTTTCCCTGCAACTATCGAGGTCCGTTGACTCCATGGTGCAGAAGATAAACAACAACGATGTACTCGGTCACCCCTCTGTGAGCCAGACCTTCACCTGCCTCATTTCTTATTGTTTATCCGATCTAACAAGACAGCAGCATTCCTACAGTTACACTCTAGGAAGTCGGGAAGCCACAATTCTCTGTTTGAAACCCAACTGAATGTTACAGCGTTCAATGGAAATGTCGATGCATCTTTACTGCTAAATTTAAGAAAGATTTTATTGTTTATTGTCGTATACTCCGACTGAAACCTTTCTTCTTCGTTTGCTGCCTGTTAGCAAATTAAATAACATTTAACTGAATTTTTTTGGTTATTTTTTTTTTGTTTTGTAAAACACAAATCATATTTCAAACTGGATAAAAGCAAAGTTTTAACCACATTAGTATTTAAGTGAATTGTTGCATCCACACTAGAAAAAGTCTTAAAGAGCCACTTCAAAGGAAGTCGTTTTGGTTTTTTTAAAAAAGTTCTTGTTACATTTTTCTTATGATGAAGGACATAAAAAGTAAACTAATAATTGACTTTTGTTTCTTCATTCAAATCATTGTGAATCTAAAACAGACAAACAAACAAAATGTTGACAAGATGGTATAGTGATTGAACATCTTCACAGTGTGGCCAAAGAACTCCTTGTCCCTTTCTGAGGCTTCCACTTGGAGACGACTAGATCCATGGACGTCTTCCATGTGCGGTTTGTAAGCTAGAGGGAGAGCGGGAAAGCATGGAGCTCTCAGCTTTGGGTGATGGGAACGGGGGGCGGCTGCAGCAGAAAGCTGCTTTATTATCAAATCAACATCCTGTTTTGATCCTAAAGACTAAAGTACAACTAGTTAACTAGTGAAATCCAAACATGTAAACTAGTTAACTGGTAATATTCAAAAATGTGCACTAGTTTTCTAGTGGGCACTATTTGTGATTACTAGTTACACTCTAAAAAGGTCACTAGTTAACTGGTCACATGCAAATTCTCTACAAGTTTACTAGTAAAGCTCCTGAAAAGTGAATTAGTTAACTAATTGATATGTAAATTTTACTAGCTAACATTTTGCTTGTCACTAGTTAACTAGTAGATAATTTTGGTGAACTAGTTTATTGGTGAGCTTCACAAGAGCCTCACTAGTGAACTTGAAGAAAATTTGCAGGTGACTAGTTAATTAGTGGCCTTTTTAGAGCTAGTAAGCTAGTAAGAACATATAGGGCCCATTAGTAAACTAAAGCACATTACTAGTTAACTAGTAATTACTAGCTCTCATTTTTGTCTGTCACTAGTTCCTTAAACTACCCAAAAAAGAAAAGAACAAAAAATAAAACATAAAAACATGTATTTTTTCTGCTGCTTATTGCTTTGGTACGGAGTCCCTGAAGGGACAAAAAAGTAAAAAAAAAAAATGAATTGAAGTAAAAAGATTTTTTTTCTGAAAATACTTAGGGGCTCCATAAAAAAAAACTAAGCAATAAATGTTGTGGTTGCTAACTATAACTTGCTTTTTTAAAACTTGACGTAGTTAAAAAAAAAAAAAAAAAAAAATCAAAAATCAAATTAACATGTATTAAAAAACGTGACATGCAAAGAAAAAACAAACAAATTAGCAAAAGAATGTTCTGGTTTCTAATTGTTGCGCATTAGTTTCTTTTTGGTCTGTATCCGTTACTAACTGGAATTTTTTTTTTTTTATTATTTCAATTTTTGGGAAAAACAAAAATAAAATCTTGAATTTCCCCTTTAGGGACTCCGTACCTTAGTCACTAACAAACACAATCGATATTTTAAAAACATTTTTTCTAAATGTTTTCCACCGTTTGGTTGAGGAGTCAGTTAAAGGGTTAACTAGATGTACTTTTGTCATTACTAGTTTGGTTTAAAACAGCCTGATATCGAGGATATTACCACAAAAGTCCTGCCCACAATTTCTATTGTTCTCCTGCCGCTCTGCAGAAACTACGTCCTAGGAAACACACGTTTTTGTTTGTTTTTTTTTTTCAAAACTCGCATAGTCTTAATTAAAAGACGACTGGAAATGCTTTAAAAATAGATCAGAAGATGATCGGAGAAGAACTTTCCCTAAGACTTGGTAAAGATTCCGGGTTTTGACTCGTCTTCCTCTCAGTTGACCTGAATGTCCATAAAGTTCTGCAGAGAGAAAGACGGCGATCGCATCGTCTACCCCCCCCCCCCCCCCCCCCCCAGCCTTATCAGTTCAGAAATATGATTGAATGTTGTGCAGATGTTTTCAGTCGGCGCAGAAATAAAAAGGATGAAGCCGACAAACAGCTACATGAGACTCGTTGAGGAAATGCACGGCCGATCTGTTATCTGATCATGTCGACATGAATGACATAATTAACAGTTGCTCTGGGGAAATCACCATCTGATGCTTGAGGCGGCTGGAAAAGGGTGCGACGCAGACGACGCCGCTCATCAAACCTTAATCACAGGAAACTGCGTGAAGACACATTTCTGCTGTTACATATCAGGCAGTCGCAGATTTGACTGATTTATTTCTCTTTTGTTCTACAAACGATTATGAAATCACACCAAGAATCATCTTTAATGCATGTCAGGAGTCCCCCCAGATGTCCCATCACAGTAAACACAACACAGGTATGAAATATAATATCAAGGCTAAACTGCAGAAGAGCCAGGGCTCTATGTACATTTGCTCGATTTACTCATTCCTAAAAAAAACTTATTAATCTGCTTTAGTCTGAACCGCAGAAGCAGCTTTGCAAAGTTTACTCGCAAACTTCTACAGAATAAAGTCGCCGGAGATGAAACGTAGAATGTGAGGTTATTCATGAGCTTTTAATAACCATTGTCAGCATTAAACTGCATCTATTCAATACTTCAATGCAGCTGGCGAAGAATAGAGAGAACACGGGAGGAGAAGGAGAAGAGCTCTCCCTGTGGGAGTTTAAGACCACGACTGTTGCCATCCAGACCAAAGATATAAGATCATAAATAATCCCTCCAGTGCGCCACACGTTAATGTATGCAATTCTGCAGATATTTGGCAGTAAATAGTTTCTCCAGTGAGATTGCTTTGGGCAATTATTAACCTCTTAAATAAGCAAAGCAATAAAAATCTACCTCCACAGAGATGAAAAGTGAAGACAAAGAAACAGAGAATGTTGTGTTTATAAGCAGGAAAACACCGTCTTTACACTTTACTGCATGAAACAAATCTGTTCTGAGATGGAAGAAGCTCCGAGTTTCACCTCCACATCATCGACTTTATAGTGCGAATGCTTCGTTAGCGATCTCTTTATTCTTCCGTACATTTATCCACTCGTAAATCAAAACGTTCAGCTCATCAAATCTCTGCAACTAAAACATTCAGAATACATTCAAGCTTGTACTTTTACTTACACAATTTTTGAAAAGTTTCGCACAATTTGCGATTTTTTTACAAGTAATTCTTCAAATATTTGGGATTTTTTCTGCAAATTATGCAAGTTTGGTATAAAAGCATTCAGGGTGTTAAGAACGTTGAGTTTTTAAAGCAATTAAAACGCTAGCATTTTAGCAACATGCTAGCTTTTTTTGGGGCTAATTTGGTATCTACTGACTTTTGTACTAGTTCTAAATGAAGCTAGTATTTTAGCAACATGTTAGCTTTTTTTGACTAATTTGGCCTCTACTGACATGTTTTGGGTTGATTGTGAGTTAAGCTAGTATTTTAGCAACATGCTAGCTTTTTTTGGCTAATTTGGCATCTACTGACTTTTGTACTAGTTCTAAATGAAGCTAGTATTTTAGCAACATGTTAGCTTTTTTGACTAATTTGGCCTCTACTGACATGTTTTGGGTTGATTCTGAGTTAAGCTAGTATTTTAGCAACATGCTAGCTTTTTCTTGGCTAATTTGGCATCTACTGACTTTTGTACTAGTTCTAATTTAAGCTTAGATTTTGGCAACATGTTAGCTTTTTTGACTAATTTGGCATCTACTGACACGTTTTGGGTTGATTCTGAGTTAAGCTAGTATTTTAGCAACATGCTAGCTTTTTTTTTTGGCTAATTTTTGGCTAAATTGGCCTTTACTAACTTTTGAACTAGTTCTAATCCATCGGATTAGGAATGGGGTATGATTATCAGTAAGAATCAATTGAATGAATTTGTCTTGTTTCTTGCATGTCATGGTTATTTTGTGATTGATTGGTAGGATCAGATATTACTATAAGATGGATTTCTTCTGTCTGACTCCAATTGTTTATGCCTTCTTTGTTTGTCATTTTGGAATGTTTTTTTTTTTTTTTTTTCTGGCATATGCAATAAAAAAACTCAATTCAATTTAAACTCGGATTTTGGCAACATGTCAACTTTTTTGGCTAATTTGGCATCTACTGATAATTTTGGGTTAATTCTGAGTTAAGCTAGTATTTTAGCAACATGCTAGCTTTTTTTTGGCTAATTTGGCATCTACTAACTTTTGAACTAGTTGTAATTTAAGCTAGGATTTTGGCAACATGCTAGCTTTTTTTGGCTAATTTGGTATCTACTAACTTTTGAACTAGTTGTAATTTAAGCTAGTATTTTAGCAACATGCTAGCTTTTTTTTTGGCTAATTTGGCATCTACTGATAATTTTGGGTTAATTCTGAGTTAAGCTAGTATTTTAGCAACATGCTAGCTTTTTTTGGCTAATTTGGTATCTTCTAACTTTTGAACTAGTTGTAATTTAAGCTAGTATTTTAGCAACATGCTAGCTTTTTTTTGGCTAATTTGGTATCTACTAACTTTTGAACTAGTTGTAATTTAAGCTAGTATTTTAGCAACATGCTAGCTTTTTTTTGCTAATTTGGCATCTACTGATAATTTTGGGTTAATTCTGAGTTAAGCTAGTATTTTAGCAACATGCTAGCTTTTTTTTTTTGGCTAATTTGGTATCTACAAACTTTTGAACTAGTTGTAATTTAAGCTAGTATTTTAGCAACATGCTAGCTTTTTTTTTGGCTAATTTGGTATCTACAAAATTTTGAACTAGTTGTAATTTAAGCTAGTATTTTAGCAACATGCTAGCTTTTTTTTGGCTAATTTGGTATCTACTAACTTTTGAACTAGTTGTAATTTAAACTAGGATTTTAGCAACATGCTAGCTTTTTTTTTTGGCTAATTTGGTATCTACATACTTTTGAACTAGTTGTAATTTAAGATAGGATTTTAGCAACATGCTAGCTTTTTTTTTGGCTAATTTGGCCTCTACTGACATGTTTTGGGTTAATTCTGAGTTAAGCTAGTATTTTAGCAACATGCTAGCTTTTTTTTTGGCTAATTTGGTATCTACTAACTTTTGAACTAGTTGTAATTTAAGCCAGTATTTTAGCAACATGCTAGCTTTTTTTTGGCTAATTTGGTATCTACTAACTTTTGAACTAGTTGTAATTTAAGCTAGTATTTTAGCAACATGCTAGCTTTTTTTGGCTAATTTGGTATCTACTAACTTTTGAACTAGTTGTAATTTAAGCTAGTATTTTAGCAACATGCTAGCTTTTTTTTTGGCTAATTTGGTATCTACTAACTTTTGAACTAGTTGTAATTTAAGCCAGTATTTTAGCAACATGCTAGCTTTTTTTTGGCTAATTTGGTATCTACTAACTTTTGAACTAGTTGTAATTTAAGCTAGTATTTTAGCAACATGCTAGCTTTTTTTGGCTAATTTGGTATCTACTAACTTTTGAACTAGTTGTAATTTAAGCTAGTATTTTAGCAACATGCTAGCTTTTTTTTTGGCTAATTTGGCATCTACTGATGATTTTGGGTTAATTCTGAGTTAAGCTAGTATTTTAGCAACATGCTAGCTTTTTTTTTTGGCTAATTTGGTATCTACAAACTTTTGAACTAGTTGTAATTTAAGATAGTATTTTAGCAACATGCTAGCTTTTTTTTTGGCTAATTTGGTATCTACTAACTTTTGAACTAGTTGTAATTTAAACTAGGATTTTAGCAACATGCTAGCTTTTTTTTTTGGCTAATTTGGTATCTACAAACTTTTGAACTAGTTGTAATTTAAGATAGGATTTTAGCAACATGCTAGCTTTTTTTTTGGCTAATTTGGCCTCTACAAACTTTTGAACTAGTTGTAATTTAAGCTAGGATTTTGGAAACATGTTAGCTTTTTTGGCTAATTTGGCATCTACTGATAATTTTTGAGCTAATTTTGAGTTAAGCTAGTATTTCATTAAGGTTCCAGTGTTTTTGGCTAACAAGGCTTTTGTTTAGGTTTTAAGAACTAATTCTTAATTAAGCTTGTATATAGAAATGTTTTAGCAATTAGCAATGTTTTCGGTTAAGTCGTCATCTACTGAAGTTCTTTGGGATCATTTGGAGTTAAGCTAATATTTTAGTAATGTTGCGATTTATTTTCATTAAATTCTTTGTGCACTTAATGCAAGTTTGGTTCACATTTTAATGATATTATTCAGTAATTAAAATAAACGTATCCAGCGTCTTCAGCTCCTCATTCAGATAAAAGCATCCACACCAGCATTCTCGAGGGTAATGCAACTTTTCTAGTTCCTAGATTTGTTTACCACTATGTTCCACTGACAGAAGGAGATCCTGATTTTTGATGCAGGATGCTGCTCGCCTCATTATTCTCCCTCCATTTGGCCTCTTGTGTGCCAACAGTTTGATTAATGCAGTTATGTCGCCTGAGAGCCAGAAAGAGCCCACCTTTTAGTGTTACCTCGCTGACTCATTATATCAGCAATGCTCCAGGCTAATAATGTTGAACTGTGATGCTTGATTACAAGGGATGATGAGCCCTCTGCGATAACGTTCAGAGTAGCCCTCAAATAAATCAATAAACATTGCAAATTAATATGCAAAACACAAACAGTGTCGGTGAGAGCTCCGCTTCTGCGCTTTTACATGTTGCCAAATATGAGAATCTCACAGTGAATCAAAAATATGAGTTAGTTTAAGAAAGAGTTGTCAGGAAAACTGTATTTACAACTCGTGTCACTTTGAGTGTTAAAAACGCTGGAGTTTCTCTGAATATGTTAGAGGTCACAGCACTAAATTCACACGATTTTCTGTTTTTGTTTCATTTTGACGCCAGGAAAGGAGGATTGTGGGAAGTGGGCGTGTTCTTCAAGCTGATACGAGAGCTCAAATATGGTTTGAGATCTAGTTTATTTGCTTTCAGTCAGTGTTCCAGCTGCTCATTTGAACACATCACTTCTGGTGAGGAGCTCTATCTGAGATGCAAACAACTGAAAGAAGAACAAAAGCAGCTAGCACGCTAGTCCTCTGGCTAGCATGAATGAATAGCAGCTCCTCACTTTACCAGTTTTTCAATTTATAAATGATTCTTTTTTCTCTTCCTCATACTTGGAGATTTCCTTTTTTTTACTCTTTTTGGTCCACGAAAAGTCAATTTTCATTCATTGTGAAGTGAACCACACCAGAGTTCATCTGCAAGTGAACCTCCGTTGGCTGGACCCAAACCTCCCCCAGGTGAGCTTTAATACCTGCAAAGCCCGTAGAACCATCAGAGGAAACCAGATCCAGACCAGGACAGAACCAAACACGGATCAGAACAGAACCAAAGTCTGGGTCAGACCAGGACCAGACTTGTTAGGGTTTAAGTGTTGCCACCAAATGTTTACATTTTTATCTTCTTCATTAGAAAGATCAGTCATTTTTACAGAAAAACCTATAAAATCATGGCTGTCAGCAACCATAGTCATGAAAAAAGAAAAAAAAACATCTTAATTAAGTGGTAACTTCTTTAAAGTCAGAAATGTTTATTGTAGAAATGTAAATTTTTTTTTTTTACAGTAAAATCCTGAAAATTTAAGCCGCTATTTTTATTTTCTTACCGTAAAAAATATATGCACTTCTTTGTTAATTTTTTAGACTGATATCTTAATTTGTAAAGATAAATTTGGTGTTCCTACAGTAAAAATATGATACGGTTTTCAACAAAAAACTCTGAAATATGATAAAAAAGTACCACTGAATATTTTACAGTAAAATTCTGACAATCTCAGCTGCCAATTTTCTACTGTAAAAATGAATGGATGTCTTTGCTAATTTTTCCTTGTTACACTATATTTTTGAAGGGTTAATGCATAGCTATTAACAGTAGAAAATAAAAACATTACTCCAAAAGAACCTTTTTTTTTTACTGTAATATTTAAAGTGACACCTTGAATTTTTGCGGTGAAATTCTGCTTATCACAGCTGACAGTTTTTTACTGTAAAATTTACAATAATTTTTAACAGAGTAGTTCAGCGAGGGGTACAACTTAAACTCAGGAGCAACGTATTTGCGATTTAAAATAAATACATAAATAAACCACTAGAGGGCAGTGTAGTCGTGTGGACCAGTATTTGAAAAAACAAAGACGTAGGAACTTTATGACATTTTTCTTGTAAAGAGATGTTTTTGTAGAGTTCTTTAAAATAAACTAACTTGATCTGTCAACATCATCCGTGTCTTACGTTTATGAGATTGTTCTTCTACGTAGCGATGAGGCTAAAACTTGACGCTAGCTTCTTCCAAACGCGACTGGAGTTTTTAGTTCTGCAAAAACATTTTTAGAAAAGTGTTGAGGACAAAATTTAACAAAAAAAAGTGAATTTGATGTGTGAATCGTGAGGCTGTGAGCAGCGTTACGGATTTCTTCAGAGAAGTTTCCCTCTTTTTATTCTCCAGTTCCACTTATTCCTTCTGTATTGTGTATTTTTTGCCTCCTGCGACCTGTACTCCAGAAAATACAGGCGATTACTTCAGCATAACTAGAGGAGGCTGCAGCCGTCAGTGAACAGTCGTCTTCTATTTTCATCGTTTCTCCAGAACCTGAACTCACTGATGCCCAACCTCCTGCCTCACTCAAATTTAAACATGTTTACTACTTTCCAAACAGATTCTTTTTGTTATTTTTGTCACCTCTGAAAGATGTTTCTCTCTTGGATGAAAATATTTTTTCAGCTGCAGAAGACGCAGATGACACTCTGTTTGCGCTTCAGCTCTGCCGTAAAGATGCTTTGAGATATTCCCGTCTGCGTTCAGATAATCAGCTGTAAAAGTTTCTGGAAGGATCATCAGCACTCTGACCTCTGACCCCAACCGTGAGAGGAGTCGGATGAATTCAGCTTCAGTTCATGACTACTTTCTACAAGACAAATAAAGTAGAAGAGGGTATAGTCATGAGGAAATGACCATTTTTTTAGAGATAAATCTAACTTCCCAGAACACCCCTCGTCATATCTTCATGCTCCCCGTCAGATTTGCGCCTCCATTTGTTTTCAGTAATCAGAGACAACCAACAAGGGAGCTGGCAAACAAAGGAGGTGGCAAATTGGTTTCAAGCAATGATCCAACAGAGCAGTCACCTTTTAAGTCAGCGGCTCTCAAAGTGGCGCCTCTCTTTTTCTGCACAAAAGGCATCACAGGTTAAAGTGGAGCTTTCTTATCTGGGAGGAATATCACCCAGCAGTGCAAAAGCTGCAAACATCAATAGCTCGCGGTGCAAATTGCTGAAGGGGAGGTGGATGGGATTCGAGCAGGCGTATCGTTTAGATCGCTCGCCGCGGTCACAGAGGGCCGCCGGAGGCAGGAGCGCCAACGGTCTCTGTAAAGCTGGAATTCCTGATTCCTCTTTAATTAATTAGATAAAACACTACATTTACAGAGAGTACGTTAGTGTGAGGGAATCTGATTGGAGCATTTGAAGTGTCGTCATCTCCTGCCACGGATCTGAGTTTGACAAATGCATCCGCTCACGCTCTCATGTAATGATGCAACAAACGGTTACTTTAACAGTCGACCAATCACCAATTATTTAGTAGATCATGTTTAAACTGGATGTAAAAAAACATCTTAACCATCGTTAGCTTTAAACTAACTAAAAACTAGATATATAGCATTACTTGCGATAATGCTGGAGTGAATGCTGTAAGCTGAATCAGGCGCTAAAGATACTAGAGCTGATACCTGAAGATGCTGAAATTGATATCTAAAAACGCTGAAGTTGATAGTGGAAAAAGCTGAAGCTAAAATATTATTTAAATGCAAAAATAGCTTAAAAAACAAAAAAATAACGCTTAAATTAGCCAAAACAGCTAGCATGCAGCTGAAATATTAGCTAAACCCCAAAACTGCCTAAAAAAAACAAAAAAATAAAATACAATCCTAAATTAGCCAAAATAGCTAGCATGTAGCTGAAATATGAGCTATATTCTAAATTAGCTTAAAAAACAAAAAAAAAACCTAAATGAGCTAAAATAGCCAGTATGCAGCTGAAATACGAGCTAAATTCCAAATTACCCTTAAAAAAATTAAAAAAAGCCTAAATTAGCCAAAATAGCTAGCATGTAGCTGAAATATTAGCTAAACCCCAAAACAGCCTAAAAAAAACAAACAAACAAAAAAAATACAATCCTAAATTAGCCAAAATAGCCAGCATGTAGCTGAAATGAGCTAAATTCTAAATTAGCTTAAAAAACCCAAAATAAAACCTAAATGAGCTCAAATAGCCAGTATGCAGCTGAAATAATAGCTAAATTCCAAATTACCCTAAAAAATAAAAAAGCCTAAATTAGCCAACATAGCTAGCATGTAGCTGAAATATTAGCTTAACCCCAAAACAGCCTAAAAAACAAAGAAAAAAACCCCCCACAATCCTTAATTAGCCAAAACAGCTAGCATGTAGCTGAAATACGAGCGTAATTCTAAATTAGCTTAAAAAACCCAAAATAAAACCTAAATTAGCTCAAATAGCCAGTATGCAGCTGAAATATTAGCTAAATTCCAAATTACCCTAAAAAAAAAAAAAGCCTAAATTAGCCAACATAGCTAGCATGTAGCTGAACTATTAGCTAAACCCCAAAACTGCCTTAAACAAATAAAAGAAGAATAAAATACAATCCTTAATTAGTCAAAATAACCAGCATGCAGGTAGTTGAAATATTAGCTGAATTCCAAAACAGCCCAAAAAAAAAAAATTAAAATGAAAATCCTAAAATAGTCAAAATTGCCATCATGTAACTGAAATATTTCCTAAATTCCAAATCAACAAAAAAACAAAAAACTAAAACGAAGTAATCCTAAATTAGCCATTATAGCTAGCATGTAGCTAAAATATTAGCTAAACTCAAAAATAACCTAAAAAAACACAATAGATGCCAAAATAGTCCAAAAACTACAGAATGTTGTTACAACTTTCAACTTTCCTAAACTCTGACTCCATATAATATAAAGTAACGACTAATCGACCATTAAATTAGTCGTTGACTATTTTAATAGTTGATTAGTCATCGATTAGTCGACTAATCGTGGCGGCCCCGCTCACATGACCATGAGTTCCTCATAAATGCGTAGAAAACACAGTGATGGTGGTAACGATTAGAGCTGCCACAAACGATTATTTTCATAGTCGACTAATCACCGATTATTTTTTCCGATTAGTCGACTAATCGGGTCATACGCAAACTGGATGTAAAGCGCACACGATAATGATGATTAGCTTTAAAACTTAGCTTGAAAAAAATCCTAAAGTAGCCAAACCAGCTAGCATGTAGCTGAAATATTAGCCAAACTCAAATTTAGCCTAAAAACAACACTGAAAAAAAAACCCTCAATTAGCCAGAATAGTTAGGATGTAGCTTAAATATTAGCTAAACTCAAAAATAGCCGAAAAACCTTAATAAATGCCAAAAACAGTCCAAAAAGCTAGTATAATGCTATTATAACTTTCAACTTTACTACACTCTGACTCCATATAATATAAAGTAACGACTAATCGACTATTAAATTAGTCGTTGACTTTTTTAATAGTCGATTAGTCGACTAATCGTGGCGGCCCCGCTCACATGACCATCAGTTCCTCATAAATGAGTAGAAAACACAGTGATGGTGGTAACGATTAGTGCTGCCACAAACGATTATTTTCATAGTCGACTAATCACCGATTATTTTTTCCGATTAGTCGACTAATCGGGTCATACGCAAACTGGATGTAAAGCGCACACGATAATGATGATTAGCTTTAAAACTTAGCTTGAAAAAAATCCTAAAGTAGCCAAACCAGCTAGCATGTAGCTGAAATATTAGCCAAACTCAAATTTAGCCTAAAAACAACACTGAAAAAAAAAACTCAATTAGCCAGAATAGTTAGGATGTAGCTTAAATATTAGCTACACTCAAAAATAGCCGAAAAACCTTAATAAATGCCAAAAACAGTCCAAAAAGCTAGTATAATGCTATTATAACTTTCAACTTTACTACACTCTGACTCCATATAATATAAAGTAACGACTAATCGACTATTAAATTAGTCGTTGACTATTTAATGCCAAATTTACCAAAAAATAAAAAGAGCCAAAGTTAGCTTAAATAGCTAGCATGCTGCTGAAATATTAGCTAAATTCCAAATTAGCCTTAAAAAAACGGAAAAATCCTATATTAGCCAAAACAGCTAGCATATAGCTGAAATATAAGTTAAACTCAAAAGTTGCCTAAAAAACGTAAAAAAGCTAAAGTTAGCCGAAATAGCTAGCATGCTGCTGAAATATTAGCTAAACTCCAAAATAGTCTAAAAAACCTCAATAAATGCCAAAATATTCCAAAAAGCTAGCAGAATGCTATTATAACTTTCAACTTTACTACAATCTGACTTAATACAATATAAAGTAACGACTAATCGACTATTAAATTAGTTGTCGATTATTTTAGTCGTCGATTAGTCGACTAATCGTGGCAGCCCTAGTAACGATGCATCCGTGCTTCCAACTCCGAGTTTATCTCTGTGCCGATAACGAGGCTCAGCTTAATGGGACCGTGTGTCTAATAACCCGGAACTCCACCACAGAAATATTTGCTTTGTCTTTCCGGTTTTATCTCCTATTCCGCAGCACAATCGAGCAGAAAATGTTCAGGCTGAGGAGGTTGTCTGGAGGTCGGCGCGCGCTAACCCGGACGAGCGCGATACTTCCCTTCCACTCGACAGAGGCTGGAGACCATGAAGTTCAACTGCCTCATTTCAGGTTCACCAACTTGGCAAAACCTACCATTTAATGAAATTAGGTCCGGAGTGCTCCTCGGCGAGTTTTCATTTCAAGGACATAAGTGCAATAAAGGAGAAATCAGAGCGGTCTGCAGCACTGAAATGATATCCTCCTGCAGCTCTGTAACCCATATTTTTGCATTTATTTTTCATTTGGAATATAAAAAGAGGGAATTTCCTCAGAGATGGCGCACAACACACATCTATAAATAGATCGACAGCCAAAAAAGTAGATTTGTATCCATGGATGAGAGTACTCAGCTTTGTTTCTTCTCAGAAGAAAAGCTTTCATGAAACTTTAGGATTTTTTTTTTTCATCAGAAAAAACACTTAATTGTCTTATATTGTCTTATATATCTCCTGAGTGCAGGAGGTCAGGAGGTTTCAGAGAAAACAACCTGCTTTAAATGAATAAGACCAGAAGACGTTCAAACGGATGCAGGTTTGGTTCCATACCTCCAGGTGGGTGGAAATAGATTATTAGATGTATTGATTACGATCCATGAATGATTCTGAATCAGATTAGAAATTATAAATGATTTTAGAAAGTCTGGCTTCCAAAAGTAAAAAAACATAAAACCTGTCGGAGATTCTAAAGAAACTTCCACCATCGTCAGAAAAGATAAAAGAACGATGTGTATCAGTATATGGAATTAATATATGGAATAAATTGAGCTTAGAAATTAAAAATACTACAACAATATCAAGTTTTAAAAACTACATTAAAACAGTATTATCAATGACTATAAAACTATCTAAAACAAATAACAATGACTCATCCCAGAGGTATTATTTTCCCTTCACACTGGTTGATGTTGTAATTATTAAGATTTTGGTTTTTTTTTTTCTTTTTTTCTTTCTTTCCCAATTTTCTCTTACTGTGTAATGAATCCGCCAAATGCTTGTGTATCTGTATCTTTCTTTCTTTTTTATTGATAGATTGATGTATTGATTGTTAAAAGGGGCAGACAAAATACGTTTTTCTTCTTTCTGTCCCCTTTTCATTTTTTTTTTCCTTCATTTTCTATCATGCTTGAGTTTACAACTCAAGTTTATGTTGTATGTTTTTAATGAATAAAAATGAAATAAAAAAAAAAAAAAAAAGAAAAGCCAAAGCGAATAACAAAGTCCATCAGAGCTTGAAGGACTAACGAGTTCTGGAGAACATTGTTCTAAAATCTGTTGCTAATTATTATTATTTTTATTTATAAATTATTAATATTTGATCTTGTGAAAGATTTTTGATTACAAAAGAAAATATTTTTTAATGTCAAAATGTTCTTAATAAAAGTTAAACTAGTATAAGGATCTTGTCTTTCATTAAAGGACCATATGATGATTTTCTTTTATAGTAAACAATATCCATGATTATGATCATTTATTACCTTTGGAACAATAAAGAACAAAAACAATCCACTTTGATGCAGGCCAAGGTTAAAACAATCATCTGTGAAGTTACTAGCTGGTCTTCAACCATTTCTGATGAGGACGTTCTTCTTTGGGAAGGAAGAACAAACATCAAAATCTCTGTATAAAAAAGTCACATTAATGTTGTAGTTCAGAGAAAACATGCAGGTATCGGTAGGGCTGCCACGATTAGTCGACTAATCGATGACTAATCGACTATTAAAATAGTCGACAACTAATTTAATCGTCGATTAGTCGTTACTTTATAATATATGGAGTCAGGCTGTAGTGAAGTTGAAAGTTATAATGACATTCTGCTAGCTTTTTAGACTATTTTGGCATTTATTAAGGGTTTTCAGGCTATTTTGGAGTTTAGCTAATATTTTAGCTTCATGATAGCTATTTTGGCTAATTTAGGCTTTTTCAGTTTTTTAGGCTAATTTGGAATTAAGATAATATTTCAGCTTCATATTAGCTCTTTTGGCTAATTTAGGATTTTTTCAGTTTTGTTGGCAAATTTGTGTTTAGCTAATATTTCATTTACATGTTAGCTAGTTAATTCTAAATGTTTACAGTTTTTTAGGCTAATTTGGAATTAAGATAATATTTCAGCTACATATTAGCTCTTTTGGCTAATTTAGGATTTTTTCAGTTTTTTAGGCTAATTTGGAGTTTAGCTAATATTTCATTTACATGTTAGCTAGCTAATTCTAAATGTTTACAGTTTTTTAGGCTAATTTGGAGTTTAGCTAATATTTCAGCTACATGTTAGCTATTTTGGCTAATTTAGGATTTTTTCAGTTTTGTTGGAAAATTTGGAGTTTAGCTAATATATCATTTACATGTTAGCTAGTTAATTCTAAATGTTTACAGTTTTTTAGGCTAATTTGGAGTTTAGCTAATATTTCAGCTATATGTTAGCTATTTTGGCTAATTTGGGATTTTTACAGTTTTTTTAGACTAATTTGGAGTTTAGCTAATATTTCATTTACATGTTAGCTAGCTAATTCTAAATGTTTACAGTTTTTTAGGCTAATTTGGAGTTTAGCTAATATTTCAGCTATATGTTAGCTATTTTGGCTAATTTGGGATTTTTACAGTTTTTAGACTAATTTGGAGTTTAGCTAATATTTCAGCTATATGCTAGCTATTTTATCTTATTTAGGATTTTTTTGTTTTAAAGCTAATCATATTTCAGATTTTCTTTACATCCACTTTGTCCATGATGCGATTAGTCGACTAATCGGAAAAATTAATCGATGATTAGTCGACTATTAAAATAATCGTTTGTGGCAGCACTAGATATAGGATGCATGGATACATAAGTCTTCATCAAGTTGGTTCCTCCTGGATTATAATTAAATTAAATCCCGATGTGCTTGAAGATTCCCGCCTACGTCCTTGTGTTCCATCCGTGTGTGAATGTGCGTACATTAGTGATGGAATTGTGACGGTGAATCACTGTTGGCGTTCATCAAGGTAGAAGCAAATGAAAGTGTGTTATTTTACCGTAATGGAATCTGACATGAGGGGATAAAAGCAGTCGTAAATACGCTAAATCTATTTATGGAGCACAAAGAATCGTCAGGAGCTGCAGGGATGACAACTGATCAGAACCGGAACAGGAAAAATGAAACCCGGAAATCCAAAGGAAACAAGAGGAAGTGAATAATTAGATTCCAATTTAATGATCAACTTTCATGTGGAACTATTCATTTCTGTGTTTTTAGCATGATCAGGATGTTGTTTTAACAGATGTTGACCATGATCCGTTAGAAGGTTGATTTTCTCTGGTGTTCAGAACCAGCATCAGAACCAAAAGGTTTCAATTATCAGGTCTTTATCTCAAACACAGAGTTTGAAGTCAGACATGAAGATGTTATGAACGAGTTACGACTCATGTTTTTCCCTTCAGTGCCTCTAAACGGCCTCACTGGTCTATCAGATCTCCAGAAGATCCAAACCTTCTTCATCTGCCGTCATCCGGAGTTCTGCTTCCTCTTTGTCGAGAGGGAGTCGCTCTGTCGGAGAGATGAGATCTGAAACGTCAGATGAATTCATTTGGAATCTGCTGTGCCAACAGTCTTACAGCTGAAGAGCAAATCAATGTTCAGGCTCGGGGAGGGGAAGGGAAGGGGGGCGGGGGGGCATGTGTTCAGCAATCCACGTTGAAGCCTACGCACATAATGAAAAAATCTATCAAAGATATTCAGAAAACTGTGCAGACAATTCCAACCAGAGCTGGGATTCAGATTTTTCTTCTTTTCTTGGCGAGCGACCAGTTTCGTTCTGCTGTAACCACATCAAAAGCGCCGCTCTGAGCACAGCTGAGCGTCCGGATGACTCGACGGGACGGGCGCAGCAGCGGTGAATGGAAGCTCCCTCGTCGTGACGTTGCGTCTGTGATCCGCCGCCGTTATCTGCCGTGACAGGAAGCCGCCTCAGTGAACCTGGAGTTTATCAAGTCAACATCTGCGTCTGCGTTCTGAAATGAAATGTCAGACAGTCGATGCTCAGAGCGCCGTCAATAGCTGTGTCCTCTGTCACATCAGGTAATTAAGAGTCGCTCTGCATAAACGTGGCAGGACGGCGGCGCGCTCTCCAAACTCCACTCCCGACTTTCCCTTTTTCTATCTCTTAAATATCCTCAGCAGGTTCACCTTGACATATTCAACATGTGAGCTGATCCTTCTACCGTCGGACCGGTTCAGACAGATTTGAGCCAACTTTCCCTGACCCGAGTGAGGGAGCGCCGTGGATCCTATCTGGGTGATTAATGAACGGTCAGAGTTTCTCGGTCTAAGTGGCTCTAAGCCACAACCACTTGCTGTTCTGACAGTGAGGAAAAATGGAGCATGTTCCCCATGCGTGGAACAAAAGAGCCTTAATCTGCTCTCAAACATGCGGCTTCTCCGTGACCTCACACCCCCAGTAGGAGGCTTCAGCTCCAGCACTCTGAATATTTGGACCGTTTTTGGATTCGAACGTCAATAAAGTTTCATGATGGAACAAATATTCATTTTCGTGTGAGAAAGTGCAGCTTTATTTCAGCTCGCTGCTTTGTGTTCAGAAACATTTGATATTAGAATGTCACTTCTGAATGTTTTCAGTTGAAAGAAGCTGCTTTTTCATCTTCTTAGGACCCTCATTTATTGTCCAATCCTGTAGATCAAGAGCGTTAAACTCCATCACAAAATCCAAAACACACCCTGGGTCACGGGCGGAACATTTATCATTTATTTTTTAATTTTTTTTTAACTTTATTGCCTTAATATGAAAAAAAAAAAATACAGGCAATTCTCAAAATCATAGTAAACACAAACATGCGTTGAGATTGGGCAGATTACAAATATAAATATAAAGAAAGAAGGAGAGAAAAAATTAAATAAAACAATTATTTAGACAATTAGGAGTTTTCCTATGTGGAGACACACATAGATCCATCCATACACATTAACTTACACATCTATATATAGACCAGAAATATTAACAGTCAAAATAAGGGAATTAGGATGGGAGCTGATACCTAGGATGTAGTAGATGTTATTCAAAAATAGTAATCACTCCAGCCCATCTTTTCAAAAAGACATCCATTTTTAGTTGTAGCTGGGCAGTCAAGTATTCCATCATATAAACTTGTTTCAGTTTTTGTATCCATTGAATTCTTGTTGGTGGATTTGGTTTAAGCCAGTTTAAAGTAATAATCTTTCTTGCAACCATCAGTAAGACATGTAGAAGATAACATTTATCATTTATTAAACACTTTAAAACTACTTTTTTAAAACTTTATAACTTTTTAATATAATTTTGGACTGGATACGTAGCATTACTTGCGATAATGTTAGCGTGAATGCTGGAAGCTGAATTATACTGCTAAAGCTGAAGAGGCTAAAACTGATAGCTGAAAACGCTGAAGCTGATAATCAGCTAAAATATGAGCGAAATTCCAAATTAACCTAAAAAACTAGAAAAAAAACAAATAGGTTAGCCAAAACAGCTAGCATGTAGCTGAAATATTAGCTAAACTCCAAATTAGCCTAAAAATCTTAGTAAAAACCAAAATAGCCCAAAAAGCTGCAAAATGTGAATTTTTAAAACTAAAAAAACTAACTTTTTAACATAATTCTAAATAATAAAAATTCAGGAATATTATTCCAGAATAAATCCACTTCAACCTTAAATAACTTTCAATATTTTACTCTCCATAAAATATATATATTTTGTCCAAATTATACAAGTTAAATAAGCAGAAGATTACATCGGGTCATTAATAACAATAAAAATTGTTCTGGTACAGTTTTGGAATATATCGCGATACATATCGTATCGTGAGCCAGGTATCATGATATGTATCGTATCACCAGGCTCATACCAGTACAAACTCCTAATGGTCTTTTAATTAGGATGATATAAAGTAGATTCTGCAGAGCTGCAGGAGTTCATTGTTAATTCCCTTCTGAGTTGTGGGCGGGAACATTGGCATGGAGCAACCCCCCCCCATTCCCCTCCTTGTTGCTGCGAGTTTGAAACAGGGAACTTGTGGCCCGCCCAGAATATTTTCTACGTTACAATTAATGCATTTTTGCATTGGTTCCAGATCCACACAAATTTAAATAAAGAAATATTAATATTATTAATATCAGGCGGGGTCATGGTGCGTCCTCTCACAGCGATCCCGTCAGAGCATTTCTTTTATTCTGCATCTCTGCCACCAAGAAGCTCTTAAATGAATTGATGACCACAAACAAAGGGAATAAACTGTGACACCAAAGTAAAGAGAAGCAGTTCAATAAACATCCAAACAGAGTAAAACTGAAGGAAAACAAACGTCCCGGCCTGCAGAGGGCCGGCGTGACCTCATTCACCTATCAAAAGTCTGACCCGATAAAGAGCAGCAGCATCAGCTAACAAAAACTGGAGGGAATTGGAGGCTGCCGCGCTCTGATGGAGGGAGCTTCTTAACGAGACGCACCAATCAGCTGACAGGAAGTGGACCCGACCGCTTCAGCTAACAAGTACTCGCAGAGCGGGAGGAAAACTTTTAATAAAGGGCAGAAAGCAAGAGCTGTAATATAAAACCTGGAGAAGGCTGACGGGAAGGAAACATGTTGGTTCAGGTGCAGGATCGTCGGTTTGAAAGTGAAAAAGTTCCACATTCATTCATTATTAAGAGACTAAATGTCATCAAACCGTCCCACCCTGCCTCCTCACTGCCAGCACACCTATTCATGAAGGAGTCTGTCACCTCTGGAAGAACCCTGTGGTTCCTTCTAAACAAACAGAATTCTTCATCAAACCGCTGCAGATCCGCGCTCCGCATGGCGAGGAGAGAGCGGCGCCGCAGACGGGTTGAGGTCTTCATCTGTTCGGTTCAAAGTTAGCCTTAAGATCTGCGTGTCCTCCCGTCCATCACTGTACTGGAACGCGAGCAAATGCTGCTGCAGACAGGAAACTCTCAGAACGCACACGGAGGGGGCGTGGCCTACCTGGTTACACCAAATCAAATTCAGTTCTTTGAATTTAATTCTTCTTAATAACCACCAGGTAGATAAAGTCATTTGTTATTTATTTTGAGAGAAAATAATGAGAAAACGTAATAGATAAGTCAAGAAAAAAGAAAAAAAGGTTGTTTTATGAGGGAAATAGATTATTATGACATAAATCATTTATTATTTTTAATCTTCCATGTCAGCATTAAAGAGAATAAACCAGACGGTGATTTTTTTCTGGTATTTTTCTAATGATAAAGGACATATATATATAAAGAAAATTAAACTGAAACTGAAGTTTTCCATTACTCAAATTGTTTTGAATCAGGAGGAAATGAAAAAAGAAATGTTTTAAAAAAAAAAGATTGTATTTGTGATGAAGAAAATATGCTGGGCGTGGCCACAAACTCCATGCTCCGCCCCTTTCAGATGCATCCACTTACAGAGAAACAGATCCACGAACATCTTTGTTTTCCTCGTCTGGATCAAAACCGTACACCAAGGGGGCGTGGCCTAAGTGGTTACGCCTGTGTCTATTAACGCAGGTTCAAATAGAGGCGCAGGTAACAACAAATCAGACTGAAGGCGACACATAAGAACGTTTGTAAATTAAACCAAAAACAAAGAGCTAAATCGAATCAGCACCAAGGACAGCTCCAACAGGAAGAAAAATCTTCTTCTGGACTCCAAAGTTTCCCTCCCTGGACTCTTTTGTTTATCATTTTGGGTTAAACCGCCTAATAAACGTCTAACTTTAACATGAAGTATCATTTTGTATTTTTTCTGCATGTCTGAACAGACCGTCAGTGAACGCAGAAGCCACATATCATTTCCTTTTATTCTATTCATCACAAAATGCCTCATCTCAATAAAAGCATCTCCATATGAATATGCTTTGTTTGTCTGCTCGTTCTCTGCAGTCGCTTCCCATTCCCGCTCTATTTTTACTAAATCACCTTTGAGCATTCTCAGCTTCCATGTAGGTCAGCAGTTAGCGTGCACAGCCACAGAGGAGGAGCACATGCGCGCAAAACTGCTGGAAATCTACTGATAAGGCCGCAGATTTTTGTGTTGAGACGGACACTGAAACCCAAGGTTTGCCTCGTGTAATTGTTATCTGGAGATTAAGCCGGCTGCCCCGGAAGCCCCGGCGCATTGCTCGTTTCTGCCCCGAGGCTGGGTAATCATGCAGGCTGCAGATTTCTGAACGGAATGTGGTTTTCTGATCCCACGTCGGCCCACAAACGTCAAGATTTAGAGCGTTACTTATTAACTTTTAATCACTGCGGAAGTGATTAGTCAGAAAAAAAAGAAGGTTAACTCCAGAGAATCAGGCAAAAGCAGGTAAATTATCCAGCAGAATGTGGGATTAACCTCAGATGACAGACACTTCGGTCTCCTCTTATACCATGAGTCAGAGTCAAGGCCCGGGGGCCGGATCCGGCCCTCCAGGTAATTCTATCCGGCCCGCCAGATCATTTTATTTCATCATAAATGACCTGATCTTATCTTGCGCTAATTTCTAACCTGTATCATTTTGACAAAATATATTTTTATGGAGAGTAAAATATTGAAAGTTATTTAAGGTTTAAGTTGATTTATTCTGGAATAATATTCCTGCATTTTTATTATTCATAAATTTGTTAAAAAGTTACAGTTTTAAAGTTTTAAAAATTATTATTCCTCTAGATTGTCTGGGCTGTTTTGGAGTTTAGCTAATATTTTAGCTACATACTTGTTGTTTTGGCTAATTTAGGCTTTTTTTTTTTTTTTTTTGTTTTTGAGTTAAGCTAATATAATTAGCTAATTTAAGCTTTACTTTTAATCTTTTTTTTTTCAGGCAGATTCAGAGTTAGGTTAGCCAAAATAGTAATATTAGCCTAAGCTTTATTTATATTTTTGGCTAATTTATCATTTAGCTAATATTTTAGCTGGCTGTCAGCTATAGCATCTTTAGCAGCATTCACACTAGCCTTTATGCAGGTAATGCTATATATGGAGTTCATAATTATGTTAAAAGTTACAGTTTTAACGTTTTAAAAATTGTCATTCCTCTAGATTTTCTGGGCTGTTTTGGAGTTTAGCTAATATTTTAGCTACATGCTTGTTGTTTTGGCTAATTTTGGCTTTTTTTTCAGTTTTTTATTTTTCTCTTTTTGGAGTTAAGCTAATATAATTTAAGCTTTGCTTTAATTTTTTTTTTCAGGCAGATTCAGAGTTAGCTTAGCCAAAATAGCTAGTGTGTAAATATTAGCCTAAGTTTCATTTAATTATATTTTTGGCTAAAGCTATAGCATCTTCAGCTCTCAGCATTAGCATCTTTAGCGTCCAAATTCCCCTTACAGCATTCACATTAGCCTTTATGCAGGTAATGATATATATGTAGTTCATAATAATGTTACAGTTTTAAAAATTATCATTCCTCTAGATTTTCTGGCTGTTTTGGAATTTAGCTAATATATTAGCTACATGCTAGTTGTTTTGGCTAATTTAGGCTGTTTTTCAGTTTTTTCTTTTTTTCATTTTGGAATTTAGCTAATATATTAGCTACATGCTAGTTGTTTTGGCTAATTTAGGCTTTTTTTCATTTTTTTTTTTTTTTTTTTTTTGAGTTAAGCTAATATAATTAGCTAATTTAAATTTTGCTTTTAATCTTTTTTTTTCAGGCAGATTCAGAGTTAGGTTAGCCAAAATAGCTAGTGTGTAAATGTTAGCCTAAGTTTCATTTATTTATATTTTTGGCTAAATTATAATTTAGCTGATATTTTATCTGGCTGTCAGCTATAGCATCTTCATCCATTAGCATTAGCATCTTTAGCAGCATTCACATTAGCATTTATGCAGGTAATGCTATATATGGAGTTCATAATTATGTTAAAAGTTACAGTTTTAACGTTTTAAAAATTGTCATTCCTCTAGATTTTCTGGGCTGTTTTGGAGTTTAGCTAATATTTTAGCTACATGCTAGTTGTTTTGGCTAATTTTGGCTTTTTTTTCAGTTTTTTATTTTTCTCTTTTTGGAGTTAAGCTAATATAATTTAAGCTTTGCTTTAATTTTTTTTTTCAGGTGGATTCAGAGTTAGGCTAACATTTACATACTACCTATTTTGACTAACCTAAATTTTATTTATTGATATTTTTGGATAATTTATCATTTAGCTGATATTTTATCTGGCTCTCAGCTATAGCATCTTCATCTATTAGCATTAGCATCTTTAGCAGCATTCACACTAGCATTTATGCAGGTAATGCTATATATGTAGTTCATAATTATGTTAAAAAGTTACAGTTTTAACGTTTTAAAAATGATCATTCCTCTAGATTTTTCTGGCTGTTTTGGAGTTTAGCTAATATTTTAGCTACATGCTAGTTGTTTTGGCTAATTTAGGCTTTTTTCAGTTTTTTTTTTTTTTTTTTTTTTTTTGAGTTAAGCTAATATTATTAGCTAATTTAAGCTTTGCTTTAATCTTATTTTTTTAGGCAGATTCAGAGTTATGTTAGCCAAAATAGCTAGTGTGTAAATATTAGCCTAAGTTTCATTTAATTATATTTTTGGCTAAAGCTATAGCATCTTCAGCTCTTAGCATTAGCATCTTTAGCGTCCAAATTCCCCTTACAGCATTCACACTAGCCTTTATGCAGTTAATGCTATATATGTAGTTCATAATTATGTTAAAGTTTTAAAAATGATCATTCCTCTAGATTTTCTGGCTGTTTTGGAATTTAGCTAATATTTTAGCCACATGCTAGTTGTTTTGGCTAATTTAGGGCTTTTTTTCAGGTTTTTTTTCTCTTTTTGGAGTTAAGCTAATATAATTTAAGCTTTGCTTTAATTTTTTTTTCAGGTGGATTCAGAGTTAGGCTAACATTTACATATTACCTATTTTGGCTAACCTAAGTTTTATTTATTCATATTTTTGGCTAATTCATCATTTAGCTGGCTCTCAGCATTAGCATCTTTAGCAGCATTCACATTAGCATTTATGCAGGTAATGCTATATATGTAGTTCATAATTATGTTAAAAAGGTTAAAGTTTTTAAAATGTCTTTTTGGAGTGTTCAACAGATGTTTCTCCTGTTTGACCTTTGACCTGAGGTGTGTTTTGGATTTTGCCCCCCCCCGTGTGATTGAATCTGACACCCCAGTTTTAGGGACCGCAGCATCAGCTGCACTCATTCTGCTTCAATCATGGATTCCTTCTTTGTTTTAAAGAAAAGGTCAATGTTTATTGGAGGTTTTCTTTTTTTTGGTTCCAGTGGAAGATTGAAAAATGTCCAATAAAATAAAAAAAAATGAACCTGAGCTCTCATGTCTGCAGAAAATGATATTCCTGTCACACATTCTATTACAGAGAGTTGAAATCAGTGAGTAACAATAAAACAGTAAAAGAAATCTACGAGGAGAAGAAACCAACTTAACATCCTGAGAAAACAGAGAAAATGAATGTGAATAGTGCATGCTGGGATTTTTTTTATTGGTTCTTTTTCTGCATTTTGAAAAGAAAATATATTTTGAAGGAAAATAAAATCAAACTTTAGTGTCTATTAATATTTTAGTACATTTTTACAGTAATTTTATTACGTAAATAATGATTCCGATCTTTGAAATAGAAGTGTTGACCTTCCCATAAACTGAATCTCCTCCATCGCAGCACATTTCCTAAAAAGACTAGGAGAAACTCTGATGTAATCGTTGGAAAGAACGGAGCGGACGTTTTCAGGGTTCAGAACGGCGTCGGGGTTTCAGCCAATGAGCAGCAGACGTGTCACATTTCAGACAAATGAATCCATCTCCAACAATGATGGCACTAATGACACGGATCCTGATATTCTGCCGTAACCGGCCGTCTAATGAACAGGATGCGATAAGGAGAGGCGGCGGCGGCGCCGCCTCCCCCCGCCGCCACCATCAAGTCAAAACGAGCGGCGCTGCTGCAGAAGTCGAAGGAGGAAGATTATTGGTATCAGGCCGCCAATACGTGGCTTTAAAATTGCATGAGGACGGGCGGGTTCAGGCGCGGCGCTTCGGATGCGTTTACAGAGCCGAGGAAGAGGAGATAGGAGGAAGCGAGTCGCCAGGTGTCAGTCAGGACTAGATCCACGCCGGGGGAATTGATGATGGGGGGGACGGGATGAAGCCTTTAACTGGGTGGGACCACACGGAGAATTTAACATCTCTCTCTGCATCATTTAAAAACATCACGTGTGTTAAAGTACTTAAAATTCCTTCATAACAACATGGAAAGAATTTGAAAAACTTTTTTTATTTCTGGTAAATTTGAGAACAGAAACATTTTCTGTTTGAATGATTTTAGAATTTTTCAGCAACATTTGAATTCTTCTGAATAACTACCATGTTTATAAAGTCATTTGTTACTTTTTCTGATGGAATATTTAGAGAAAATGTAATAAATAATGTAGAAAATAAGATTTTTTGTGATTCATTGTTAAGAAATGAGGAAATAAGGTTGTTTTTCTGTGGGAAATTGATTACTTTGTGTTAATAAATTAGAGTTTTTTTTTCCTGTTTCCCAGTATCTCAAGAGAATAAACCATCTAATTATTATTTTTGGGACTTAAAGACACACAAATGATGTTATTTGTGTTTTTCAACACGTTCTTGATGCATTTTCCTGAAGGTGGAAAAAATAACGTTAAATTAAGAATAAAACAACATTTCTGAATATTTATCTGTTCAAATCTTTGTGAAATCAGGAGCAGGTGAAAAAAAAAGATTCTATTTGTGATGTAGAAAATACAGTGGGCGGAGCCAAAGCTCTCTGCTCCTCCCCATTCAGATGCAGACAAATAGATGAACGAGCTGGAATCTGGATATCTGATATTCTGCACCGTTTATATACCAGGGGGTGTGAGGGGCTGTAAGCTAGTGGGAGAGGGTGTAAACAGAGAGCTCTCTTTTTGAGGTGATGGGAAGGGGGGGGGGGGGTCCTGGCCACAGTTTAGAAGTGAATTTCTGATGAACTACTGCTGCTCTAATGAATCTATTTCCAGGATGTTTTTGTGTTTTGGCTAAAAACATCATCATCATCATCATCATCATCATCATACTTCAAAGACCACTGATAACTTTATAAATAGATCAAAGGATGATCAGAGTGACACTATAAGGCATCTGCATCATGAACTGTATAAGATAAGTGGACTGAGTGTGACACCGTCCATGGAAAACGTTTTTTTTTTTCACGTACGCCGCCATGTTGGATCCAGCGATTGGTCCGAGTCGGTCTGAATTGCCGTTTCTACGGCAACCACCCTCAACAATCAGGACTGAGCTTGTTTAAAGGCCACACCCCCACCACCTCAAAGTGGGCCGCATGAAACCTGTCCTTAGGAGCCAGCAGGCTCCACCTACTTTTATTGAGGCATCTGATTGGTCAGTTTATAACTTGAACTCCAGAAATAAAAATAAATTAAAATAGACCAATAGAATAACAGCTGTTTATTTCTCTGTAGATGTCTGGGATTTTGGCTTCTTGGAGCCACTTACTGTTTGGAACGCCAAGAGGGGGCGGGGCCACTCAGTCCAGTTGTCAGATACAGTCAATGATCTTCATTTTGGGATTACTGGACTCCTCCAGAGTCTTCTGCAGGAAAATGTTTTATGTTTGTTTGGTTTGGGACGACTTCCCCTACACGATGCGTACAAGGTGAGCAGTCATCCTCCGTGGGTTCGATTTCCACGGAACAGAGGTAAAATAGGAGGCGGCAGACACATCTCAATTCTAGTGCACATGCTGTGCCAGGAGCATCATCCTGGTGGAAAAAGGGACAGTTCAAATTTGCATTTAGATTACTGCGGTAATAGAAAGACCACGGTGATGAATCTGCTCCTGAAAAAGAGACTTATGTGCTTGTATTTTGAATAAAACTGTGGAGTTAAATGTTCAGGTTGGATCTGTGTGGGAACAAAAAAAATTAATGGAATAACAATCCATCATATTTTAAACATCGAGAGCAGAAGGGAAAGTTGAACACCCAAAAAGAGGAGGTGTGATGGTCGTGGGCCCTCCGAACGCGGGCCGCCGCTTCTCAAATGAGCCGAATTTAATCTCCTCGCAAAATAAAAGAGCACGACGCAACAGCGAGACACAATAAATGGTGAATCTATTACGTCTGAGTCACATGAGGTGTTTACCGCAAACATCAAGAGCTGATTTTCATATTCATGAGCATCACATTGTTTGTCAATAGTGCATACCAAGGGGGCTTAATTTGTTTTCACTTCTTCCTCGTAAAAATGTCAGCTCTGCAGCATCACAGCCACTTAATTAAGCAGCAGCGGCAGCCCCTCCATGCGCAGACTTTTACAGTCGTCTCAGATAATAATTTAGTGGGTGAGAAATCCCTCATCAACTGGTGTCATAATTCTGGAAGGGAAAATGTAAATAAATGGTAAGAGACGGAGAGGAACACGAGTCGGAGGAGATGAATTCTCCCAGAAAGACTTGTTGCTGGCCGGTTTCATTAGCATTCAGCTGAGTGCAAAGGTCAGACCTGTTAGAGCGCCGCTGCATACAAAGCTCCCATACTTAATGCTCATTTAAAGCAGATTCTACTTAAATCTTAGCTGATCGGTTTCAGTACGGTTAGAAGAAGAATTAAAAAAAATCAAATTCATAAAGAAAATCAAGTTGAAGTATCCGGTAGTAAAAACCGAACAGAGCTTCAGTCAGTCGGCCATTTTAGAGCAAAATGAACAGGAACTTTCAAGCCATCAGAGTTTTCATCTCACTTTAATTCACTTGACAATGAATTTTTATTAATTAAAAAGATGAAATATTACCGACCTGATATTGTTCCTGGCGTGCTTTTTAAGAAAACGTCCCAGATTTATATGCTATAGCAGGGGTGTCAAACTCAATCGCACAAGGGGCCAAAATCAGAAAACACACCATAGCTCGCGGGCCGAACAGGATAGACATTTATTGAACACTCTAAAACTACATTTTTAAGACTTTAAAACTGTTACTTCTTAATTTACTTGTGATAATGCTGGTGTGAATGTTGTAAGATGAATTTGGCTGCTGAAGATGCCAATGCTGATAGATGATGATGCTGAAATTAATAGCTAAAAACGCTGAACCTGATAGATGAAAACGCCGAAGTTGATAGCCAGCTATAAAATTAGCTAATTGCCAAATTAGCCTGAAAAAAAAAAAAAACGTCAGTTAGCCAAAACAGTTAGCATGTAACAAAAAAAAAGCTAAACTTCAAAATATCCTAAAAAACTGGAAAAAAAAAAACTAAATTAGCCGAAACAGCTAGCATGTAGCTGAAAATTAGCTAAACACCAAAATGGACGAAAATGCCAAAAAAGTCCAAAAAGCCAGCACAATATCATCTTTTAAGACGATTACTTTTTAAAAATAATTCTGAATAATGAAAAGGCAGGAATATTATTCCAAAATACATCAATTTAAACCTTACATAACTTTCAATATTTTACTCTCCATAAAAATATATTTTGTCAAAATTATACAAGTTAGAAATAAGCGCAAGATAACATCAGGCCATAATAACAATAAAATAAAATGATCTGGAGGGCCAAATAAAATAACCCGGAGGGCCGGATCCGGCCCCCGGGCCTTGACTTTGACACATATGTGCTATAGCTTCCCATCGTCCTACACGGGGGAGTCTAAAGTCTACAAAACCCTGGAGGGTTACAGACGGACTCGATCTGTGGAATCTTCAATCAAAAAATACCTGATATATTCCAGGCAGCTAGCATTAGCATGGCTAGCAGCAGGATTAGCTCGGCTAACGCTATTTTTATTTTTCTCTTCTCTGGAGATGGAAGGTAGTTGAAAATAGACAGAATAAAGTCCAGACTCAGTGAATCATCTCTCTTTCTTTCTACAAAATAAATTAACATTTCAGGATCCACATTTTGATTGCTACGTTAGCGCTTGCTTTTTTTTCAAATTCAAGTTTTATTCACAAAGCATATTGACAACAAATACTTTTAGATACAGAAATTGTTGCTTTGCTTCATTTTTTTCCCCCTCCCTTCTTCTTTCTCCCTCTCTTTTAAATAAGAACACACAAAAAAAAAAAAAAAAAAAAACCTGGGTGTGCATAGAAGGGTAGCCAAGTTTCTGAAATATATATTAACATATTTTTATATTCCAGTGTGCAGAAATAAGGACTTTTTTCTTTTTTTTCCTTTCTTTTCTTTTCCTTTCTTTCTTCAGTCTTCTTTACAAAATAAAAGCATCAACATGTTTTACATATTCCGTCCACTTAGTCCAGATCCTGTAAAACGTATCCATATGCAGTTTAACTGAAAAAGACAGTTTTTCCATTTTGTAGATTTCTTGCACAGAATGGATCCAGTCCTTGACTGTTGGTGGGTCAGGGTTAAGCCATCTCCGTGTTAAAGTTTTCTTACCTGCTGCCAATAGCATGTAGAAGAGTTTTTTATCCTTTAAGTTCAGTATGTGCTTTATGTTGCCCAGGAACATAGTTTCAAAGTCCAGAGGAAAAGTAAGAGCAAAAACGTTTTGTAAATGTGCTTGCTAACGTAAAAACGACACTCTTTTCCCCACAAATTGCATTCAGTGAACTGTGATTTTGCGCTAGCGTCAATCTGAAACAATTATAGCATATAATGAAAGTAATTAAGCTTTATATACAGTAACATGCGTGATATGAAGTCATTGCAGCAGTGACAGAATCCGACCGCTGGAGGATCCATCTTTCATTCTTGTTTTGCTCCTGGTTCTTTTAATGGCTCTGATCCACTGAGCTCGCTTCTCCGGATCTTTAGGAAGGCTCTGAAATGTCGTAAAGAGTTCCTAACTAAAGACGCTTGTGTGAAAGGTTTACGTCTGAAGGAGGCGGAGCTTCAGCTGACACAGAAACGGCCCAAAAAAATTATTATTTGATTTGGGACACGTGTCAAAGTCAAGGCCCGGGGGCCGGATCCGGCCCTCCACATCATTTTATTTTATTGTTATTAATGAACCGATGTTGAGCTCATTTTAAATTGTAATATTATTAATATATATTCTTTAAACAGAGTCAAATTTTGGAAGTTATTAAATGTTTTAAGTTTATTTATTCTGGAATCTTTTTTATTATTCACAATTATGTAAAAAGTTATGATTTTAAAGTTTTAAGTATTAGCATTCTGCTAGCTTTTTTACGCTGTTTTGAGGCTATTTTTTCAGCTACATGCTAGCTGCTTTGGCTAACCTAATTATTTTTCAGCTTCAGCGTTTTTAACCATCAATTTCAGCATTTTCAGCGGCCAAAATTCAGCTTCCAGCATCCACACTAGCTGTTACGTTCAGCAGTGTTTGCCCCTCCTCCTTTGTTCTCACCTGGTTGCCACAGCTGCATTATGTTTTGTAATCATTATCATAGGTATTTATGTTACGGTCTTTTGAGTTTTCGGTGTCGCAGAGTCTTGTCTGGTTGCCTTTGTTTTGCGGTCTCTGCGAGTCCTATTAAATATTAGTTTTCATTTCCCATCCGTTTTGTGTTCTTCCTGCTCCTGGGTTCCTTTTTCCACCTGACGCCGTAACATTAGCATTATCACAGATAATCTTATATAGTTCATAACTGTGTTAAAAAGTTACAGTTTTAAAGTTTTAAAAATGTAGTTTCAGAGTAAATGTTGATCCTGTTCGGCCCGCGACCTGAGGTGTGGTTTGGATTTTGGCCCCCAGTGTGATTGAGTTTGACCCCCTGGTTTAGCAGCTCTGGATTTTGAGGTTTGGCGAGAAACTCTTCATCCGCATCAACAAGTGCGCCGTCGCTGCTGTTCAGTCTTTTGTTCTGAATAATTAAAGAACTCTTTATATTAATATTTCTTTTTTTTTTTGCAACTTTTTATTTTTTTGTTATTATCACAAATGATAAACAGAAGAGGCAGAAAAAACAAAAAAACCAGGATAAACAAAGGAACTCTACCCATAGTATACATAGTCATCTCTCCATAGGTACAATATCAAAAGAGGCAGACAAACACACCCAGACATAAAGAGAAAAAAAAATAATAATAATAATTAAGAAAAGTAAATTAAATTTGGAGTTTATATATTTAAATGTTGTTTCAGTTCACCCTTTAGCATTCATATTCAGCTGTTTCTATCAAAAATATTTTTACATTTGAGTACATATTGTAAAATCAAACAACCTGTGATTTAGACGTTTAAATAATCTTTTACTCTGTTCCATTTCTCGTTAAATATGTCTGTTTTCATTTGGAGGGAAGCAGTCATTTTCTCCATCACATATACTTGCCTTACCTTATTTTTCCAGTTATCTATTGTTGGTGGTTTAACATTTTTCCAGTTAAGAGTTATCATTTTTCTAGCAATTACTAGTAATATATATAGGATTTGTCTTTGTTCTTTATTAAATTTAGTGTTGGGTAACTGGCCCGGTAGAACCAACAGCGTGTTTGTTGGAATTTCTTCTCTGAGTATTTTTTCTATTTCCCCTTTAACCATTATCCAGTCGTTTCTGATTTTAGGGCAATCCCAAAATATGTGTTTGATCTCCTGTTTTGCCACATTGTCTCCAGCATTGTGCTAATACAGATTGTTTTGTGAACTTAGAGATAACCATTGGTGTTTAAAAATATCTGATTTTACATTTATATTAATATTTTCTTTAATAAATATCTTAAAAAGCATGATCCGAGGGTTTCTGATGAACGTGGATGGACCGGTAACAGATGACATGTGGGTCCCTAAACCGTAAATAAGGGATGAATACCGTATTTTCTGGACTACAAGGCGCACCTGTATGTAAGCCGCACCTGCTCAATTAAAAAAAAAGAAAAAAAAAAAAGAAATACAAGCCGCACTGGGCTATAAGCCGCAGATATCTATGTTGAAAAATAAGATAATTACTATAACAATTTTGTACATTAAATGTACATGTATGTACTTGCCGTCTCCAGCGTCTCACCATAGATTTATTGATGCTAAGCTTGTGTGTAGCAGTGCGGTTTCCTTCTTAGATAGCAAACTCCATACCTTTTAACTTAAAATGTCCACCAGACAAACTTTTTTGTGTGATTTCCAAGATGAAGACGAATTTTAAAAATAATTACCGGTTAGTAATTTGTCACGAGTGTTCTATCTGCTAAAGAAAAAGCAGTGTTGGCTTTTCTGATTTGTGTTGATTTTTTGTCTATCTTGCTTTTGATTCAAATTCCGGTTAGAGCTCCACTAACAGTGGAAGAAAAATCCACAGAATAGCCGCACCTTCGTATAAGCCGCATGATTCAAAACCTAAGAAAAAAGTAGCGGCTTATAGTCCAGAAAATACGGTATTTGACTTTACTACGATCAACCACGGTCAGCCGATTCACTTCCTCGGGTCCGATTCCTGCCGATACGGCGGCGCCTTAAAGGGGACGACCCTGCGTGACGTCATGTTGAATATCCCCCCGCCGGCTGGACTGAAGACCTCCTCAGATCCGTAATCCTGGACGATTTCGCTCCATTTTCTCCGTTTCTCCCTCAGATCTCATTTCTTGCCATCTGCTCCGCCTGGATGTAAATCTGAATGCAGAGCGGCTCGCTCGCCCAAAACTCTATCTGTTAACATTTAGCGCTGTCTAATTAGACAAAAATGGGAATTGCGTTGGCTGAGAGATGCGGCTGGGTAATGGCAGTCATAACGGTCAGGGATACGTGTCTGTCACAGCCAGCAAACGCACTTATTAGATGGGGGTAATTAGAAGAGGGAAACAGCCATAATGGGCAGAAGCCGCTCAGCTGTGATTAAAGAGGCCAGCCCGCAGTACATCACTTGTTTTTTGATTATATTTCAGCTGTTAAAATGACTGATTGGGGTCACGGAAAGTGAAATGAGAACGAGTCAATTTCCCTTTTCTCTCGGAGGGCTTCATAAGTCACCGCGCTAATAATGCTGGTTCGGACGATGCGTTCAAAGACGGCGCGTTCAGATCCAAACGCCACTTTAAGAACTTACGGGAACGGTGAGTACAGTAAATGGTTGTTGTGACAGCTGTCACTGCTGCCACGCCACCAACTCAAAATGATAATTAAATATTTCACTGTAGTAACTCGTTTTCTCTGCATGTGGCAGATAGAGATTCATCTGTAAAGGATCATTCTAAAATGTCATTTCTTTTTTTGTGAATTATTTTTTTTTATCTTTGGAAATTAGCATCATAATAAAAATAATGCAGAAATCTAATTCTAAAACAAACTTTTTATTCAATCAAACTTTGTGATTCCTGTTAAAAAGTCAAAAGGACACAAAAATGATTGTTTGCTCGCTTGATTACAAACTCCATCCTGGTTCAAATCAAATAAATGATGCGTTCAATGTGATTAGAGGAAATCTGTGCACATCTACTGAAATGATTATTGTTGTTTGACTCTTCAACGTGTGGAGATGTTTTCATCAGACAGAAGTTAACCAGGTTGAGGACTTTATATCTGCAGGAACAGATATTTTTTAGATTTGTGAAATTTGAGGCGATAATTAGATCTAAATATATTAACATTAATAATAATAATTCAGGCGTCCTGCTGAGAGATCAGTGTAAAAACATTTCATTTGTTTTCCATTTTATTTATTTATTTCATTTTCAAGCACACATAAGAAGTTTTACAGTAATCAAGGTTTCTGAGAAAAAAAGAAATGAAAAGGGACAGAAAGAAGTAAACTTATTAACTCTGCCCCATTTAACCAAGTCAGTAAATAATTTCAGTCAACAAACAGAATTACAAAATTATGCAACAGATAAAGCAAGTGGTAAGAAAAAACAAACACCAAAAATAATAGGGAAAAAAGTAGTGGTATTTTCCTTTTTTTTTCCCTTATTCTTTTCCCTCTTTTCCTCTCTTTTTCCTTCCTTTCCCATTAAGCATTAAGCCCGTTTTTACCGTTTTTAATGACTGTTTGATTCGTATGATGTGAGCATTTGTTTTTTCACAGTTTTTTTAAAAATAATAATTGAATTAGATTCTTTTATAGATTTTTCTAATGTATTCCATAATCTAATACCCTGCACTGAGACACTATTTTCCTTAATTTTGGTTCTAAATTTATTGGTTTTAAAAATTTCATGCCCTTTTAGGTTATAATTGCTCTTTCTTTTTTCAAACTTCTTTTGTATGTTAAGTGGTAAACTATGTTTAAAGTGAATATAAACTTGTCTTATATATTCTTTGATTGAGATTTTATTACATTATAGAGATAATATGGCATTTATTTGTAGTTTTTGGACAAAAGTGATCTTTTATTTTAATAAATAACGTCATTCTGACGGCTTTAATGCAGCAGCTGCTCAAATTCAATAAGGAAACTGATCATTATTTTATTTCGGGAGGAGGACTGTCATGAATAGTCTGCAACAACAAGCACCAGCGTTGTTTAAAATGGAGGAAAGTCAGTCCTGCTCGCCGCTTTCACGCGTGGACAGGTAGACACGCCCCCACCTGTGAGGAGACCTGAGATCCAGCTGGATCAAACTTCTCAAAAAAAATGTTATTTTTTAACAAACACAATGAAAACAATTTGAAGAAAGTAAAAAAAAAAACAGAATTTCAGGAAAACCAAATCGTTTTGTTGAAATTATTTTGTTGAGAAATATTTTTCTTATTGTTTTTTATAAAAGTACATCTAAAACATTTAGTCTAAATGTCATAAAAACAGTTTTTTGGTTTCCACAGCAAAGTGAATCCCATTTTTCCAAACGGAATTTTGGGTTTTTGCTTGATTTTATGTCTTTTTTTTTTTTTTTATTAAGTTTATTCAAACATGTAGTTAATACAATTTAGTTATAAGTTACAGTCACTGTATATAAGCTTATTTTTACAAAATAGGTATGCAAGTCCTGAATTCATGTTTGAAAGGAGGCAGGCAGAAGCATTGCTTATAGACGCCTGCCCCTGAGGTCATTCTGATATACAGTTACATGGATCAGATAATTTAACAATGAGCAAGAATTACATTCATTACTATATATTTTATCAAATGAATGTACAGTATACTTATAATAGAAACCCTTGTATTTAATCTACTCATATATATTCAATACATACTGTTGTTGTGCATAAATCAAGACATTCTGTATTTTGTCCATGTTATACATTTATAATCTTTTTTAAACAGGTATAAATTATTACATTGTTTTTGTCTTGTGTGTTTGTATAAAATGGAAAATTGATCAAATAGAGATAGTGTCACATTGGAGAATTTATATTTATTAAAATGATACCAAATAAGCAGCAGATAGTCTTTCAAATTAAAAATAGAGGTAAATTCTAAAGTTTTAGGTCCTTAAAGGGTTAAGAATAAATGTTCTAAATGCACAATTGAAAAATAATTGAACTACTACATATATATTATATATATATATATCAATTAATTAGTTCATTTTTTTAAATCGCTTTAAAGCAGACGTTCTTTGGTCGTTTTTCTAAGTCTTCTCATCACAGACTTCATTTCTAAACCCTCAAACATGAAGAATCTTCAGCGTTCCAGTTTGTGCTGATCTTCTCTGGTTTCTCTGGGGCTGAAGCTCCACGTTCCCCCTGAAGGCCCACAAAGCAAGATTCCATTTAACTTGTGGGTTTGCAGACAAGCTGAGCGCCGACAGGTCTCCGGAGCTCCGCCTCCTCCTCCGATTCGCCGGCTGGGGTCAGATCGGGGAGCGGCAGCTCGTCTGATCAAACATCCTGAAAGGAGGTGTGGATCATCCCATATTTACGTTGCCATGTACGGCTGCAGATGCGCTTTAATCACAACCTTTCAGCGCAGCATCATGTTACATCATGGATTCTGTTGGCGGGGGATTCAGACGGATCCTCAGAGGGGGGAGCTGAGTCAGTGTGGAGCTTCTGTTTTTGCCTCAGGCCAATTTTGCCTCCAAAGCTAAGAATTCCACGTCTTCAGAGGGGAAAAGTTCAGCCTGTGAAGGAGAGGCAACCTCCGTTCAGTAGGACACGTAGGCCAGGAATGCTAACGTGGAGGGATCCCTGTCAGGGAGGAACCGCCGCCGCCGAGGGCGGGAAACGTTAGCACAGCTGATCCGGTCAAACCTGCCTGTGATGAAGGAATCTGATGGTCGTAAACAGTCACAGTGAAGAAGTGGAGACTTTAAGGTGGTCTGCAGACTCCAACCAGAACATGATGAAACAAGAAAATGACTCTTGGTTAAATCAAGAGAAATCATTTTGTTTTTTAGAATTATCTCTGAGTTTTTAACTTTAAATCCTCCCAGAGTGGAAGCTTTCTGTGATTAACTCAGAATGTAGAAGTAAACTGAACTGTGGTCCCTGAAAGCAGCACAGTTTGACCTACATCCCACAATCCTCAGCAGTTCATGACAACATACCCCCCCCCCCCCCTTAAATCAATATTCTCTTAACTCCTCCCCCTCATTCCCTCCGTTGTCTGTGTGATCTATTACTTTAAAGTAAAAAAAAACATGATTTAGCTGCAGATCAAAGTGGATTAAACCAACAGAAATCAGGTTTTAAACGCAGAATTTAGAACAAAAACACAATTCTAACAACAGAAATCTGGTTGTTGGATTTTAGACGGATAAAAACACAATCCTTAGTCTCCAAACTCACAGAAGAATTCATTGAAATACTTTATGTAAACATGTATAAATGTAAATACTAAACCTTATATTATTTTTATTATGGAATATTAAAGTATTTAGTTCTGTGCTATGATGTAAAAAAGTTTCCCTTCGTCCCGCCCCCTTTTTCAAGCTGGTTAAATAATAAATATGTAAACAAAATAACATTATATGTGAATGAAACAATGAGAACAAACCAAAATGTAATTTCACTTTTCTTTTGCTCGACATATTTAAGAATAATCACATTTGTTTATAGATCGTAGATACTATTTTTAGATTTTTTCAAGTTTCTAAAAATATTGCAATAAAAAAATAAAATCCTCACTTCACATTTTATAAGTTCAAACCTTCATAGAGAAATAATTCCAGTATTTTAGTATGAAAACAAAGATCAGCTTGAAGTAGATTTGGAAAACTGAACGCACAAAAGAATGATGACGATGGTCTGCAGCCTTCAACACTTCCAGAACAGTTCAGGTCCGTTTCTCACAGGAAACACAAAGGTTCACTTCCTCCTTTAGAAAATAAGATACAGATTTATATCATACGATAAATTAAAATAACACCTTTTGCATGAATAAAACAGAGTAAACAGAAAATAACTCAAAATATGAAACAGTTTATGTTCCATGATCTCCTTTCAAAATAAAAGCCACCGTGTGTCACATGGATTCAGCTCAATAGTAGCAGGTAGTGTGACGTCAGCAGAGGTTTTGATTTGACCATTTGTGGTAGATAATTGAAAAAAGGACATGAATCAACACGGAGTCCATTTTTAAAGTCTCATTAGTTGTCACACACCTAGGTGTGCGAAATTTATTCTCCGCATTTGACCCATCCCCTAAGGGAGCGGTGAGCTGCAGACACAGCCGCGTTCGGGAACCATTTGGTGGTTTAACCCCCCAATCCAACCCCTTAGGTCTGACTGCCAAGCAGGGAGGCACTGGGTCCCATTTTTAGGGTCTTTGGTATGACTCAGTCTGGACTTGAACCCATGACCTTCCAATCTCAGGGCAGACACTCTACCACAAGTCCACTGAGTTTGACTTTGACTGTATTTCTCTCTTAAATATTGTTCAAGAATAAAAAAATCTGTTTTATAAACCAGTTTGCCTTCATTCTGGTCGTGTTTTCTGACTTCCTATGGGAACGTCATCACACGGTCAGGACTGTAAAATGACCTGAAGGGAGTTCTGGTTCACGGGTTTTACGTCTTCTTTCTCAAGTAATGAGTTCTAGTTTATTCTTCTAGGAGATATGATGCTAGCTTTAAATAGAACTAGAATAATACTATTAAAGACTGGATGATAGAGATCCACGACTGATCTGGTTTCTATAGAAACAAACCCGGTCATCACAGAGAGAGAGTGGCCAGTGGGAGGGGCTCAGGTGTTCATTTAGTTTCTGTCAGAGGGAGAGAGGTCCTCTTCTGTCCAAATCATTTGGGTTTTTGATTCCAATACCTCCAGTCTGGGTTTGTTCTCAGTTGACTCATCTGTGTTTGGAAAATAGGAAAAAGTCAAAGCAGCATTTCTACAGTCTCACCAGTTTTTAAGTATGTACTATTCATGAACAGCAAACGTGAAATCCTTTTTGCTGCTGGAGGCGCGTGTGGACGGCGCCCCAGAAATCCTGTCCAATGGCGCGCCTCATCTCTCGCCCCGCGACAGCCAGCATCGACTCCAGCTTCAATCAAAGCTCGAATCTTAATCATCTGTGACTGCCTGCAAAGTGCAAAATTAAAAATTCCTTTGGAAAAAGGCCCTGCAGTGGGCTTCAAACCTGTCAGGCTGCGCTCCGGCGCCGTGCGGCTCCGCCTGAAACCTGCTTTAGCGCCCTGGAGCTCCACACCTGGAACCATGCGGGGAACTTTACTTTTATGTAGGAGAAGAAAATATGAATGTTCCTATGATGGCTTTTTAGGATTCAAATGGTTGAAAACTTTTATTAATTCAACATTTTTCATTTTCTGGATTATTTGAAGACGATCAGAAGGAAACTCTAGAGTTAATGTTTAAGCATAAAAACATTGTTTTCTATCAAACTGAAGGCAGCAGATGCTCACACGCAGTCTAGAAGAAGCGCGGCGCGGCGAAGTCGCCGGGTTGACGCTTTGCTGGACCTCTGCTGGCGTGATAACGGCGTGACGGGATGACAGCAGCCGCGTGAGCGCCGGCGGTGCTCCGCGGTGGCGTTGGGCCAACAGCGCCGTTTCACTTTATCTCAGTAGCTGCCTGTCTTTCACGGCTGCAGAAGAAGATCAGGTACGTCTCCCTGCTGTGGATATTTGTATCTGTCAAAACACGCCACGGCAGAGATGAGATTAAAGATCTCTGCTTTTCACTGATAGAACAATCTGGAGGGCAGAACACTGTGCTGGGGGGGGAGGGGGGTGTTAATGCAGTCGGAGGAAATTATGACGGCTTCATATTCATATTTGCTGATATTTTGATTTAATTTACAAAAGAAAATGAGTTGGGATGAATTCAGGTAAAACGAGTGACATCATCTGGTTCAGATCAGCGCTCGGATCAGGGACGGCCCACAGAAGACTCCGAAATATGTCCATAATCCACCTCATGAGAGAACGATGCACTGTAAAAAAAAAAAAAACTGTTGTTTTTACAGGGAAACGCTGGCAGCTGCGGTCACCAGGGAAATACTGTAAAAAATACAGCATCACAGTAAATAACTTAACCGATGAAGGATGTATATTGATTTACAGTGACTTACAGTAAATTGAATTACATTAAAACAATGTGAATTTAACCCAAAAACTTGATTTATCATTACAGTTTTGTAAATAAATAGTGTATTATCTGTATTTTTTAAAAGCAAAAACGCTTTTCAAGTTCCATGCACACACAGGATGGACCGTGAACACACAGATTTGACACAACTGAAGTTTTGGTGTATTGTCCTAGCCAGGGATTGAACTCGCATCCTCTGATTGAAAGGTTAAAGCACCTCACACTGCGCCACCTCATAACACCAAAATTTGAAGCACTCTAGATGACATATAATCATATTGTTTAAAATGTATTTAGAAACCTTGAGAAAGATTGCTACACCAATGCCAAAACATCTTCTATTAAGAAAGATGGGAAAAACACATTTCTTGAAAATTTACTTATTTGACAGCATCTTTATTCAACAAATAAATGCATTATTTTTTCAACATACAACTTTCAAAGTTGAATAAAACATGTCCACCTCAATGGAGACGCTCAGGTGATGCCAACAGGCAACGTTAAGCTTGGAACTGTGGAGAAACCTTACATCAAATAAAAAAGTTTAAACATCCCATCAGTAAAAGGCTATATTAATAAAATAAGAAAGAGTCGCTAGCAGAATGCTATATATATATTTTACAATAGCCTTCTGCAGAATGATGACATTAATAACATAAACAAATTGGATTGTAAAGATTTAATTAGGAAAAAAAATGTTTTTAAACCAAATCCATAAAAAACTACAGAATAAATTGATTGATTTTACAACATTTGAATGTCAACTAATTGACTAATTTGTTCTGTTATGAGAATTACAGAATTTCTCTGTTCCTATAACCATTATTGTAGTTTTAACAAATTTATTTGATCATAACTACAAATTATTGTCATAAACATTACAAAAAAATATTGTTAAATGGTTTACAAAGGTTAACTGTTATTTAAACAAACATTGTCTGTTTTATTGTTTACAATATAATTCTGTAGGTAGTTTACATAGCTTTACTGTAAATTTCTTTTTTTACAGTGTGGAATATGAAGGTATTAGGGATGCAACGATACAGTTTGCTCACGGTTCGATACGTGTTGAACAACAAAAATCCCTGAAATCCTATTATTCCACAGATTATCGTTCATTTTACAACCAAAAACAACAGAACAAAGAAATCAGATTTTTTATTCAAGTTTACAGCTTTTGGCAGTTTTTGCAGAATCACATTTAAATAGAACTCTTGTAAACAATGGAATCAAATGTAAAAGTGCCTCAATGCTTGTAAACATAATAAACTCCAACAATCGAAGCTGTTCTCTGAAGACATTCTGCACTCATATTTACATGAGGGCCGTCATGAAATGAACATTTAGTCCAGCTGTACGTGGAAAGCTGTGTGTCTTTAATCTCTTTGTGCACTCGTTCATTAATGTATATTCTGTTAAATCTGGACGTACCGGTAGAATATATTGTAGATTAAATGTTTTCATCAAATGACAAAATCTCTCATTATCAAGCAGAAAAGAGTCTGCAGAGATTTAGAAATAAACCAGCAGAACTGGATGTGGAAGTTTCTTCTTCCTGTTCCTCCTATGGGTGGATGTGGGAAAGTTGAGTAGGGGGTACACAGGTGGTCTGGACAAAACGTCCCGAAGAGCCAAAAGGTTCTAGTGAAGACTTTTACTAAACGTGAGGGTCAGTGGGGGGGTGTTGGTGTTCTCCGCTAGCGCTCTTCACGTCATACGTGTCAGAAATCAGACATCCAGGTCCGTGCATGTCATGTGGACACGCCGTGTGCAGTATTTGAGTGTGGTCAGTCACAAACCAGTAATTACAACCTACTAACCACTAGATGGGTGAACTTTCCTACTTGTGGGCCACAGAGGGTTCTAACATTTGATTTGTTCTGGTAATTGTAAGAGAAAGAAACAACATGAGATCTGGATGAAAAGATGCCGGAATTGTACGGAGCCCCTAAAGGGACATCGAACAAAAAAAAAAAAAATAATAAAGTTAAAAAAAAAATTAAAGTAAAAAAAAAAAAAAACAATTTCTAACTCGTGGCCACGACTTACGGATATGATACGCAGTTGCAGCCCATTCAAAACAACAGGAGCGGCTTTTAGGTTTTGTTTTGATCACGTGGTCGGATGTTTAGGTTTCTCCGGATCACGTGACTTTATGTGTTTATCTTTCTTCATTTTGTCTGAAAGCATCCCTCGTTATTGTCACTTAAAATAACCGACATTTGTGTTTGTTTATGAGGCAGAAATTAAAGAAACATTATTTGATGCTTGATACTCTTCGTTTCGGGATCACGTTTGACCGTCTCCTGGACCGGAAGTGGTCAGACTGAACACATTCTAGCTTTACAGAAGTCATTCGGGGCCCGATTTAAAACGGTTCCGGGCGGTTTCTCCGAACCTACCCTAACCTTGACCCGGCACCGATGCGGGTCGGGTCCCAAATCCTGCTGATCGCCCGGTTCCGTGATTGTTCCGTGCACCCCAGACGTTGCTGTTTTACGATTTTTGAGCCCGAGAAGTCAAACTACGAACTGTATGTCCAAAATAAATGCATGTCGTGATAGTAACGGGTACATTTCTCGCTAGAAATATTACCAAAATAAAGATTAGTCCACAAAATATTTTATTCTGAGGGATTTTCCACCAAAAAAGTAGTGGATCTACGGTGCCGGACAGAAACTCAAAAGTCACGTGATCAGTCACGTGATCCGGAGAAACCTAAACATCCGACCACGTGATCAAAACCAAACCTAAAAGCCGCTCCTGTTGTTTTGAATGGGCTGCAACTGCGTATCATATCCGTAAGTCGTGGCCACGAGTTAGAATTTTTTTTTTTTTTTACTTTAATTTTTTTGTAACTTTATTATTATTTTTTTTTTTGTTCGATGTCCCTTTAGGGGCTCCGTAGAATTGTGACTGAAAATGACTTTAAAACACAACATTTGGAGTTTTTAGCTCCAAACTTTAGTTTTGTTCTCATTTTCTGCCTTTTTCAACAATCAGGGAAAAGCTGATTTATTGTCCGACTTGGGAATCCCACGCAAACAGTACGAATGTAGGAGAATTTATCCGTAGAGCGCCATCTGTTGGGATACACCGGAATTACAGGGAAAGTAAAACATTAATAATGATAATAAACATCATTTATCCTGTTTAGCAGGACACATTACACAGTTTAATTCAGAGAGTGGGGTAAGGACACCGTATGTCCTAAAAATCAACATGAAGTCCCAGACGCGTTGACTCCTCCTCTGGGTTCATCTCGCCGTTTGCTGAGCGTGCACCAACATTATTGGAGACGATTGTTCGCCGTCTCACGAGTGGACCTTAAATCAGAACCTCCAAACCTCTGCTGACCCTCCTCCTGCATGTGTACACCCCCTGGTTCTGCAGTGTTAGCACTTTAGAAAGCATCAAAGCACATTCATCACTGGAGCGGAGCTGCTTGACGTCGTTTATCACCATTAAAGAAAGTGTTTCGGACGACTTTCTCAGCCTTTCAATCAACTCTTTAAACTGTGTGGCAGTTCCAAACTGCAAAACTATTGAGCTGCTTTACATTCAGGTTTAAAACTTCAGAGTTATTGTAGCTTTTGCATAAATCAATTCTTAGATGTTTTAACTGAGGAACAAAGAAAAAAAATCTGGAAAAAACTTTGAATTTTGCAGGTTTTATGATGCAGTTTAGAAAGAACTGAACCTTAAAATCTAGAGCTAGTACCAATAGAACAGAGACAAACTTCTACTCTTTTAAGATAAAGTACTTCTGAATAAGTTCCAGAAGTTAAAAGAGCTGTTTTTTCCTCCTTTTTCATTATTCTTCCTGTGCCACAACCTGCACAAGAGGTGTGATTTGATCATTTAGCTTGACTGGCCAGCTGTGTGGTTACTCCCATTTTCATTACTTTGTCCTCCTCCCACTCGTTTCTTCAGGGACTTCAGCGATATTACTGTCTTCTCCTGCCTCGGATGTGCAAATATTTCCCAGGATTTTTTTTTTTTTTTTTTCCTGCATCAGCTCGGCCTTATACTGCTCATATTTATCATCTGTGGTTCAGCTGAGGTCATTGTTTTACATACTCGGAGTTTGATGGATGTAAATAATTTGTCAGTGTTAGAAATATGGAGCAATGAAATCTTTACATCGGAGAAAACATCCATAAAACTGTAAGTTTTTTATTGATGCCATATTTCCTGCAGTGATCACAAAGTGTGACATGATGTGGTCATTATGGGATGTTCCAGCAGATATGGTGCATTTTAACTGGACTGAAATGTTCATTTATGGCTTTTCCTCTGGTTTCTGACTTTTATTCGTTCTAAAAAGTGCTAATATAAATTATTAGAGAGATACTGGACCTGCTTATACAGCACTTTCAAGTGTCAGTTCATTTTTACTAGATTGGAGGAAAAACGCTGGAAAGTATTAGTGTTAATTATTCTGTCTGAAATGATATTTTCAGGACACAAATCTTCTGGTGGAGAACTTTTTTAGAAACTGGACTTTAGTAGAATATGATCATTCTGAAGAATATTTGAGTCATCAGAAAGAAATAGATGTTCACAGACAGTCTCTTCTTATGAAATCATCCAACAACTGTGACAGAAGTGTCGGGAAGTCTGGGAGAATCGTCCGACCCAGAGTGAACTGAACCGTGAAAGAGTAATGAAGAGACTGTTAATGCTGTCACACCACAAACGCCGCCAGGGATACCCAAATAACACGCACTCATACCGTAAATCTTCAACCGTTTATGCCATCAGTGTGAATCTGCTGATCCTGAAAGAATACTGGTTTCTCATCTCACTTTGGTTCCGATATCTGACATGTTACTTACGTGAAGCGTTGCATACAAGTGGATTTTCTCCACTGGAATTATGTTATTTGCATCAATGGTTGACGAGTTAACAGGTATGTCTAAAGTCTGAACCATGGGTCAGGGTCCAGGCCAGGGTCAGGGCAAGCAGCAGGTGATCTGCAGAGAAGAAGCAGGATCAGATTCACAGATCAGGTCCAGATAGAAACGCTCAGTAATGCAGGCAGGATGGCACAAACAATACTTTGCACTGAGTGAGGCTCTGTGTGCTGCTGAAGCATCATGGGTGATTGTCCATAAGTGTCATCTGAGCGGAATCTGTGGAGTGAAACTTTAGGGAGATTTAGTGTGTTCAATACTCTGGTGACCAGAGGGAGAGATAAAGCTCCGCCTCCTGACTGATACAGGCTGTTTAAACTCCCACTGACCCGCAGCCTCCTCTCATAAAACTAACAATGTCCAGCTCCAGCAGTTTCTCTAAAAGCTACACAGTTTCTTGGTTGTGGTCGTCTACATTCGGTTTAAGTTGGAGGCTGAATCTACCCTAAGCATAGATTTAAAAAAAATGCAAAAAAAAGGGGCGGGCTGAATGGGGAAGGTGTGGTCTGGATCTGTGATTGACAGTGAGGTTCAATATGGAGATTAGCAACGAGCAAAGATGTCGGATTCTCCATTGAACTTTCAGCTGAGGAAGTGTTGCCGTTAGCATCATAGCTAATAAAGGCTAACGTAATAAGCAAAAAAATCTATCACCAGGATGGAGTTTTCTGGATTCAATGTCAGTTCCACTAAAACACTTGAAGGTTGTGTAAGCCAGTAGATTCTTGACAACCCGAGGCAAAACACCTACGAGCCATGCTAAAGCTAACACGCTAACGACCAGCCATTACAGAATCAAAGATGGGCGGGGCTTTCATACTGACGATGACGACGAGAAACTTCTGGGACTTAAACCAGTCATAAAACCCAACTGTAATACCTCGTTTCAACCTGTAGGGTGCAGCACACAGACCGATTCAGACTAGAATAAACTTGTTTAATTCCTGAAATTATAAATTGTCAAAAATGTATCAAGAGAAAGCACTTTGAAAGCCTGATTTATAGAGGTAAACATATTTAAAAAAAAGTTGATGAAGTGTTTGTTGCCGGATCCGGCCCTCCAGATCATTTTATTTTTATTATTAATGACCCGATGTTATCTTGAGCTCATTTCTAACTTTTATAATTTTGACAAAAAATATTTTTATGAAGGGTAAAATATTAAAAGTTATTTAAGGTTCAAGTTGATTTGTTCTGGAACAATATTCCTGCTTTTGTATTATTTAGAATTATGGTAAAATGTTACAGTTTTAAAAATTGGCATTCGGCTAGCTTTTTTAGCTTATTTTTTTTAGGCTAATTTGGCATTTAGCTAATATTTAAGCTTGCTATCAGCCTCAGCGTTTTCAGCATCTTCAGCTGCCAAATTCAGCTTACAGCATTCACACTAACATTATCAGAGGTAATCTATATATCTAGTTCATAATTATGTTAAAAAGTTGTTTTAAAGTTTTAAAAATGTAGTTTTAACCCTTCCGCTCTCCTTGGGGTCCAGATGGCTCCAACCACATATTGTTATGCGATTTCTTCCATGACAAATGTGGACGAAGGGGGACAGGATTTTATGTCTGCCATGGACATTAGTGAAACTCCGAAATCAGTGAAAAAAAAAAGTTCAGCGCACTGTCCTGTGGTGTCCAGATGACCCCACTTTTAATGTAAACAAGCTAAGGAGAACGGAAGGGTTAAAGTGTGTTTTGGATTTTGGCCGTTTGAGTTTGACCCCCTGACTTTAAAGACTGTCAGACTAGATGGATGTTTTCACCTCCACACGCGGGTTTCTTAGCTGAAATGTCGACACACGTGTGTTATCAGCAGAATAAACTTCGGTCTGGTGTTAAAGATTAAAGCTATATCAACACTGAACCCTTTTCAGGATGCAGGGGTGACCAGATTCAATCTACGTTGAGCGGTCCTGGTTTCAGCCTCGTCTAAATGAATAAACCCGATTCCTCAACATCATCCTGATCTTTGATGTATGGTGGGATAAAAGGTGCAGGTAAACAAAAAAAGATGTTTGACAGTAGCTCCTCCCACTCACATTAGGGACATTCATAAGACAGCATTACGCCGGGGTCACACTGCACGCGGAAGCGCCGCGAAGCAGAGTCCGCGCCGCTTCCGCTCCGCTCTGTAGTTCACACCAGACGGGCATTTTTCCGCGGCGGTCCACAGGCGCTTCTGCTAGAGCTTTTTTTGTTTTTGCCATCATGGTTGATAATTTCATAGCCTAAAGACATTAACCCATGTTCCTGCTAAGAAAAACTGCTCTCTCAAAACCCCGCCCACCTGCTCTGTCGGCCCACTGTACTGATCTGTGTGTGCGCGCGTGTGCATCTCTGTTTTGTGTGTGTCTGTGCGCACGCGCTCGCAGGTGTGTGTGTGTGGGTAAATTAATAAACTACAATTATTAACCCATATTTCTGCTAAGAGGAGCAGCTCTCTGCATCTCTTTTTTCTCTCCCAAAATCCCGCAGCCCCGCCCACTCGCTCCGGAGTCTGCTCACTGCGTTGATCTGTGCGCGCTCGTGTCTGTCTGTGTTGTGTGTGTTTTATAAATATTACTCCCTGTTTCTGCTAAGATGAGCTGCTCTCTGTCTCTCTGTTGTCGTTTTATTAACTCCCGAAACTCTTCACCCCGCACCGGAGTCTATCCACGTTGATCTGCGAGTGTACGTGTCTGTGAAAAAAGAAAAAAAAAAGTGTGCGTGTCTGTCTATTTTGTGTGTCTCTGTGCTCACGCGCGCACGTTTGTGATGTGATTGTATGTTTATATCCGTGTCTACCGCCTGTTAAGATACAAAAACATGATCACAATTGTCAATCGCGACATTTTATTGTGAAAAACTGGTTATATTTTGAAAAGAAACCGGATTTTCTCATGTATCTTGATGCAACTTCCGGCCAGAATTGACGCGGAACGCTTGCTGCTCGCGCACAAAATAGGTCAGACGCGGAAACGATCCGCTGCACCGCGCGGGCCCTCCGCGCCGCTCCGCGCCTTGTGTGAACGACGCCATAGGATAACAAGGGCGCCGAATGGAAGCGGACTCCGTTCCGTGCCACTTCGCGGCGCTTTCGCGTCCAGTGTGAATGGGGCGTTACGCCGGGGTCACACTGGACGCGGAAGCGCCGCGAAGCGGAGCGGAGCGGAGTCCGCGCCGCTTCCACTCCGCTCTGTAGTTCACACCATATGGGCATTTTTCCGCGGCGGTCCACAGGCGCTTCTGCTAGAGCTTTTTTTGTTTTTGCCATCATGGTTGATAATTTCATAACCTAAAGACATTAACCCATGTTCCTGCTAAGAAAAACTGCTCTCTCAAAACCCCGCCCACCCGCTCTGTCGGCCACTGTACTGATCTGTGTGCGCGCGCATGTGTGCATCTCTGTTTTGTGTGTGTCTGTGCGCACGCGCTCGCAGGTGTGTGTGTGTGGGTAAATTAATAAACTACAATTATTAACCCATATTTCTGCTAAGAGGAGCAGCTCTCTGCATCTCTTTTTTCTCTCCCAAAATCCCGCAGCCCCGCCCACTCGCTCCGGAGTCAGCTCACTGCGTTGATCTGTGCGCGCTCGTGTCTGTCTGTGTTGTGTGTGTTTTATAAATATTACCCCCTGTTTCTGATAAGATGAGCTGCTCTCTGTCTCTCTGTTGTCGTTTTATTAACTCCCGAAACTCCTCACGTCTATCCACGTTGATCTGCGTGTGTACGTGTCTGTGAAAAAAGAAAAAAAAAGTGTGCGTGTCTGTCTGTTTTGTGTGTCTCTGTGCTCTTGCGCGCACGTTTGTGATGTGATTGTATGTTTATATCCGTGTCTACCGCCTCTTTAGATACAAAAACATGGTCACATTTGTCAATCGCGGCATTTTATTGTGAAAAACTGGTTATATTTTGAAAAGAAACCGGATTTTCTCATGTATCTTGATGCAACTTCCGGCCAGAATTGACGCGGAACGCTCGCTGCTCGCGCACAAAATAGGTCAGACGCGGAAACGATCCGCTGCACCGCGCGGGCCCTCCGCGCCGCTCCGCTCCGCGCCTTGTGTGAACGACGCCATAGGATAACAAGGGCGCCGAATGGAAGCGGACTCCGTTCCGCACCGCTTCGCGGCGCTTTCGCGTCCAGTGTGAATGGGGCGTTAGACTATCCGGCCTCATATAGAGTCAGAAAAAAAAGTATAGAATAAATGAGTCTAATAGCAGATGTATACAGGGAGCTGAAACAATAGCATGCTCTCTGACAGACGGCTTCCAGCCATGCTGTTGTATAGAACAATAAAGTTGGCTCCTATTTTCAAGAATATTAAACTATAGAAACTGAAGTGACCTGCAGTAAAGTCTGACCTCATGCAGCTTCGTATCGGGGGAACAGAAAGGCAATAACATGTCATAAATAGACTTAGAAATGCTAGCATATGTATAGGATATCAACCTTCTACCATTGATATTAGAAATCGGTTAAGGTTTAAAGGGTTTACACAGCAGAGGAGCGCTCAGACATTGAATAATTCATGACAAATACTTACATTTCTGAGCTCACGCCGCTCAGCTGAGTGATTCTCTTCATAAAGGAAAGCTCTGCTCGCACCATCACTTCCAGATTTATGCATCTTTGCATAGTTTCAAAACTAAACGCCTCATAGAAAATGATGTAAATATGCGATAACAAGATTTAATCGCAGGGGATTACAGTTTACAGCTCAGATTTAAGGAAACGCTTATTCAAATCGTCTCTTTTAAAACAACTTTCCCCCCCGTCTGCCTGAAGTTGGAATCTGCCCACATCTCAGGAAACGATGGAGCATGCACAACTAAAACTTCACTTAGATGACTCATTTCTCCCCTCCATTCCAGAAGTCAATGCCTGCTTATTTGTTTGTCGTGTTTATGGCAGCCTTGACAACTAATAACTTTCTGTGGGAGTTTCTTGTGGGTGGTAATCTACACCGGCAGATCGGCCAACCATATGTTCTTTGATTATTGAAGGTGATGTGTGAGAGCGCTGTCAGCCCGCCGCGCGCCGTTATCTGAAGCGGACACGCGGGTCAGGGCGTGCAACCAAAGCCCGACATATGCTAATGAACCCCGCTCATAAAATATGCATGGAGCCCTCCCAGGACAGAGCTGTGGCAGAGGCGGGAATTATGGGAACAGTCATTTTCCATTTTGCCGATGCCAAACGAGGAGCGACCTGTGGGGAGAGGCACGTCTGACCCGCGTCCTGCCAGGTTTCTCTCACCAACTGTTACAATGTGGTGACAGAATCAATGGATCTGGTCTGATCTCCCCCTGAATCCAGTCCTCCAAGTCTGGTAATTAATCAAAGACACCCATGTCAAAGAGTGTTCTAGAGGCACGCTGTCTTCCATTACTGCGGCGCTTAGCCAGGAGGGAGCGGCGGTGAAGCAGGTGCGGGAACCCGCCGCTTCATCCGTCATCCGGGTCGTTTGTGGTTTTCTTCTCATCAGCAGCAACAACCGGGATTTCCTCGCCAAGACCAGTTAGTCCGGATCAGAAACGGCTCCGACGAGAGCCGCTCTGCACACGAACGAAGGAGCTTCTCCTCATGACGTTTGGGTTTCTGTCAGCTTTAAATTCCTGTTTCAGTGATGCTTCATCACTCAGATGCTTGTCGGTCACTCAAACATGCTGCAACGTTTGCGTGGCCTCACAGCTTTTGTTGTCAGGTTTCAGGTATTCCACGGCATTCTTCACCTGGAAAATCACATTTAGACACGGAACTGATCTGGTTTACATTAGCATAAATTAAATTAGACAAAACTTCCACTACAAACTGATCCTTGCCAAGATTTAAAACCTTGTTTTTAGATTTTTAAGATATTTTGTCGTCACTCAACACATTTCAAAGCTTTGCTCTTAATAATCAGTCTCGAGAATATTTCATCTCATTAAGAGAAAGAAAGGGTTTAATCATTTGGAAATTGATAATAGGAGTCAAAATTATTTTCCTCCAAACACTTCAGAAGAGAAGAAAGGGAGGGGATTCTGGACAAAAAAAAGCTAAAATTTCACTATTGGTTTAATTATAAGGATGTTATTTAATGTTTATTAATTATTATTAATTATTACTTATTTAATAATAATGTTATTTAATTTAATACATGTAAACAAGTATTCATTGTTATTTTGGAAACAAAAATGTACACATTTAAGTTCCACTAAGAACTTTAGATTTGATGAGGATTTATTAATATTAGTATTTATTGTAATAAGATTTACCTTTAGTTCTAATTATTACATTTGTTTTTGCCACGTAATCAAATAAACTATAATTATGTTCACAAACGCTCTGAACAACGCAAACCATTTGCTTACATTATTTTCAGACTATTGTGTAGAACAAAATCACAAAACTGCCATTTAACATACAAACAAAAGTTTGAAAAAGACTAATTATAACCTAAAAATACATAAGATTTTTAAGCAAATTCAGAACAAAAATGAAGGAAAAAAGTTGTGTTTCTGTGCAGAGGATCAGATTATGGAATGATCCAGAGAAATACATAGAAGAGTCCAACTTAAAAAATAAAAATGTTCATTCAATATGAACTATTAGGATGTCGGGAATGTTTTATATAAAAAGAATTTGATGTGTTTTTTGTTGTGTGGGTAACACTTTAGATAAAATCCTGATAAAACACCAAATATAATGTTGACAAAGATATTTAAACATTTGTGAATGTTTTAAGCAGTTTATTAATATTGTGTTTGTATCTCAAGACGGTGAGGAATCTTAATAAATCCTATTTGGCTTATTGTATTAATACATGTCTTACTAACACCTTATAAACACACTATTAATGTTTGTTAGTATGTTAGGAAAGCTTGTTAAAGAATATTATTATAAAGTGTTTCCATTTTTTTATTTTACTTTGTATTTTACGAGACATTTGGTTTAAATCATTTGACTGGTTTAGTTAAATGGAGCAGAGATGACAAGTTTTCTTATTTCTGTCCTCTTTTGTTTTCACCAAAGATAAAAATATTATATCACCTGTTGTGGTGTGTTAGGAAAATTAAATAAATAAAAATAATCTTATTTACTGGCTCCCTCTTTTTGCAGTGCAGACATACAGTAGTAGTTTTAGTATTAACATCAACTCAGAACGGTTTTATTTCATATCAAAGTAACTCTGTTGTCTTAAAATCCCACTTTAATCATCTTTTGATCCATTTTTTTCTCTAAAAGTGAAGGCATTGGAATAGAGCAGAGCTTGTGACCTGATGATTGTAGCATCATTGTCTCTTCTACATCTGCTCGATTCACGACGATTTGGATAAATAAATACCCAGAAATGGAATTTTAAGCTTAATTTTCTTTCTATATGTCTCCTCCATCATAAAAAAATGCTATAAGAACACATTAAAAACAACATTTTCATAAAAGTGGAGCTTTAAGTTGTTTATCTAATGACTATATTCATAATATTCACTTTTTTAATAATATCCTCCTTTTACATGAAGCTGTTCTGCACAGACTCGGCCGGGTCCAGCACGTGTCTTCTAAAAACAGCAGCTAGCATGATGTGGAGGTGTAGAAATGTCTACAATCAGCTTAACATAATTAGATTTTAGCGACTTCAAATGTGACCTTTTTTGCAGTCAAGAGAATCCGAAAACGTTCTTCACATTTCCGTGGAAAATCAGGGTTGGATCTTAATGTGTTTAATTTTGGAGCATTAGTAAACATCTCCACAGAAAGGAACATAACCAGAGAACATCACATGGTTTATGTTAAGAAGGAAACTAAATGATGAACGTGAAAGCAGCCGTTGTCTGGAGCCGTCGCTGTGAATTCAGAAAACCAACTGTTCCAAACTCACCTTCATTGATCGCACGTCCATCAGCTGACGAGCTGTAAACTCAATTTCAATCAGCAGATGTCATTCAATGTCAAAGTCTGTTCATCTTTAGTCTGATGTCTTAGAAAAAGCTAAATGTTTTAGGGAAAACTGAACTTTCCCTGTGCTCTGACATTTCACACAACAGTCAGTTTGATGTATGAAGTGCCGATAATAAACCTGCTGCACACCTTCATGGACACCACAATCCACCATCTCTTTCACTGCATTTCTACCAGGTGTGATCCTGAGTAAATCATGAAAAATAAAGCTCGATTTTCATTAGTACCCCTTGATTAAAGTGCCATTAAAAGAAGAAAAAAAGATGATTTCCAGCATTTATGGGCGTGGAATTGCCGTATGAATGAAAGGGCGGCGGCGCAGCGTGTGGTGGCCGGTAATTGACAGCAAAAATAGTCCCTGTTTCCCCTACAGACGAGTGTTGCAGCTAATTAGAGGATGCATCCAGAAGAAGTGTCTCGTGTAGAAGTAATCTATCAAGGGGCACATAATTACAGCGCTTACTTTCATGCTCGGAAGTGAAAGTAGTACAATTTATCATGGAGCAGATAAAAAGTAAAGCAGGTAGGAGGCGGGAAAAGAATGAGCCGCATAGTGCCACTCAAACGGTGGCATTTAAGGGGAAAAATAGCATTTCAAATACAAAAACCCTGTAGCAGGGTGTCAAACTCAAACACACAAGGGGCAAAACACACCTGAGGATAAAACAGGATAAACATTTATCGAACTCTCTGAAACTACATTTGTAAAACTTTAATTCCATCGACATAATTATGAACTAGATATTAATGTGATAATGTTGCTGTAAGCTGAATTTGGCTGCTGAAGATGCTAGTGCTAATAGCTGAAAACACTGAAGCTGATAACCAGCTAAAATATTAGCTAAATGCAAAATTAGCCGAAAAAACTGAAGAATAAACAAAAAACTTAGGTTAGCCAAAACAGCTAGCATGTAGCTTAAACATTAGCTAAACTCAAAAATATCCTTAAAAAATTAAAAAAGCCTAAAGTAGCCAAAACATCCAGCGTGTAAATATTAGCCTAACTCCAAAACAGCCTAAAAAACGTTTTTAAATGCCTAAATTAGCCAAAACAGCTAGCCTGTAGCTTAAATATTAGCTAAACTACAAAATAGCCTCGAAAATCTTCGTAAATACCAAAATAGTCCAAAAATCTAGAGGAATGACCATTTTTAAAACTTTAAAACTGTAATTTTTAACACAATTCTGAATAATAAAAAGTCATGAATATTATTCAAGGATAAATCAACTTAAACCTTAAATAACTTTAAATGTTTTACTCGCCATAAAAATAAAGAAATAAGTACTAGATAACATCGGGCCATTAATAACAATAAAATTAAATGATCTGGAGGGCCGTATCCGGCCCCCGGGCCTAGACTTTGACACATACACCCTACAGGAAAAACAAAGACTGTATCTGCAGTTATTTTGTATTTTTAATTTGAGAAATAAGGGATTAAGTGGTAACGTTGCTGTTCTTCCCTCCAGGTGATGACCTCCACAGACCTCTGAGTGGCGTCCGGACTGGAGGTCTGAAGGACCACGCTTTACATCTCCAGACGTGGTCTCTCCTCATTTCACTCTACACGTTCGAGGACTTTGAACTTCAGCTCGGGGACCCTCAACTCCACAGATTGCCAATGCTAACAAGGAACTGCCTGCTGCTGTTCCTGTGGATTCTCCTTAACGCGGGTTCGGTTTCTTCTTTGCGGCCACCTTCATCTCCACTGGGGCGGAGCCGGACGGGAAGGGAGCACGCCAGGAGCTCGGCGGGCTCAGCGAGGAATGGAGCGGCGGGATTTCAGCGGGTCAAGAGGGGCTGGGTGTGGAACCAGTTCTTTGTGCTGGAGGAGTACATGGGGTCAGACCCTCAGTATGTGGGCAAGGTAAAAAAACAAAAAAAAAAGCTTTTTCTTATTATTTTTCTCTGTGCAGTTATTTATGGTGTGGCAGAGGTCATAAATCACATAGTAAGAAGCTCAGGAGAAATTGAATTGAGGTAAATAGAAGGAGCAACATTACAGGAGGGAGATAAAACGGGATAAAAGGAACAGAAAATGAGCAGAGAAAGGCTCCATTTTTTGTAGCTTATATTAAACGCTGGTTTATACTAAACTGCATTTAGGAATCCTTAGATCACATGTGCCAAAATCAAGGCCCGGGGGCCGGATCCGGCCCTTTGAGTAACTCTGTCCGGCCCTCATTTTAAATTGTTATTAATGACCCGATGATATCTTAAGTTAATTTCTAACTTGTATAATTTGGCAAAATATATATTTTATGGAGAGTAAAATATTGAAAATTATTTAAGGTTTAAGTTGATTTATTCCTTAATAATATTCCTGTCTTTTATTATTCAGAATTATGTTAAAAAGTTACAGTTTTAAAGTTTAACATATTGGCATTCTGCTAGCTGTTTTAGCTCATCTATTTTAGCATTTACTAAGATTTTTTGGGCTTTTTTTTTTTTACATTTTTTAGAGCTATAGTGGAATAATTCTAAACTTAATTTAGACTTTTTTTCCAATTTTGGGCTATTTTAGATTTTAGCTAGTAGTTCAGCTACATGCTCTTTATTTTGGCAAAGTTTTTTATTTGTTTATTTTTCAGGCTAATTTGGCATTTAGCTAATATTTTGGTTTGGCTTTTCAGCTTCAGCCTTATTAGCCATCAATTTCAGCGTTTTCAGCCGTTAGCACTAGCATCATCAGCTTCAGTGATTTCAGTTACCAGCTCCAGCGTTTTCAGCCATCAATTTCAGCATTTTCAGCTATTAGCACTAGCATCATCAGCTTCAGTGATTTCAGCTGTTAGCACTAGCATCATCAGCTTCAGTGATTTCAGCTATTAGCACTAGCATCATCAGCTTCAATGATTTCAGCTATTAGCACTAGCATCATCAGCTTCAGTGATTTCAGCTGTTAGCACTAGCATCATCAGCTTCAGTGATTTCAGCTATTAGCACTAGCATCATCAGCTTCAGTGATTTCAGCTATTGGCACTAGCATCATCAGCTTCAATGATTTCAGTTACCAGCTCCAGTGTTTTCAGCTATCAATTTCAGCATCTTTAGCGGCCAAGTTCAGCTTCCAGCATTCACACTAGCATTATCACAGGTAATGCTATATGTCCAGTTCATAATTATGTTAAAAAGTTACAGTTTTAAAGTTTTACAAATTGGAATTCTGCTAGCTTTTTTAAGCTAATCTATTTTGGCATTTACAAAGATTTTTTTTAGGCTACTTTGGAGTTCAGCTAACATTTCAGCTACATGCTAGCTGTTTGGGATAATTTAGGCTTTTTTCAGTTTTTAGAATATTTTCAAGTTTAGCTATTCTTCAGCTACATGCTAGCTATTTTGGCAAAATTTATTTGTTTATTTTTCAGGCTAATTTGGCATTTAGTTAATATTTTGGTTTGGCTTTTCAGCTTCAGCGCTTTCAGCAATCAATTTCAGCGTTTTCAGCTATTAGCACTAGCATCATGAGCTTCAATGATTTCAGTTACCAGCTCCAGTGTTTTCAGCTATCAATTTCAGCATCTTTAGCGGCCAAATTCAGCTTCCAGCATTCACACTAGCATCATCACAGGTAATGCTATATGTCCAGTTCATAATTATTTAAAAAAGTTACAGTTTTAAAGTTTTACAAATTGGCATTCTGTTAGCTTTTTTAGCTAATCTATTTTGGCATTTACTAAGATTTTATAGGCTACTTTGGAGTCCAGCTAACATTTCAGCTACATGCTAGCTGTTTGGGATAATTTAAGCTTTTTTTCAGTTTTTTTTAGAATATTTTGAAGTTTAGCTACTCTTCAGCTACATGCTAGCTATTTTGGCAAAATGTATTTGTTTATTTTTCAGGCTAATTTGGCATTTAGTTAATATTTTGGTTTGACTTTTCAGCTTCAGCTCTTTCAGCTATCAATTTCAGCATTTTTAGCTATTAGCACTAGCATCATCAGCTTCAGTGATTTCAGCTATTAGCACTAGCATCATCAGCTTCAGTGATTTCAGCTATTAGCACTAGCATCATCAGCTTCAGTGATTTCAGTTACCAGCTCCAGTGTTTTCAGCATCTTCAGCGGCCAAATTCAGCATATAGCATTATCACAGGTAATGCTATCTATCCAGTTCATAATTATGTTAATGAGTTCCAGTTTTAAAAATGTAGTTTTAGAGTGTTCAATAAATATTGATCCTGTTTTATCCTAAGGTGTGTTTTGGATTTTTGGTACGATGGAGTTTGACTCTCTTGCTTTAGATAAACTCTGACATGTTGGCGTATTCGGAGCTGAAGTTTCCTCCTCCTGTGGGAATAACTCCGTCCAAATCCCGCTGGAGTCTTAATAGATTTCCAGCTGATGGAGACTGAAAGGCATCCAGCATTCATAAAGTGTTGCAAGTTGCCTCCTTTCATTTTGCTCTTTAAGCTTCAGCGCTTTAATCTAATAATGCCCCAGTTGTAAAACTGTCCCCGTGTTCCAGGGAGAAGAAAAAAATCCATAGATGCTAATGGAGCTGCGCCTCATTTCTAGGTTAGACTACAGTCGGACTCACATGATGGGGGGAAAAAGAAGAAAAATCAATGGTGTGGTTGAAATAAATTTAAATTACAGTCCTTGTAAAGCTGTCAGAACATCGTGGTTATGAGTCAGGGAGGATGCGGACAGCAATAAAGACCCTATAGCCTGAACCCAATCCAGGTTGAGATATACAGTCGTGTCCCATCAGACTGGCTGCCGTTCAAATCCTGTTCCTCTCTCGTTTTGGTGGGATTTCTTATTCACTTCTCTGGCTTAGGACATTTGCAAGCAAACTCAGCGGGAGCTTAAGGCTAAAGTTGTAATTTGGCACTCCTAGCTTACACAGGATAACAGTAAGACTGACTTATCTGCCCCAGTGCCACTGCAATCAGGCCTGACGAGCCGCGCTGTTTGTGGAAGTCTGCAAAGCTAAGGCGGGAGAGGGAGGCTGATCTCTGCTGCGCTTCAGTCTCTAATCCTGAACCGCTGCACTCTTCTAAATAACTGACCGAATCTCCAACACATGGAAAGCATTTGGAGGTTTTCAGATATTTTTATCCCAACAATCTTGAGGGATTTTTGCTTGATGCAAAATGATAAACAGGACGCACGAACTTTCAAGGATTCTTGAGGTCCTATCAGAGGACTCAGGTAATCTGCCCAAATGCTTGAAAGACACGCTGATCTGCCTTGTTTTCACTTTGGAGGATGTACACGATTTCAATTCAGTGACCTAAAAAGTATGGAGGCTATAAGTGGCTCATGAGAGCGGCGTTCTCCTCAGCAGCAGAAGTGCCCTTCTGGACCAATTGAAGAAGTAATTATGTGATCTGACAGCAGCCTCTAAAGAGATTTAAAGGATCCAGAGAGAAAACAGCGTAAGGAGGGCAAATGTAAAGCCTTCTGACAAAGCTGTATTCAAAGCAAATGGAAAATGGGCTTGGAGGTAACTACCCAGAGCGCCGGTGTCTGTCACTCAGCACGCCTGACAACGATGCTGTTGACTGGAGGTAATACCTCAGCGATGCAGGTCTGCATCATCTGCTCCAGGTCTGCATCATCTGCTGCAGGTCTGCATCATCTGCTCCAGGTCTGCATCATCTGCTCCAGGTCTGCATCATCTGCTCCAGGTCTGCATCATCTGCTGCTGCAGAGATGTTAGCAGAACTTCATATCCATTGGAATTAGAGAGTGTTTTCTAGTTTGGACTGTTCAAACAAACAAACGTTTGGGCAGAGATGGAGGAGTGTAAACATCATCTAAGGTCCTGTACTGCTTTAGTCCAGCAAGAAAATGTTAGGATGTCTTTAGATACTGCAGTATGTTGTGTGTAAAAAAAGTAAAAACAATACTGGACGCAAATATTACCCAATTTAAACCTCTTCAACTTTGGTGGTCTGAGTAAATATACACTCAGTAAATACTAAAGTACTGATGACTTTCATAACATACAACCTTCTTTATTCACTTTTGATTATTTTACTGCCAATAAAACTAGATTATTCAGATCACTTTGGGTTAGTTTGGTCAAACTCTTTTCCTCTAATATTTGATCTTTTCTTGATGCAAAAAAAAAAAAAAAAAAACTTTAGCAAAAGTGCCTTAAAAAAGTGACAAAAAAAGCTCAACCACCGTGATAAAGTCTGCTGTAACTCGTCTTTTACTGTTTCTAGAGCTTCAAGCTCTATGTCTAAAGTCATCATCAGACTGCTGCTGTACTAACAGTTTTGGTCTTATACTATACATGCAGGATATATGCAGTTCAGGAGCAGATTAAACTCTTTATATTCTTTTAGAACAATTTCTATCCTTTTTATCTGTTATCTATAGTTTTATCATGTTTAGCTTTTATCTTGTGTATGAGATCAGCAGATCCTTCGAGATAATTCAAATCTCTCCATCCATCTCTTGTGCTAGTCATTCGTCAGCACAGAGTCTTTACGTTAATTCAGTTTAAAGATGTTCAAAATCCTTGGTTGGTTGAGATTTGCGTAATTTATGTTTAAATAAAATTAAATAAAGTACTAAAGTTTGATTACTCGCTTGAATAGAAGTGAGAAGAACTTATATAAAGTCTATAATGAGAATAATGACAAAATGAATAAAAAATAAACACTTGTTTTCCCTAAAAATAAATGTTTGCTGGTTGCATTTCTGAAAAGGTTTTCTCTTGAAATGTTCAAATGGAAGAACGCCAACAATTATTTTAATGGTGCAAATCCATCCATACATTTTCTGAACCCATTTGAATCCACTTTGGGGTTGGTGGAATGGATTAAATGTTAAAGCTAGTAACTTAACTAGCAGAGAAGAATATTGGAAAATATTTAAAATTACTTGAAAAACTGATTAAACTTTTGAAAATCTGAAAATTCTTCTAAATGAAATGAGGACAGAAATGGTTTGTATAAAAATTCTAATGAATTGAAATGTAGCTTTATAGTCTATGAAGGTGAAAGAAATCATTTCTGTTCATACAGGGACCTTAAAGCTTTGACTTTGTATTGATTACATTCAGGAAGTTACAAAAAGAAGAAGACACTCCTTTCCTGGGGCTGTAGGTGCTTCTGCATTGATTTCTATCAGCAGAAATGTAAATTCTTCTGGAGAATATTAAAAAATGAATGACTTTATTCAGCAGAACAGATCGGCATCAGAATGTTTGAAGCCGGAAAAAGAACTCCTGCCAGAAACGGTGTGAAAGAACTCGAATCATTCTGGGATTCTCAATTGTTTAATTGCTTTCATCAACCAAATTAAAACAAAAAAGGTGCCAAAAAGTCTGTTCTCTTCATGCCAGTCAAGCTTTTAAGTTGATCTTTCATTATTATGTTCAATAAAAACAAGTGTTTATTTGTTAGATTCTGACAAAAACTGAACTTGTCAAAAACAATAAGCACCACTTCAAAAACAACATTCTATTTAATGCATGACTGCCAGCTGTAATTGCAATAGCCAAATCACTACTAATTAGTGCTAGCCATTAAAAAATAACTGACTTTACTAACAAGATGGTAATTGTGTCAGTTCTGACAGAATACTAAATGGAAGGAAGACTCGTGGCGCTCCAGGAGGAAGCGTGTGATGAAGAGCAGTGATGGAGTCACGGTTCGACTCGGTGGCGTTTTGATTCATGAATGGACAAAAATCCATCGTCTTTTTTTTTTTCTTTTTCATTTTATTTTAGTTATTTCATTTTCAAAGCACACATAAGGAGTTTTTCAGTAATCAAGGTTTCTGAGAAAAAAAAAAGAAAATGAAAAGGGACAGAAAGAAGTAAACTTATTAACTCTGCCCCATTTAACCAAGTCAGTAACTAATTTCAGTCAACAAACAGAATTACAAAATTATGCCACAGATATAGCAAGTGGTAAGAAAAAACAAACACCAAAAATAATAGGGAAAAAAGTAGTAGCATTTTCCTTTTTTTTTTCCCCTTCCCTTATTCTTTTCCCTCTTTTCCTTTCTCTTTTTCCTTCCTTTCCCGTTAAGCATTAAGCCCGTTTTTACCGTTTTTAATGACTGTTTGATTCGTATGATGTGAGCATTTGTTTTTTCACAGTTTTTTTAAAAGTAATAATTGAATTAGATTCTTTTATAGATTTTTCTAAGGTATTCCATAATCTAATACCCTGCACTGAGACACTTTTTTCCTTAATTTTGGTTCTAAATTTATTGGTTTTAAAAATTTCATGCCCTTTTAGGTTATAATTGCTCTTCTTTTTTCAAACTTCTTTTGTATGTTAAGTGGTAAATACTGTGACTGTGATGTGCTCTGTACATAAGTTTTAATATGGAATGATTTACTAAGTCTTTAAATTTCAGTAGTTTTAGCTTTATAAACAGAGGTGTAGATGGATCCAGATACTTACTCCCAGTGATCATTCTTAATGCTCGTTTTTGTAACACAAATATTGAATTTATTGATTTCTTGTTAGCATTTCCCCAAATTTCTATGCAGTATGTCAGGTATGGTACAATCAGTGAATTATATATGAGGTATAATGATTTTTCGTCTATAGTGACCATTTAACCTTATATAACAATGCTATCGTTTTTGCTATTTTAGTTTTTATGTAGTTGATATGAGATTTACAGTTTATTTTATCGTCTATGATCACCCCTACAAACTTGGTTTCTTTCACTTGTTTAATTTGAGAACCTGCAATTTCCATTGAGATGTTAGTATTTATCTTATGGTTGCTAAATATCATCAGATTCGTTTTTTCACAATTTATTGATAGTTTATTTGTAACTAGCCATTTTTTAATTATTTCCAACTCCCTTTGGATTAATTCTGTCATTTGTTTTATATCGTTACCCACATAATAAAAAGTAGTGTCATCAGCAAATAAAATACATTTTAAGAATTTGGATGCACTGGTGATGTCATTTATATAGATGTTAAAGAGTTTGGGGCCCAAGACTGAACCTTGAGGTACCCCGCATGTTATTGAACTTAATTTGGATTTAATGTCATTTATTTGTACAAATTGTTTTCTGTTTGATAGGTAGCTGGTGACCCATTGCAGGGTGACTCCTCTGATGCCATATTTATTCATTTTTTTCAGTAATAGTTTGTGGTTTATGGTGTCAAATGCTTTTTTAAGGTCAATGAAAATGCAAATGAGGTGCTTTTTTTGGTCAATGGCTGTGGATATTTCTTCTGTTAACTCCATTAGTGCCAGTGTTGTGGAGTGATTTGTTCTGAAACCATATTGACTGGTGTTTAATGTACTCTCTTTAGCTAGGAATTTATCTAGTCTGACCACAAATAGTTTTTCCAATATTTTGGAGAATTGTGGTAGCAGGGATATCGGTCTATAATTGGATAGTATGTGCTTATTTCCACTTTTATGAATGGGTATTATTTTTGCTGATTTCATCCGGTCAGGAAACGTTCCGGATGAAAATGATAAATTGCATATGTAGGTGAAAGGTTGCACAACATGTTCAATTATGTTTTTTATCAATGTCATATCACAATCTGTCTTAAATCAACAAGAACGACTTTTTGTGAAGTTTTAGTTGTTTTCTGAGCTTTTGATTTGACTAGATTACTATAGATTACTTAAATTGTTCCGTTTGGACTGAAGCGTCGTCACATGTGCACGCATCTTAAATGTGATCGATTCCCACCTCATCATTAATGAAGCGTTCTGCTTCCATATGCATGGATAGAGGAGAACGCAGCTCTCCATCAGGTCAGGGTCACGGCTGATGCTCCTGCTTATGTGACATCGCCGCGCACCGCGACCTGTAGATTTGGAGTTGGATTTGCTCCGAGACGTGAAACTGAAACGTGCAAGCTGCTCGCTCAAAGAGAGAGGAGGGACGATGAAGGGAAAGAGCGGTGCTTCAAATGTCCAGCCATGAATATTTTCTCCATTTTGATCTTTTCTCTGATTGTGTGAATTCTTACTCAGCATTCTCACTATAGTGATTGTCCTGCTCCTTTCCGTATGTTTTTCTGCACATAAAAACTCAAATCACATTTTCAGCAATCAAAACGTTCAGCTCGTTCAGGTCATTACCGCTTTTACTTTTGGGATTTATAAACTTTGTAGTTTTTGAAATCAAAATAATAGGAAATGAATGAGAAACTTCCAATTTCTACATTTTAATTAGATTAGCAGCAAGCCTTTAAATATATTCATGGACAATGTTTTTATCTTTAATTGGAATTCTCAAATAAATGTGGAGTTTAGCTAATATTTTAGCAACATGCTAACGTTTTTGACTATTTTGTTATCTACTCAGGTTTCTTAGGCTAATTTAAAAGTTAGCTTCTATTTTACCAAGAGCTAACTTTTTTAACTAGTTTATTTTACTGAGGAATTTCAAGCAGTTTTGAAGTTTAGCTAGTAAATTAGCGATAGTTTCTATTTTTGGCTAATTTGACATCTATTGAGGTTTTTTGTATGCCAGTTTGGAGTTCAGCTAATATTTTAGCAACATGCTAACATTTCAGTTTTTCTTTATCTACTGTGGTTTTTACAGTCTAATTTAGAGTTTAGCTAAATGCTAATATTTTTGACTAATTTAGTTTAGTGAGGAATTTTAGGCTAATTTTGGGTTTAGCTTGTATTTAAGCAACAAGCTAACTTTTTTGGCTAATTTGGAATCTAATGTTTTTTGTGGTAATTTTGAGTTTAGCTCATATTTAAGCAACAACATAAATATTTTTTGCTAAAATGGAATGTATTAGGTATTTTTAAGCAACTTTACTACATATTTTAAAGAAATGTACGGCAACTTCAGTGCTCTTTTACAGTTCTTTAATGACATTTCCAGTCTTTTAGCAAATGTAACATTTTATAAATGGCTTTCACATTCTCAGCAAATCACTTCAATAGTTAAAGTAAATTGTGTCATCATTTTCAGGACAAAACTTCAGCGATTATTTTCAGCAAAAACACATTCACAGTTCCATTACCTGCGATAATGCAACTTTTCTAGTTTCATTAGTGTTCAACTTTTTTGTAAACGTTTCTGCTAAATTAAACATTTGCTGGGCAGCACCTACTTAAGCTGATGGAAACCCAATTTCTCTGAGGGATTTATCCCGGACAGATCCGTAAAGTCCAGCCTCAGTCTGAGCTGGAGGAGACAGAATGAAGTCAAGACTGACGGTCTTAATCCACACCCATAAACTTTGACGTCATATGATCAAATAACAGTTTTTGAGGAGGTAGCTGTTCCTTTAAAGTCTTCATACTTGGATCATCTATAAAAGCTTTTGAGCATCCAACATTAGCAACCTCTTTACTTCTTTCTCAAACATATTTTATGTCTTCTGATCATCCTTAGACAAAACTATGGAGCTAAATTGTGGCCAATATTATTTAAACGGTGTTTTGCCAAAAATTGAAAGAAAAAGTAAAATGTCAGAAACTTTTTGCAATTCTAAGATAAACTTAATTATTTTCAGCTTCAAATGTTCAGGTTTTAAGGTTTCAAAACTCAACATTTTAATTTCAAATCTTTTTTAACCTTCAACCATTTTTTTTTTTGTTTGGAATCTAGTTTCAAAACCCTGTTGTGGTGCATTGGGACGGGGATAAAACAAAGGACCAATCAAAACTGGGTTCAGTTCTGGCGCATTCACTAAAACGGAGAATTTCAGGCGTCCTTGAAGTTTTGATCCTGAAATTTTCAGATTCCAAACCGAATCAGAGTTAAAAGTGAAAAAAAAAAAAAAAAGTTTTGACATTGAAATTTTGAGTTTTGAAACCTGAAAAACAGAACATTGAAGCTGAAAATAGTTATGTATATTTTAGAATAACTAAAAGTTTTAGACATTTTTAATTTTTTGTCCAAAAAAAAAACATTTTTTTCCAATTTTGTTTTATTTGGGTTTCAAATAATAATGGGCCTTAATTAAGCTCCATAGAAAACCCTTTTCCTCTGAAAATCTTTGTCTTAGTTTTCATCTCATTAGACCAGGGGTCAATGACCTTTAACAGGAAAAGAACTATTTAAGCTCATTTTCTTCTGATCAAAACCTAGAATCCAAAACCTTTGAATCCATTACTTTCTTTTGTTATAATAAATATGATTGTCTATTTTTTTGCCATGAACAAAAGCAACAATATAAAAGAATATCATCTCTGAAAATGTGATTTATTTGTTCTCAGCAGTCTTACACTGCTGGGTTTTGTTATTTTAGTTTGGGGTTGGAACTTTGTAGTCTTGATTTGGAGACTTTATTTGTTTTCTTAAGGTAGTTCTGGTTTTTTTTTTTTTTTTTTTTTTTTTTTTTTTTTGGGGGGGGGTTGTTGCTGATTCCAGTGGTTGACATCATGGTGAGATAAGAGCCACATGTGGCTCTGGAGACCCCTCCACTAGACTCTAAATGCATCCAGAAGCTAAACCGTTTCTGTTTGGATGTCTTCAGTTTTGACCTCCTGCTTTCTTCTGCTCAAAATGAGTTCTTCAAAAGAATACATAAAACTAGCAATAACAAGTCAATTTAACCATCTCTCGTCACTCCTCTGGTTATCTGGAGCATGCAGATCATGCTGTGCCTCATTGTTTCTGGACCAAATCATCAGCAGCTTGTGCGCTCTGTTATTTTTAGAGTTACTTTCTTGAAGATGGCACTCATCTCCTAATCATCTAATGATGTTTTCTGTCTGAATGAAGGTCACAGATATGTTTGCACCCATGAAAGCTACTTCCGTCTTCTCTCTGTTCAGGGTGATGAATACCTGCTGTCTTTGGATTTTTTTCAGCCGTTCGATCATATTCCAAAAAACGTGGGGCTGTAATTTCCCTCGTTTTCAGCTTGTTTGCAAATGTCTTCTCTTCTAAATCTAGGTTGCAGTCTGGCTGAGCAATACCTGAAATGAAAGCTGTGATATGAAGAAGAATGGCCTCATCCTTCATCCTGTTTGACAATAAATCAAAACATGCAAAACAGAAAGAAAGTCAATAAAATGGTCCAGCTTCCAGACCGTAAAGAAAAAGGTCATTTGTTCGTAACCTGCCGTGTGTTTATGCATTTCTGCCTAAATTCAGGATCTCACATTTTACGCTCACACGTCTCTGCTTTGGTTTTATTCATGTCTTTACTGTTTCACTCTGGAATCATGACTTTCAAAACAAGCTTCTTTTTTTAGCCTCAGTTGCTGTTAAGAAAACGCCAAGTCAGCGTTTGTTTTGATCCCTGTGGTTTTGTGTGTGGAACAAAACAAGCATCTATGTGTGCCTATGGATTCATTATGGAACATTATGGATCTATTACTGAACGTAGGACCATTAGAGAATCTATCCAGATATAGAGATATGTTTACATTCATCTCACAGCTGTGTCTGTTTCAAGTCAAGGGTTGTACAATCATCAAAACAGTGTTTAGTCTGGAGCAAAATGTCTGGAACTGGAGTTCCATCTAAACACTTTGGTTCATCCTGAGCCGATCTGTGCAACAAAACAAAGGTAGTAATCTGAAAGGAAGCAGATCAGCGACATGAGGATCATAAAGTCAGTCTCTACTGAGAGCTGTGTTCAATAAGAAGTGTCAAACTAAAACCTTATCACGCCACAAAAATTATCAGTAGGATTTATTTGACATACATTTTCACAAAACCAAGCAAAGAAGATATACAGCCACAAAAAACAGAAAAACATACTTTAATTTTTCACTATTTCATCACTTCTACAAGTTGTTTTTCTATTTAAATAAATCCCCTAAAACACCTTAATGAACCGGCACTTTACCGTGGTGGTTGTAGTTCTGTTGCGTCACCCGAATTGGCGTTACTGGGGCCCCACTCTGGAGTAAAGCCTGGGATTGGGGCCGGCAGGCGGGCACCTGATGACCGGAGCTCTTCCCATGGGTTCCGGTCTTGTTCCAGGTGAAAGAACAATGTGGGATCACTCTCCAGTGGGCTCAAGACCCGGGGGAGAGCTCAGAATGGGCTGGTACAATGTAGTTTGGGTGGTTGTCAAAGGTGGTTGCCTTGGTGGTCCAAGCGCAGGTCATGGAACTTGGCCTTTTGAGACATGGAACATCACCTCTGAGAGGAATGGAACCTAAGTTTGAGAGGTTGAGAGATACCGGCTAGATATGGTTGGACTCACCTCCACACGCAGCCTAGGCTCTGGAACTCAGCACCTTGAGAGGGGTGAGACTATCATGATGGAATTGAAAATGTTAAGAGGCGGCAGACCAACGTGGGCTTTCTCGTGAGCCCTCATTGGCCTGCCTCCAAGTGTTTAAGTTAACTCTGATGGACAAGAGGGTCGTGTTCCTGTGATTTTGACCTACAGGCTGAACAACAGTTTAGAATCGCTCGACCTTCTTGAGGTCTTTCAAACGTCATAGTCATCCAGGGGACTTAAATGACCACGTGGGCAATAACAGACGCATCTGGAGGGACATGACAGGAAGGAACGGCCTCCCCAATCTGAATCCAAGCTGTTGGACTTTTGTGCTTCTCATACTTTGTCCACTATGTCGTCAGGACACCCTAGGTAGGACATTGATGGTTGACTTTGTAGTCATTTCAGGCAACCTTTGGCCATATGACACAGGAGTCGGTTGAGGTGGATCAGGCATCTGGTCTGGACCCCTTTATAGGGAGGTGTGACAGGCATGTCCCACTTCGGAGAGGCCCCGGGGAAGACCCAGGACACGCTGGAAAGACTACGTCTCTCATCTGTTCTGGGAACTCCTCGGCGTCCTTCCAGAGAAGCTGGAGGAAGTGAATGGGTAGGGGGAAGTCTGGGCATCTTTGATTAGACGGTTGCCCCTGAAACCCTGTTGTGGGTGTAGAAGAAGACAGATGGAGAAATCTACCCTTTAACCCACCTTGAACTGTCACCTTATCGTGGTTGAGGGGTTTGAGTGCTTGAGTGACCTCAGAAGCTATCCTGTTAGGGGCTTATGCTCCTGGTAGGGTCTCCCATGGCAGACAGGTCCTGGATGACAAGCCCGAGTGGTTCAGAACCCTGTTATGGGACGTTCTATCAAAGGTCCTGATTCACCCAGATTCCACCCGGGAGGTGAGCACCAAGGTGGCTGGGGCTCCTCCCATAGGTCCTGGTCGAGTCAAGCCAGAAGGAGCAACATAGGGTCACTCTCCAGAGGGTCCACCATCGCTCCGAAGGCGCTGGTGCATTGTGGTTTGGGTGGCAGTCAAAGGAGAGTTCCTCAGTGGCCTGAAACCCTCGCTTCTGGGATATGAAGAAATGCTCTAAAGAAAAAGAAATAACATTATTACATTGTTGATTTAATAGAGATTTAAATATAATTATTAACAAAATAGTTAATGGATTGTTGAGAAGGTCTTAATCCCCAAGATTAGTGTGCAAATCTTTACAGCAAACAAACATGAAGCACCCAAAATACATTTTATGAACGCAAGAAAAAACCCACTCACTGCTGATGAAAAGAACTAAATTATTTAAAATATAAACAGACAGGATTATTTAGTTTATGTTAATACTGTAATTAGAATGAACTAATGTATTCATTGTACAAGAGAGTCATTTGGTGGCAGACCAAGATAAAAGATTCATTGAAATAAGCAAAGATTTGTCAATTTTTCCTTTTTGGAAATTAATTCATTTGAATTACATTGTTTCTTCCATCAGTTTTATTTGGTGATGAGAAAATTTCATCCCAACAACCGTCAGCTGATGGTAAGTCGCTCTTAAATAATTAAGTCCTTTACTGTCTTTATCTTATTACTGCATTTCATTTCTATTTTCTGACACTATAGCTAAATCTGATTACTCATTTTAGTTTACATTTTTTTCCTGCAAACCTTTAAAACATATCAGGTTACAGGGAGTTTTTAGGCCGGACATAGAAAAATGAAAACTAGTTTTACAGACTTTAAATTTAGATGATTCAATATACATATAAACTCAAAGACTCCATTAAGAGAAAGAGGACACGTCGAGTATATCCAGTAGATTCAGAGCTTCGGATGAAAACAGACCTGCAGCGTTTGGAAAAACTAAACCTCATTTGTTCACCTTATCTCAGAGCAGAGGTGCTGTTTGCTCCGTTTTAAATCACCTGTGAGTGTGGAGCAGGTAGCAGCCGGGTCACTTCAAATAAGAATACAATAAGTAGATATAAAATAAGTGGGAGATAAAACAGAGATGTCATTTTTCATTGGGTGAAAAAAGCAGTCTCCATTACTATCAAAGGTACATTTTTGATAAAGCAGGAGTGAAGTGTTTATGAAGATGATTCATAATGGTCTAATGGTGTCATTAGGATAAAGCAGCAGAGAAAACAGAGCTGGTCTCAGGGACACGGAGACATGCAGAGAGAGTGCCGCACAGCCGCGGGTCATTTTCTCCATCTTTTATCAGTGTTATAAAATATGGAACATTTTCAGATTTAGAATTGGGACGGGGTCACATTGAATGAAGATAACCCTTCCAACAGCTGCAGCCAGACTCCTTCAGCGTGAGTCCACATATTTAAATGGTTTAAATATTCTCTTCATGTTTCCTGCTGGACGCTGACGCTCAGATTTATGTCCCTTCATATCTTTGCTCCACATTTGTATCATTAATTCTGGTCGAGGATTTCTTGTCACTTTTGAGGATGGATGCAGATCATTTCATTTTTATTTTTTAACCAGAGAGAAAAATGCATAAACAGTCAGTTTTAATCGTTAACAGCTGCAAATTTACGCTAAAGTTGCAATTAAGAGAGAGAGAGAGAGCGAGCAAGCGAGAGACAGAGACACAGAGAGAGAGAAATAGATTGAAATGAATAAATCAAACTACTATAAATAACATTTTAATTATTCACCCTTAAATAAGAGCGTTCATGTAAAGTTACTAGAAACTAAAAAAAAAAAATTCAAAAATACTTATATCCCCCATGACCACAGACTAAATAGATGGAAACGTAAGGTTTAAAAAAAATTATTTCACAAAATTAAAAGTTATTCCAACATTTGGCTGCATTACTGCTCCTTTATTTCACCTCAGCGTTCTATCAAATACCATATGTTTTTGAATTAAATAAAGTAGCAAAAGTGCATAAACTTAATCAGAGTAAATCTGGGGGATTAAATGTTTCTGCACCTGTTCAGGTTGTCCATATGCCAGCAGGGCTTCACACTCCATAACTCCACATCAGCCGCCGTTCACACAACCAAACATCCTTCAGAATGTTTCCAGAGATCGATTTCTAGGTCATTTGCTTGAGGAGGGGGGAGAGCTGATGAGGGGCGCACATTAAACAAATGGCTCTGTTAGTCCAGGTTCTAGACCGTTTCAGCAACAGAGTCGACTCATTTGGAGGATCATCAATTCAAACATCTGTGCTGGGATTGTAAAGCAGCCAATGGAACATCTCTACTCTGTGGTTCCACATGTAAATCACTGTTACAGATTGTGTTTTAAAAATGTCTGTGCTTGGATTTTATTATTCAGAGCAGCAGCTTTAGTATGTGAATGATATATTGAATTTCTGTTTTCTGACACGAGAAAATGAAAACCATATAAATGAAGGCAACTTGGTTGGAAAGTGTGCAGCATTAAAAGACGCTCAGTGAGAGCAGAGTGAAATAGAGAGGAAAACCCTTCCAATGGAGCGGCTCCAGTACACCGTCTGCAAATAGAAGGAAAATCTTCACCACAAGACAAATGAAAATGGGTTTAATAGGACAGGAACGACCAGAAAATGGATTTAATGTGGCATTTTTAGACCATATGTTCACTTTTAAAGCAGAACTTAAGTCAAAATGCTTAATAAACTCATGTTTATGACAATGCTGACATTTGGTGTGAGATCTCTCACTGTCACATAATAGTGGAGAAATCCACCAATCATGGAGAACCTTTATTTTACAGAGATAATTCTCCCTGTAGATGTTAAGAACTGATGATGCAGGACCCAAAATGGAACCGTGGCAGACATTTCAGCATTTTAAAACCTCAACATGACCAAAAACATGACAAATCAGGTGACCAGGAAACCAGAGACTTAAATACACTGAAGGTCATTAAGTCAAATCAGGACAGCTGTGGATGATGGACAACCTAAACCTGCTGTGACTGACGGAGAAACGTGAAAACGTCACTGAAAAACTGAAACGAGGGAAGAATCCAGAAATGGAGCTTCCTCTGTAGGTTACCATCACCACTTCAATGAAAGAAAACAAAGCAGAAGAAAGCAGCAGAGTGTCGTTAATGAAATGAGAGTTTTATCAGTGAGAAACAGAAAAAAAACAACAATCTGTATTTAGTTTAACTCATCTATGGAGGAATCAAATGATGTCAAGGATCTGAATGTTCCTGGATGTTTTCAATACATGTGATTTTTGTTTATTTATTTTTCCTTTTTAGTGTTGAAAATAATTACATCTTCTTAAGTATCAATAAGCTTTTCAAAGATTTTTTTTAAGCTTCCTAGAAATTAGTTAATTCTTCCTTTGACTGTTGGAGTTGCTAAACGTTCAATTATATCTCGAAGCGTTAGTGCTTTGGACTGGTTGGGACGCAGGTCCGGCTCTGGGCTGCATGGAAAAAAGTCTTTGTCTGTTTCTACCAAAATCCAGGTGGGAGTGAATTTCTGAGCTTCTAGAAGTAAAACAGACAAACCTCTGCTTTGATCCTGCGTCTCCTCCTCTTCTTCTGTTTCCTCTCTGTGGCCCACTACCAAGTGACCTTCAGACCAGGACCCCCACCGCGCTGGTTGATCAAGTAAAAAGTCAGAGATTTATGAGTTATTTAGTTGTTAAAGGATTCTGTCTCATGTGCTTTGCAATGACGTACTCGTTCTTCTACCAAACCTTTAGAGCAGGGGTGGGCAATTGTTTTGACTCGTGGGCCACAAAGGGTTCTAAAATTTGGCATAAGGGCCGGACAAGGAGCAGATGGAAGGAGTGATTTGGTAATCAACCTCATAAACTAAAAAAATAATATGGAATTTAGAGAAAAACATGCTTTAATTTGGATTCAAATTCACATATATTAATTTAAAAACAGAAAATTTGGGAGTTTTAATTTCTAAATTTTGATTTTTGTTCTCTTTTGGGTGATCCAATGGGTTGATGTTCTTCAGAGGAAAATGTGAACTCAAAGAAATGCTGCATTTATGTGGTGTAGGAATAATCCGAAAGATCACCATCTGACTTAGAAGAAAAACACACAACAACAAGAAGAAACAACACCAATCATGAGAAAGAAACCAGAAATACAATAAAAATATTAACAATAATTAGGATTTTTGAATCAATGTAATAGGCCTACAAGTATCTTACACCGGGCTCTTGCCCAACTTCCTACCGCTTTAGATTGAAACTTTTCTCCAGTTTTACGCTCGCTCCCCTTCTATTCTGATCTTTGACACCTTGAAAAAATTTTCCAGCTTAATCTTCCAGAATGTTGCTCAATCTTCCGAGTGGCCCCACTGGTTCAGTGGTTCTGTCCGCTTCACACGGTTCCTCGAGGTGTTTGGTGGAACCCGGCTCACTTTGTTTTGTGAAGACTCTAATCAGTGTAAAGAACTGATACCAGGTTCAGAACTGAGACAGTCAATGAACATCAATGTTTCAGCTGAGATCATGCAGAAGCTTCATCCAGCGATCATTTCTCTCACCGATGAATGATTTAGATACCAGTCGATATGCCGGTCCTCTCTATCGCCACTGTTTCTCAAACTCCATTTTTATTTTCCGACTCACCGTCCAACGAGGACTGACCATCCCTTTTATTGATGGCTCCTTCTCCCAGGTCCACCTCACACCTTCACCAGATTTATTATTGAATCGGATCGTGCCGTTTAATCTCTCAATGAGTAGCAATAACAAGAGCATAAAAACCTTCTGAACAAGACGTGAACAGCCGAGATTCCATATGAAATTTACAAGCCTTATTTGCGATGGTGAGTTCCACACTGTTAAACGCTGTTCACTTTAAATGCTCTGGATTTAAACCATCAACCTGAGCAGCCTGCATGCCACAATGATGATAAATACTTCAGAAGAACAGTCTGCCAGAAAAAAAAAAAAAAAACTGCAGCTAATTAACTTCAACTCAAAAATCACACGCTTCATAACTTAATTGCATTACACAGAGATGTGCACGGCTATTCTGTGACCTACAGCTAAGTGAGGCTAAAATCAATGTGCCAAACAATAATCTTGTATAATTTTTGTTGTTTTTTTCCACCATATCTTTAAAGAAGGAGCAACAAAATCGGATTTTCTCACACCACTGCAGATTAGTGTAGAAAGGCTGTTTGTGCTTTCCACTTGTGTTAAATTGTTGTTTTTACAACAGCGATTTAGACGAAAATGTGTCTGCTTATTAACTTTTTTGTACCAAACTGCATATATTTAAAAACCAAAGGAGAATATATTTTTTAAAACCTGTTCTTAAACATTTTTCCTTTCCAATTCTCTGTGATATGCAAAGTGATGTCAAAAGGACTTTTCTCTTGAAGATTTGCATGAGGTAGTTAGCGATGCAGCATGTCGTTAGGACATACGAGGAGGTTGAGGCCATTTACAGTTATAATAGATGTTGATGATGAATATTGGGAAAGAACGGCTAAAATAAAAGCTAATGATGTCGTTCATCTGGGCAGTCACAGTCATTTATTTCTTTTGTTTCATTCTCACGATAACGCACTTCTCCTTGTATTAACTGGATCATATTTCCCAATGATCTTGTAATGACTCACTTCATATCACTTACGACCGACGTTCCGCAGGCGTGAGGCGACATTGACAGGATGTTACCTGGATCCTGAGAAGACACTCGCTTTGTGTCAGGATTTTAAATTAGATGTGCTTTTAAGTCATGTATTATGAAAACCTGTTTGATCTGTGGAAAGGTGCACTATATACATTCATGATGTCATTTTTATGGTTAACAGAGTTTTCTGTTAATTATTCATCCATACTCCAACTTTGACAGATGAGCTCAGACGGCTGCTGGAGATGATCCCACTTATGAGGAGAAGTTAATGCAGATTGTGATTTTCTTCTTGATGTTTAGAAAGTGAAAAAGATTTTCTGTTCATGTTGAGCCTCAGTCACATGCATCTATACCAGGGGTGGGCAAACTACGGCCCAGGGGCCACATGCGGCCCCTTAAGCTACTTAATGTGGCCCTCCAAATTAAAATACATTGAATCAAAAATCCTATTATTGTTTTATTTTCATTGTTTTCTGGTTTCTTCTCATGAATGATGTTGTTTCTCTGGCGTTCGTGTGTTTTTTTCTGAGTCAGATGGTGATTTTTCGGATTTCTTTGAGTTTGCAAGAACATCAACCCATTGGATCACCAAAAAGAGAACAAAAATCAAAATTTAGAAATTAAAATTCCCCAATTTTTTGTTTTTAAATGAATATATGTGAATTTTAATCCAAATTAAAGCATGTTTTTCTCTAAATTCCTTATTATTTTTTTAGTTTATGAGGTTGATTACCCAATCACTCCTTCCATCTGCTCCTTGTCCGGCCCTTATGCCAAATTTTAGAACCCTTTCTGGCCCACGAGTCAAAACAATTGCCCACCCCTGATCTATACAGTGTACCGTGTACTGGTGGTTTTGGGTCGTCCGGTCCGTGGAAGGTCGTAGAGAAGAGTGGCAGTTGAAGCTTTTATGTCCACTTCAAGGGTGTTATGAAAATGGAATGTACCATTGTTGTGGCGTATTCCAAAAGCTTATGGAAGTTGCACTTTTTGATGCTCTGGAGGTCCCCGACTCGTCTTTTTTTGATATTCTGGCTGTTCTTGAATCCTCTGGACGCAGAAATGGTTCAGAGTTTTTTTTTTTTTTCTCCCATCTTTGTACCTGTGTGTATACAGTGTCTTCTGCTGCTATGTGTGTACGTTTGTTTATATTTATCTCTGCAGCTATGTGTACTTATGTTTATAAGATCGTTACATTTTATTGATCATTTCATTTCTTGATCATTTAGCAGTTTAATTATGTTTTGTGCTACAACTGAATTTCCCTGCAGAGATAAATAAAGTTAATCTTGAATCTTGAGTTAGGGTACCAGTACCAGGTTAGGGTTGGGGTAACATTTCACTGCTCGGAGGTTGGGGACTTCTGATTTAATGGTAACAGCCAACACAACAAAAAACGTCCATATATGGGGCGTTGGGAGTGAGAATGCATTAGGTTGGTGTCATGGTGTCCGGGATGGTAACGGGTGGCAGGTTGACTGAAAGCCTAAAATCTTGAAATAAACCAAACTATGGTAACTTGTTGGGCAGATACTGACAGGATTCAACTAAAAGGATCTAAGGGTCAAACGTGGAAGGAAACTATTCCCTCACATTGACTGAAGGCTGAAAACAGATACGACAGGAGGACCAAAGCTGAAGATAATCGAAGCTCAGACACAGAATCAGAGTTGCACCTTTACTGTTAGAGTTTCTTACCAATTACAGAAGACAAAACCCGGAAAACTGAATAGATTTAAAGGCTTACGAGGGCCAATATTTATCTCCTCCTGACTGTCTGCTTCTTATCTGCTCTGGATTTAGTTACCGTCACACAACCAGACGACGCCCAATGCCTCATATTCGGTCATGTAATTTCAAGTAGCTGAGGGGTAGAGGAATTGCATAATCCAAATGTGAGTGGGGATCAGTTTTGGATCATATTAGCTTCTTCATAAACTATAATTACAGAAAACCATATTTTTCAGTGATTCATAACTGCTGGAGGGGGATTCAAACCTGATTTCATCAGATCAATACGACTCTTGTTCATTAAACTGATAAATTCCAGAATCAGTTTCTGATGTTAGGAATAATGCAGCTCTGGACCCGGTTGGCTTTGCTTGTTTTGGTAATTTGATTTATTTTGATTTGCTTTTGTGAAGAGTGGATCAAGGTTTTGATCAACAGCATCTTTTAATCCTCAGCTGGTCTCCGTGGATCAACACATCCTCACCCCCGTGTGGTCACATGTTGACGTTTGGTTAAGGACCCTTCCACGACACTTTTTGAAGTTTTGGGTGTCCCCATCTTTGTTTGACGTGTTGGCTGTTTGAAAAACAAAGGGTCCACAACTCTCAGGACACGGTACCAGACACCGATTGGTCCTCGGGACGTGTCCATTACTGGTACTCAAACCCAGGTCTGGTACCAGTACCCTAACTCGGATGTGGTACCAGATGCAGTAATGGACCCAAACAGGTACCGGACACAAACCAGGCCTGGATGCGAACCGGTATCGGGTTAGGGTACCAGTGCGTCCCATTTCTGGATTGATTCCGGTACGTGGCCCGTTGGTTGGGGACCCATGGTCTAATGAGAGCAGCCAGCACGTCTAAGATAACGAGTTGAGGACACCTAAAACGTCAATGTTTGACACAGACAATCCTTAACCAAACGTTTATAATAAATAAAAATGGGTCAAGTTCAGATTTTGCACACAATAAGTTTGCACTGCAAAACCTAATCCACCTTATTCCTATGCCCCATGAGCCTCTGCGTGAATTATGAGTAATACTTCCTGTAGATGCCGGAAGTAGCATTTATTTACATTACAACTATAGAGCCAGCAGCGCAGTTCCTCTTGTTTTGGATCTATAACTACATATAAATGTGGGAACACCAGCTGTCATGTCTTAAAAGAGGAGACGTAACAATTCTGGTGCTGCTAAAATTAAAGAATGACTTTAAAAAATGTCCAAATATAACATATAGTAGCATTTTTAGCTACTTTCTCAGTTCGGTTGCGGCAGATGGTGAAGCTCTGAACAATCTTAAAGCTCCGAGACATATCAATACCTTCATACATGATTATTTCTGCTGGAGTTAGCACACAGTGCTGATCTATTGTAACCTTATCGTTTTACGTGCTTGTGTTTACATGATGCCAGAGCCAATGAGGGTTGCATCACGGTGTAGCTTTAGCCCGTTTCATGTTTTGACAAAGTCAGCTGTGGTTTCAACATCGGTAATTTTTAAATAGTTAATACCAGGAGATGCAGCAATTACACAGGAAATATCGTCCCTGTTCTTGTGACGCTGCAGCAAATTCACCGCGCTGTCAGATATCTGCAGTACCCGGCGTCTCTTCTTCTATGGTGGTCTGGAGTAACCCAACCAGAATGTCGGATACGGATTTTCCTCCGGGGTACTTTATCCACAAAATGAAACGAGCATACATATAAAGTCTTAAGTGGCTTCTTAAGATTTACATTTTCAGCCAAATCCTTCTGACTTCATCCTCGCCCGATGGACGGTAAAATCTGTACCGAGGAGGACAGCTGCACTCCCTCTTCGTCAGCGGTCCATGTTCCACACAACGCTCCTTAAGACTCAAATTTAATTTAGTTTGGTTGTTAGAACAACCACAAAGCCATTTTTGAAACTTTTGAGGGATTAAGTAAAACAAGCTTCTAAAGTCTGTATGCACCGCTAAAGCTAACAAAACCGCCAACTTTCAATGGAAACAAATAGCGCTGTGTGACTTCCGGTTGCTATACCGGAAGTTGCACCCATGACCCGTTTTACATCAGCGGCCCCAGGAATGAGGTGGATAGATTGCTGCTTAAAAATGTTCTACATTTGACCAGTTTGGCCTCCTAGTGGCTAAGTCAGACCCACGAGTGAGTTCTGTTGAAGCAGAATGACAGAAATGTTGAGCGGTCGGAGTGAAACTCCAATTTGGACCTGCTGGTCCTGAAAGGGTTGGTGTTAAAACCAGAGCAGGAGATAACGTAACCCTGTATAGACACACACACATATATATATATACTGTAGCTGGATATTTGCCAGTATAACCCCCCATGTGTTTTTGCCTCCATCCTTATTACCTGACTCTGCCATGACACAATCCTGATAGGAGGCTCGGAGCTGTCAGCAGCAAAGAAATGGCTCACAAGCCAATATCGATCAGCTATAATAAGCTTGCAGGATTTGACATGGAATGCTCTTCCCATCACCTGCTCACCGGCGCTGCACAGACCCAAAAAAAAAAGACGAACTACTCAACTCACACTCATGATATGGAGAGGTATGGTAGAGACCTGAAACGAAGAGAATATGAAGCCTGAAACATAACAACAGACTGTCAACATGTCAGACAACTGAGCTCGGAGGACTGAGAGTTGGACTCAGTATGGATTCTACCTCCCAGAGTATTGAAATAAACTTAATCCAACAGAATGATATTAATAGAAGCAAAGCAGTAATGGACACTAAATCATTTGCTGACACTCAGGCTGATGAGTGACATGAAGGAGGAGAAGCTTTCAGATTGTACTAAACCAGTAAAGCAGATATTCCTCACTGAGGTATGTGTTAGTTCGGGGATGTTGGACCACCACCAAGTGCCGGACCATGATTGGCCGAGTATCAGACAAAGGCTCCTCCTTTGATATGCATTCCTGAGGAGCTCCATATAATCCTGGCTGCAGAAATCCAATTACAGCCTTTTCTACTGAGTTAGGTTACTTTCTTTGCTGAAATCACTCAAATTAATCAATATGCAAGTTTATTGCCTTGCCTCGGTGGCACCGTGTGCTGCAAATCCTGACAGTAACAAGGAGCGCCGCACCTTCCAGATCAAGAGTTCCACAACGCGATGCCTATCGCAGGTTTCAGCGCCGAGCGTGTCGGCTTCTGCAGCCAGACGAGAAGCTGGAGTCTCTGCAGATGGAACGACTAACGGGGATCGATTTGACCTAGAAACATTACACACATATTATCTCATCAATATCTCACTTTTGTCTTTGCATTATGAATAAATGAGGTTTCTAGTAATACTGAACACCTGAACCATCTGTTGGAGGAACGGCAACTAAAATGTAAATGTGTTACCCACAAAGCAATGATGGGGGGGGTGTGGTTAGACGCTACCGAGAATCTCATTTCACTTCCACACACTCACCAGTAATGCATCTTTTTATAGGTGACACGTCAACAGATACCCTGACTAGAGCACGTTATTAATTACACTCACTGGGAAAGATGAAGGTGGAGGTCATCCTCATCCTCATGATGAGTTTGGTGCCGATTGGGATTTGTTTTAAGTCAGGAGCGTCAAACTCGGTCGCACAAGGGGCCGAAATCCAAAACACACCTGAGGTCGCGGGCCGGACAGGAGAAACGTTTGTGAAAAACTCTAAAACTACATTTTCAAAACGTTAAAACCGTAACTTTTTAACATAATTATGAACTAGATGTACAGCATGACCTGTGATAATGCTAGTGTGAATGCTGTAGGCCAGGGGTGGGCAAACTACGGCCCGGGGGCCACATGCGGCCCCTTAAGCTACTTAATGTGGCCCTCCAAATTAAAATACATTGAATCAAAAATCCTAATTATTGTTTTGTTTTCATTGTATTTCTGGTTTCTTCCCATGAATGGTGTTGTTTCTCTGACGTTCGTGTGTGTTCCTTTCTGAGTCAGATGGTGATCTTTCGGATTATTCCTACACCACATAAATGCAGCATTTCTTTGAGTTCACATTTTCCTCTGAAGAACATCAACCCATTGGATCACCCAAAAGAGAACAAAAATCAAAATTTAGAAATTAAAACTCCCAAATTTTCTGTTTTTAAATAAATGTTAGTGAATTGTAATCCAAATTAAAGCATGTTTTTCTCTAAATTCCATATTATTTTTTTAGTTTATGAGGTTGATTACCAAATCTCTCCTTCCATCTGCTCCTTGTCCGGCCCTTATGCCAAATTTTAGAACCCTTTGTGGCCCACGAGTCAAAACAATTGCCCACCCCTGCCGTAGGCTGAATGTGGATGCTGAAGATGCTGTAATTATTAGCTGAAACACTGAAGCTGAAATCCAGATAAATATTAGCTAAATGCCAAATTAGCCTAAAAAAACATGTAGGTTAGCCAAAATTGAATTGAACTTTATTAATATCCCAGGGGGATAAATTTATCTGTTATGGCACCCATATATCTAAAACATTTACAAACACACATATTCTTATGAACATAAATATACATATGAGTAATACACACCTATCTACAATAACTATATACAAGACAATACAATACAGCACAATACAATACAAAACTAAACAATACTATACACTACAATAATATACAATACAATACTGTACAATAATTTTATATACACATATTAACCTATTAAAATATTAAAAAAACAAAAAAAACAGCTAGCATGTAGCTGAAATACTAGCTAAACTCCAAAGCAGCCTAAAAAATCTTAGTAAATGCTAAAATAGTCTAAAAAGCTAGCAGAAGGTTATTTTTTATTACTTTAAAACTTTAGGTTTTTAACATAATTATGAATAATGAAAAGGCAGGAATATTATTCCAGAATAAATCAACTTAAACCTCGAATAACTTTCAGTATTTTACTCTACATACAAATGTATTTGTCAAAAGTCAAGTTAGATATGAGCTCAAGATAACATCGGGTCATTAATAACAATCAAATATAATGAGGGCCGGATAGAATGACCTGAGGGACCGGATCCGGCCCCCGGGCCTCGGCTTGTTATCAACAGTGTCTGCACTTGAATTCTGCACATTCTGATTGTTTTGTTGGTTAATGGGATTCAGAATAAAGAAATTATTTATTTTTCTGTCTGCATCTTTTGTCATTAAGGTGGTTATGATTATGATTTTACAGTCTTTTTATTAAGCAAGTGTGTTGACATTTAAACACATCCATTGTCTGCTTCTTTAATATTTCTTCATAAAAGAGATTACCATTGTTAGTTTAATGGATTTTTTAATTAATATCAGTCAACTTTGACTTATAATTAATGAGGGAATGGGCCTCTTCCTTTTACAAAGAATTTACATTTCTTTTTTGTGCAAATCAAATGCAGCTCCACTGGGCTCCAGCTCTGAATCACAAGAAAAGGCCCTTTTGATGCTAATATGTTAAAAAGACTGCCTTTTTTTGTTGCAAGTCAGAGAACAATCAAAGGTAAACTCCCCCTTAATCATTTGTGATAATTTATTCTGAATTGCAGCCATAAACACTTATGCAAAGTGATGGCACTGCTGTGTTGGCTGCAGGTCATTGGGAATCAGACGTGTTTTGATCTATTATATATTTACAGACTTAGAAGGTGAAATCACAGGTTTGATGATAATTGATTGTGATTACACATGCAGTAGGGGATGAGGTTTTTGATTCTTGGAGATTTTTAATGATCCTCATCATTTATTATGAGTTCTGTTGCTGGTCTGTGAGCTTCTCTCCTCTGACTGTCTTTCGTTCCTCAACGTCGGATGAAAGCTCCTCATACTTTTACAGCTTTTTTTTTTTTCAGACTCTTGTTTTCAGCATCAAATAAAATCAAGAGTAACACGCACTGGTAGATTTAATTCTGTTGCCAAAAAAGTTCACCTGAGCTGAAGTGGAACAAGCAGACATTGGTCCGGATGCGGAGCGTCTACCTTTCATGTTCTACTGTTTTGAGCGTCTCCGTCGTTAGATGGACCCACTGAACACCGGTTCTGACCTGAACCTAGGGCTGGGCGATATGGGATTTTTTATATCACGATATAGCTTTTTACATATTGCGCGATAACGATATTGATCAATATAAACCAAATAACTATATTTGACTATATTTATTTATATTAGACTACTAAATTGTTTCTTCAGTTCCATTAAAAAACAAAGCTTTAAGTCTACAAATAAATTCTAATGTTTTCAGGGTTCATATAATAAAAATGTATTAATATACTACAAATTATTTTTGTTGTATTTAGTAGCAGTGTAACGGATCACAAAACACACGGCTTGGATCGTGTCACAGCTTTAAGGTCATGGTTTGGATCATTTTTCGGATCAGTAACAAGTAAAAAAACAACAAGAAAAAAGAAGATAAAAGCCTAAAATTACTTTTTTTCAAAAGTTTAAAAATATATGTTTAAAAAAAAAAAAGTACTTATAGGCATTAACTCACACATTTTGAGCTTTGAACATAAACAAAACATGTATTTTCTGATTACATGTCTGGAGAGAGAAAGGAATGCTTCATATGTTATCCCACCAAATTAAACTGCAATTTTGAAATTAAACTTTCATTATTTTTGGTATTAATTGTTGTATTGAAATTAATAGTAGCAACATTTAAATATGTCAAATAAGTATTATTAACCCTAGCACATGTCCAGGTGATGCACTGCCATACCCATGTTTTTTCTGGTTAATTTTGACCCTAAGAGCTTGCCATAGCTCTACCTGTCGGCTCTTGCCAGCTGGGTGCAGGAGTGCGACAGCGGCCGCTCCTCACTGGAACGTCTCCTGAACTCCGACACAGAGATGTGTACCGATGTTTTTATTCAGCTCTTCAAAATAAATCAATCTCTCGGTATCCGCGTTCTTCACGAAGAGTTCCAGAAAAGTTTTGACAGAAGCTTCTTCCACACTCAGCAACAGACTTTCTGATGACCGACAAGCATCAAATCTGACGCTTGTTAAAACTAATACAGTGTACAGTAAATTAATTTGACGCCAAATGCATTCGGCGTGGACAGACAATGATTGTAATACAGTACGCGGTGTGCGAGGTGCGCAGCTGCAGCGGGGGTTGCTGGTAGAAGTCGGCTCGTGCGCGTTTGTTTGCCTTTCATGCAGACGAAGGACGCGGAGTGGAATCCAAAAAATGACCCAAATGAGAGCTAATAAACACAATAATTAGATACAAACACTTACTCGCCCTGTGGAGACTAACGCTCTAACTTTTACTTGTGAAATAAGAGAAAATGTTCGCTAGCAAGTTGTTATTTTGAGACCCTAGTTTGCGATCGTCTATTGAAAAAATGTTCTATCGCGATATCAATAATTATCGTTTTATCGCCCAGCCCTACCTGAACCCCATCCGTTCTAGATCCAGAGAGGAATGGAACAGGATGGTTGGGGCGGAGTCTCTGTAGCGATCCCACTGGTTGTCAGAAAATGATGACAACTTCAGAAAGTGCTAGTATAGCGCTAAGCTAACGATAGCGTCTTCCTCTTTATTTTTCTTAGCTGCAGTCGTCTTCTTTCAAACAATTCCGTTTCTACATGAGGATCAATAAGTAAAGCTAGAAAAAGAAAAGCAGCTGGATGACCTCTGTTGACGTTGCTTGTCTAGCGGTCGCACTACAACAACATGCTAGCGGTCTACACTAGCACGCTAAGAGGAAGGCAGGCTTAACTGAGAGAAAACGCTCGCCACATGAACGTGACCGTGCTGTTCTGGAGCGGACTGCTCAGTGGGAACGAGGTCGTTGTTTCCATCGAGTGTCTAGTCATTTGTATGTGTCGGGGTCTGCAGATGGAGCTAGTTCTTATAGTCTGGTACTAAGTATCTTTTCATTGATTAATGCTCCTGTTCCTTGATCCTTGTTGAATAAATTAAATAAAGAAAGAAAGGTGAAGGTGAGGGAAACATTCTGAGCGACGAACACACGTTATTTATTTTTCGTGTCAATGCAAAGGACAAGCTTCAGTTTCAGAGGAACTCTGCTTTGGTTCACTTCAGAGTGAAAGCTAAACTACCCAGACGTTGAAGGTTCTCTCTCACCAGGTGATGTGGTGGTGACAATCCTGGAGTGTGAGTCCAGGTGGAGCTGCTGTGGGTGCAGATTTAGGCAGTAATGGAGAAAGTTATAATTCATGTCCAATATAATCAACCACTAGAAGTTTACATCCATGAAGACACGTCAAACACAGGATAAGTAGACATTAAGAGATTGGAAGTGAACTTGTATAATCCCACCTTAACAATTCCTGAAGGATATTATTATTATCCAGTTTGTAAATTCATGTCAGGTTTTCATAGATTCAGGTTATTATGAATTCTCACCTATCAATAAATCACATGACTATTTAAGTAGATATATAACACTTTATCATTACATATACAGACCTATGATCAGCTGGAGAGAGCCTGTATAACACGATGTCTGCTCGTGACCCGGAACTGGACAAAAAACCAAAGTTTGGACTGATGGATGACACCATCGTGTATTTTAGTGTGGATGAGTGAAATACATTAGAAATACTTTGTAATGCTGGGAATTTGTCATTGATTCATAACTGCAGTGTCTTCAGATCAATGTCACTCATTAAGTCCAGATGTCTTGACCCAACTCCTGTGATGTATCCTCATAGAACATTTTCTGGTGTAAATGTGTCGTTTCGCCTGAGTTTTCTTTGACTAAATCACCCCCCACCCATGTGTTGGTCTTCCACGTGCATGTTTGCACAGTTCTCCTGCTCTGTTTGACTTTGGAACTAAATCTACAGTTTAATGCTGCTGTCAATAAAGAGGTAATTGAAACACGACCCCTCAAATGTTAGAAGTAAAGCACCTGAAGATAAACTGCCCTTGGCTGCAGAGCTGCATCCAGAAACGGCGAGGTGGTGGCGGCATCAGGGAGAGGCTCAGAAACGGCGAGGTGGTGGCGGCATCAGGGAGAGGCTCAGAAACGGCGAGGTGGTGGCGGCATCAGGGAGAGGCTCAGAAACGGCGAGGTGGTGGCGGCATCAGGGAGAGGCTCTAACCTTGTGGAGAACTCTGAAACATCCACGTGACATTTGTGTCTTTAGATTTCTAAGACTGATTGAAACAAGTGTTTAAGTGAAACACACAGGACAAAATGTTGATTGTTTTTTGTGGTTATAAAGACGTGATTGTAACGGTGGAGACAGGCAGAGCTCAGACATGTGGGAGGCTTTCACAACATGATTTCATTATGCGCTTGATCAGTCAGAGCTGGAGAAAATGGTTCTTTTTTTGAACAGTGGGAGTTCATTTTCTAGCAAGGTGACTTGGGAACATGCCCCTTCTCTTTATGGTCATCATGTGTCTTGTGAAACACCTCGAGGGAATTCGGCGTGCGCGCCGAGACGGAGAGGGAGGAGCGCTTGCTTGAAGCTGTCGTCATAACAACAGCAGGTGAGAGCGATGACATGTGAGCTGTCATCCTGCTTGGTCCTCATGCTGTCGTTCTCGCTCGCTGCTGCCCATCAAACTAACAGCTCATTTTTCTGCAGTTCCTCGACAGCTCGCCTCCAAATTACTGATGAGGAGACCCGGAACCGCTGCTTTCAACCCCAGTTATGACAAAAGAGCTGCGGTTTTAACACACTCAATGCAAGATTTATTGTTTGCTGATTCAAGATGGAGGACAATTACTAAGAAGTGATTGCAGTTCTGTTCTATTTGACATCTTTAGGTGTCTTTGTTTCCTCTTCAACCTTTGGATTTCTATTTCTATTTTTACCTTGAGGAGGGCATTGTGAGCATTTTTGAGGATTTTGGGGTTTTTTTTAAGTTTGAAAGTTATTTTTTAATCTGTATAGCATCTTATTCTACAAATGTAAAAATGTGTTTTATAAATAAAGTTAGGTTTGAGTCTGAACTCCTTCACTACTCCTCGGTAAGTGCTTTCTACGGGGAGTGGGGGATTTGAATTCCAAAATCCAGTGAAATTTCCCAGAAGTCTCTGCAAAGATTGGCAAATATAGACCATAATGCATTGCAAGTTTTCATCATCAGAACACAGTAGCCTCATAAATAGTCTTTATAATCCTTCACATTTATAGTTTTTTTTTTTTATTTCAGGTAAAAGGTGTGAAAATCTAGCAAGCGTGTGTCCGAACTGCATCAGTATTCCGTTCACTGGATGGTCCTCCACTGGAGGGATCAGTTTGGAGGGAGGGAATTTGGACAGAACCCAAAACAATCAGCGGGTACAATCAGTTTCCCCGTCGTGGGATCAATTAAAGTTTTATCCATCTCAGATAAGCTTGTGGAATCCAAAATGACTGCTGTTCAACAGCATGCTATGATTTCAGCTCAAAAACCCACAAGACGCTCCATGTCTGTTAGATACCTGATAAACATCTGCTGCAGGAGATCTAGGAGACGATCGTCTAGGGATCTCTGTGAAGTGCAGATCTAATTCTTCCCTCACCTCCATGTTTAGCCCTCCAAACGAAGACTTGTGGAATAATAATAGGCGTGTTTGAGTTGACTTGCGCCTCGCCTGCTTCGTTGACGAGACTAAGCTGCTGCCGGAGGGGGCGGAGAAAGGCGCCTGAGATGAAGATGAACGACGAGACTGCACGAGAACGAGGAGTCGGGGGTTGTCCTCAACATTCGGCTGAATTTTAATACGCCACTCCTCCTAGTATGATCTGTGCTGTTATGTCTTTTATAGTATTTTTTTTACATCTCTTAGAGTAAAACAGATGAAAAAAATAGTCGGGGGATTCATTACATGTACACAGTCCCAAATAAACAGATAAAATAATAATTAAAGTTCATTTTCAAGACAACTATGACACAAATAACCACAAATTATTTAAAATCTTGTATATTTTTTCATCAGCGATTCACTACCTTCCAGAAAGAGTAAGAACATACACATATTTCCTTAATTTAGCGCCAGTTATTTCACATGAAACTACATAAACTTTCAGGACACCGTTTCCCACAATGCATCGTTTTGTAGTCATCAAGGCGGCTTGCAGCCAGCGCAGAACCTATTTTCTGGCTGCGCTGGCTTAGGTAGGCGCCTTGGACCCGCCCCTTTCTCGCGATACTTCATGTCGTCGCAAATGTGACGTCGGTGACAGAAACTAACCAGCATGCACCGCGATCCAGGAGATCTGCGCAGCGCCGCATCCGCCTGCATGATCTCAAACACGCCTAGTGTCTTCAGATCCAGAGGACACTCCCACTCGATGACGTCATCACTAGTCGCCGGTCAGCTACATAACTGTGGAGCTGCTTGCACTCCGAAATACATAACAACTTTGGTTTAATCACTTTAAAAAGTTCTTGCAAAAACAAAAAATCTTTACTTTTATTTAAATGTAAACTTCTGTGCGTCAGAGCACACGCGTGTGAAGAAAAATGCTTCTCCTCTGCAGATCGCACTACCGCCAGAGACCCAACTTTCCCTCCAAACGCCCCTTCAGTTGGTCGGATAGGGAGAGGCCGCAGGGGTTTGGATTCAGCCTATAGCGGTTCACATTTCTACAGGGTTAGTCAATAAATAAACAATAGTGAAAACACACTGCATGTTCATAAATGACAACCATAGATCATAAACGTGTTCATTATTTGACCTTTTTTTTTTGTTTGTTTTGTTTTTTAAGAATGATGAACATTTAACACATGGGAAAAACAAAATCACAAAGTATTTATTATTTTTATTTAACCTTTATTTAACTAGCTAAACTATTAAGAAAATCTTCTTATTTACAGTAATTAATTATAGGATAAGTAAATGGGCACCTCATTTACACACAAAGAAAAACTCAGAAATAATCTATTGAGCAAAAATGTTTTAGTCTTTATCAAATAATTATCAAGAGGTGAAAATCTGCAGTAAAGCACAAATTCCCTCCATCAGTTGTTCGGATGACCTTTGAAAGTTTTCAAGTTTGAACCTCAGAGGATAAAAACGGATTAACAGTAACTAAAACAAATGTTTATGACACATATCTGTCCTAAATGCTTTCCCATAATTATTGTGTCTGCCTTAAGCAATAAACTATAGCTGGAAAAAAACTGACAGCAGTGAAATAAAATCGTTTCAGAACAAACGAGGCGTTTACAGGAAACCACTGACACAGAAATACTTACGCAGAGAATCATCTCCGCTCCAGGAATCAGAAACATGGTATCATACATGCTGACCTGACACTCTCCTGTACTGGTCAGAAAACTGAAAGAAAAGGAGGGAAAAACTGGGAAAAAAAAAAAAAAAAGAAAATATATATATATATATATATATATATATATTTTTTTTTTTAAATCACTTTAGATTATGTTTGCACATTTATCCAGGTATTTTTCATTCCGAGCTACACCGTAACAAACTGCAGCTTCCCAAAACATATATATATATATATATGTTCTGACCTAAATTTGTTCTGTTCAAAAGAAAAAAATAATTTAAAAAAAACTATTAAAAATGCAGCTTAAAAAAGCTTAATTTATTAATTGATTCTAAATTAGAAGTGAATGTTTGTGTGTTCCAATACTAGATTAGAAATCCATCTGGGCCTGACCCCGCCTTCAACCAACTGCAGTTGGGATAGGCTCCAGCATCCTTCTACACCAAACAGGATTAAGCTGGTTTTGGAAATTAACTTTTTTTCATTATTTTATTCATAAGGCTCTCCTCAGAAACTTAAGGTCACTGTAAAGTCAAAATGGAGAAAATGAAAAAGAAAAACCCACAAAAAGCAAAACCAAACCTGACAAATTTAAATAAAGTTAGACTCTAAAAGAGCAGGAAAGTCTGAACAGATGTTTTTGAGGTTTTCCTTGAAAAAGTTAAAAAAAAAAAAAGCTATTCTGAAAATGTCAGGAGGGAGTACATTCCAGTAGAGGTCAGAGCATCGAGCAGCTCTGTCCTCCATTGTTGAGTCCTTCAGATTGTGAGACAGGTGAGGAGGATCATGGGAGTCCAGACTGCTGCAGAGGCGTGGTGAGGTACAGCTGCGACTTTGTGAAAGGCCTTGTGGGTAAAAAGTAACGTCTTGTCCTGAATGTGATGAGTGAGGAGTCTGGTTAAGACGGGTTCTGCTGAGTTTTGAACTGGTTGAAGTTTAAGCAGGGGGGCAGCAGACTGGGGGGTGGGGGGGGGGGGGGGTCTCAGGTGAATCATGTTATGGGCGTGGAAGTTAATCAGGCGGTGCTGGTCATACGTGAAGAAAAGTGTGACGACGCATCGGGGGTCCCCAAACTACGGCCCGCGGGCCGGATCTGGCCCTCCTCTACCTTTGGCCCGGCCCTCCAAACTATTATGGCTAAATAAGACATTTTTCCATTTTTTTAGGCTAATTAGCTGATAGTTGTGCTGCATGCTAGCTGTTTAGGCTAATTTATGCTTTTTTGGATTTTAGCTAACATTTCCGCTCCATTCTTGCTATTTTGGGTAAAATAGACATTTTTCAAGTTTGAAGGCTAATTTGGCTTTTAGCTAATATTTCAGCTACATTCTAGCTGTTTTGGATAATTTAGATTTTTAAGGCTAATTTGGAGTTCAGCTAATATTTCAGCTGCATGTTATGCTGTTATGGATGATTTTGGATTTTTTCTTTAGTGTTTTCAGTTTTTTCCATCAGCTTCAATGTTTTTATCAATCAATTTAAGCATCTTTTGCTATCAATCTATCACAAGTAATTCTATATATCTCATTATTGAATATTATTTTTCTGTGAAGATTTTGGAAATGAATTATTTAAAATTTGGTTATGTGTGGCTCTCTGGAAACCATGAATCTGTTAGTTTAGGTTATGATTGCTACACTTTTTCTGTTAGCCTAAAAACCGACCCCGGCCCTACATCGGAGAAGAAAACAGTTATCTGACCCTCACAAGAAAAAGTTGGAGACCCTGATTTAGATAAGGGGGAGAGAGGGAGGAGCTATTGACATGTTCTGATAAAGGGGGGGGCAAAGTATCTGTTTTATCAACATTTATTGTCCCTCTCTGATCATTTATTGATTTATGTTCAAAGCATTTGATTATGATGATGCTGTTTTCAGCTAAACAATCAGTGTCGTCTCTAGGACATAGTGTCTGCAGAGCGGCTGGAGTTTGTTAGGAATTAGCCTCCGCGTCGTAGGCGAGACTGATAACGTAAAAGAACACCGCCCACTTTTCCCCTCCCCTTTTCTTTGCCCATCGTATTTTCTACGTCACAAGTACAATCTTTTCAAACAGCATTTTTTCATGTGATCCAGAATCAGGATTTGAAAAAAAAAACAGTTTTACATCATCGGAAAGATGAACACGTTAAAACACCAAAAACACAATTCTTCATCAGAGTGCGGCTTTTTATGTGAGAAAATAGCATGTGGACAAAAAATGAAAGATGCCTTCAGGACAACTCTTTGTCTCCACATTCTTTTGTTTTGTAGTTTAACCATTAAGTCATCCAACCAACAAAAGGTTTCAGAAGGATCCATTAGACTAGAGCGACTCGTGAACTCACCGTTTATTTTTCCATAGAACAAAAACCTTCTCTGAATGGATTTGGAAGAACATTAATCAGTTTATTTTGATCAACAGGTCATAAAATCCTTCTGTAACATTCATCTCTTTTCTTTTCTTGGATTTTCTCTCTTCCCTCCTGATTTTTCTCATCTTTTTTATGCCAAACAAAGCAAAGGTCAAGCAGGAAACCAGGACAGCACACAAGGTCACGGAGGACGTTCTTCACCAGACAACATGCTACTTCCATGTCTGAGTGTCTCAAACTGTTCAGCATTTCATTACAGACATGTTATAAAAAGATTTGGTTGCCCAGAGGCTTTTTTTTTTTTTCTATCAGGAACAGATGGGCGGGAAAAAAGTCGTAGCTCTAATTAATTATCATGAAAATTGGGAGACCTTCTGGAGTAAATGAAAGTATTCAAGCATGACAGGAGAGCAGTTTCCTGGTGTTTTAAGGCTGTGTCGACTCCCTCCTTTAAGCGCTGGCGGCGTGTTCACTGCTGAGATTTCCCAGAATGATGGACTCACACCATCAGTCATTTATGTTTATGACATCAGGAGGAGGTTCAGAAAGAGGAAGGAGATGTCCCTGATCCAACTGAGGGATGCATCATCCACGTCAAAGGACAAAATCCAGCGATCATGTCATGAGGGAACTTTTCTACGGATTTAGTTCTTCTGGCACAAATGGCTGCACTGATATAAATGAACCAATAATCTTGAGGAAGAAAATATAAAACCAGATATGCAGAATAGAACCACGAGCTCTGGCTAGATTTGTTGATTTTGCCATGAAACATTTAGAAATCAGCTGTAACTGATTCTGCTGAACTAGATCAGGGATCTAAAACCGGACTGGTACTGGTACCGGTCCGTGGATCACTTGAAAAAATATAAATGCAAAAGCTAACTTATTATTATTTAGAAAAACTCCTGACTTGTGTTCACCACATCCACCTATGACTCACTCTTGACGTGAGTGGTTCATCTTGGTCACGTGACTTAAAACAGCTGCTTGAGCTGCTAAGTTAGTAGCACTAAACTACAAAGCTAATAAAAGACAAAAACAATTAAACGTATTTGGAATTTTTTTTGGGTAGAGAAGAATCAATGAGGAAATCAAAGAAAAGCCTTCGACTCCAAAGACAAAACCAGAAGTCTTAGAAATATTGAGACAGTTTTCATTGGTGGTTCCTTTGTACCAAAGCGCTCTTGCTAATATGCAGCGACTGATTCTTGAATGCTTCATATACACGGATACTTAAGTTACAGACAGGATGGATTCATGTTTATCATTATATTTAGAAAATTCTACTTTTACAACCGTTACGCTTTTTTATTTTACTTATCCATCACATCTTAAAAATCGGATGTGGCTGAAGTTAGCGCCCGGTTGTTAGCGCCCGGTTGTTAGCGCCTGGTTGTTAGTGTCCGGTTGTTAGCGGCCGGTTGTTAGCGGCCGGTTGTTAGCGTCCGGTTGTTAGCGCCCGGTTGTTAGCGCCCGTTGTTAGCGCTTGGTTGTTAGCGTCCGGTTGTTAGCGCCCAGTTTGTAGCGTCCGGTTGTTAGCGCCCGCTTGCTGGCGTCCGTTTGTTAGCGCTCGGTTGTTAGCGCCCGGTTGTTAGCGCTCGGTTGTTAGCGCCCGGTTGTTAGCGCCCGGTTGTTAGTGTCCGGTTGTTAGCGGCCGGTTGTTAGCGGCCGGTTGTTAGCGTCCGGTTGTTAGCGCCCGGTTGTTAGCGCCCGGTTGTTAGCGCTTGGTTGTTAGCGTCCGGTTGTTAGCGCCCAGTTTGTAGCGTCCGGTTGTTAGCGCCCGCTTGCTGGCGTCCGTTTGTTAGCGCTCGGTTGTTAGCGCCCGGTTGTTAGCGCTCGGTTGTTAGCGTCCGGTTGTTAGCGCCCAGTTTGTAGCGTCCGGTTGTTAGCGCCCGCTTGCTGGCGTCCGGTTGTTAGCGCCCGGTTGTTAGCGCTCGGTTGTTAGCGCCCGGTCGGTAGCGTCCGGTCAGTAGTGTCCGGTTGTTAGCGCCCGGTTGTTAGCCTGCACTTTGACGTTAAAGGGCACCCTCATCAGGTTTTGTCTTGAGGCCCTTCTTGTTTTGACAGGTGAAAAGGCTGCTGTAGTGGTCTAAACGTGAGGACACGAAGGCGTGGATTATCTCCTCTTCTTCATGTTTATAGACCATGGATTTAAGTTTAGAGAATTCCTTGAGTTGTCGTTTAGCCACTGCTTTATTTGAGAAAGACAGTTTATTAAGGAGCTCAGATTGTGGGTAAATGAACAATACAGCTGGATGTCATCTGCAAAGAGGTGGTTAAAGATATCACTGAACTGTTGGATTCATTTACCTACAGCAGGAACTAGAGTGGCCCCAGGCCTGAGCCCTGAGGTACCCCACAGGTCAGCATTTTAGGTTCAGATGTTATGATATTAGCAGAATCCAACATTTTACAGTTTTTAATTTGTGGAAACGTGTAAATAAGAACATTTGAGAATGTTCTTACAGGATGGTGAATTAAGCAGAGATCTGTTGAAAAGCTTTAGCTCTAAAAATTATTGTCAAAAAAAAAAAATCAGGGTTTAAGTAAGAAAAAAAAAAGATTCAGTAGTTTTGCTTGATTTGAGTAGCAATGAAATTTGATGTAAAAAAAACTTTAAGGTTTCCTTTTTTTGAATTTTAAAAAATCAGAAACGTCTAAAAATAACTTTGTTTAATTGAATCTTCATCATCTGTAAATTTATACTTTCAGACTTTTTTTTAACAATATTTCTTATAGTTGCATTTTTAATTTAAAAAACAGTTTTTTTCAGGAATCAGAAATTTCAAAATAAATGTCATCCCCGTTCAAACCGATCTGTGAAGATATTGTCTGACATGAACTGCTCCACAGCCTGAAAACGGTTCGAGTCCGCTGGTTTAGATCTATCAAAGTGTATAATATGCAAGGTGAAAAGTCCACAGAAGGATTACCACTTTATATTCATTATTCAAATAGCTTAGTTTATTCCCAAATAAAAACTGTTTTGAAATCCACTCTCTTGTTAAATTATCCCCTCGTGGAATAGGAACACAACTCATTATTTACCCACATAATAAACAACGCACTGTGGAAAATATTTAGCAGTCTAGTTATCCGCTAAAGTTGCGTCCTAAAAATAATCCCTGTTCACTTGGCTGACAGTTCTATAAGGCTACACTGTGAAATGGTAAGTTGAATTACAAACTGTAGTTTTTCTTGTGTATTTCCTTGAAGTGTGAGGATCCCAGCTCCGTTTCCGCCTCATCGGCAGTGAAAAGCGTCACTCGTCAGGCAGTTAAAAGCTGGTGGCAAAGTCACACGGTTCAGAAGAACAATTAAAGTGGAATATAGTTCTCAATAATTCATCTGAAGGGGTCGGTGTTTCACACATTATGTTGTTAAACTCGGTTCCTCCCCTGATGCTGCACAGTGTCTAAAATCAATGTGAAGAAACAGACTGAATGTTTGGATCTCTAATGAAAGAGAAGCTCTCTTCAGGTGAGCTTAAGGAATTGTTGTGATTTCTCCGGCCAGTTACACTACCCCCATCGCTGATTGAGAGGGGCTCCAGAAATCCACGATGAAGAGTGGAATTACAGTCAGACGGAAACCAAAGCAGCATTTCCAAAACAGCCCCCTCGCCCTGTCAGCCGGCTAGATTGGGTATACTTTGGCTCCAGCGCTGGAAATATTTCTTCTTGTCTCCGATAATGAAACTGCTGTTCAGCGGCGCTGCTGGAAACGTCGAGGGCCAAAATCCATAACCTGCTATGGTTATGATCACATTACAGCCTGTAAATATTTAACAAGATTTGAATATTAGTAAGAACTATTTGTTTGTCTTGTTCTGCTGGATCTATATTACCCGTCTGAGCCGAGTGCTTCAGTCAGGAGGAAACATTCCCATCCGGATGAACGGGGTATATGTCACCAGTTCTACTCAAGCCAACATGCTGGAGTCGTGCGTGAAATGAAATGGTTCCACCGTGTTTTACATAATTCATGACTAGGGCTGTAACGAGTATCCGAGTGCTCGGGTATTCGCGATCTGCTCCCGAAAATTCGAGTACGAATATTCGCGACGTCCAAGATCGCTGATTTGCGATCTTTAAAAATATGGTAAATTTTAGTAAAATATGATCAAAATATGATCTGGGAACGATATATTTTCCCTCTGGAATGCAGATTAATGTAGGATTTTAAGCTTACGAACTAAAACAAAGCCGAAAGAGCCGCAGTAGCCACCGCAAGTAAACATCTTCGTGACGGTGAAACTTCCGGTTTTCAAAGTAAAACTAGCAAGACTTTTTTTCCGTTCAAAAACAAAAACTAAAGTTCTGTTCAGTGACATAACTGTTGAAAAAATGAATTAGCTTTAACATCTGAGCTTTATCTCAGTGTTTACATTCTTTTGGTTATGATAACTCTTCAACAGTTGAAGCAATTAACGAAACTCCATCTTATTCTGAAGAAACGCAGCCTCACGCTGCTGAAAGGAGGATGTAAACAACGTGAATCAGAGGATTCTGCTGCGGAAAAAAATACTTTTTTCACACGGGTTGTACACCGAAACATATTGAAGAACTTTGAGAATTAAAAAACTGTGGGGAACGTTTTCAAGTTTTGTTGTTAAATGATACAAAACACTAGAGATTGTTATCCTTTTTTGTTTATGTTGCTGCTGAACGTAACCAGAAGGATGACAAAAAAAAGTTTAAAATGGAAAACAAAATTTCTTTCTATCTGAATCTTTTGGTTTTTTTTAAATCAGTTTTATTGATTCTGATCTACTGTTGTAAATAAAGGTATAAATGTTGGTGATTCAATACAAATGATTTCAATTTTCCTCCATCTAGTAAATATTCTCATAGCAATAAACATTATATTAAAAAGTAAGAATTGTGGTTCGACTCGTGAATCGTTGAGCTCGATTCCTGAATCGTATCGGATCGCCACCTAAGCAACGATCCACAGCCCTATTCATGACAGATTAAGCCTTATTAATCCACAACATGTTCCCATTGTGGTGTTTTTCCGATCTGGATTCGACGTGCCGTCAGCTTTCTTCAGTCTGTGTGAAATGTTTGACAGCTCATCCTTGATGTTTTGAGAGAATCCTTAAGAATCCTTCCTTTGTCTTCTTTTTGCTTCTCGCAGCTCCACACTGACCTCGATAAGGGGGACAGTCTGGTAAAGTACACCCTCTCAGGGGACGGGGCCGGCTCCATTTTCACGATTGACCAAACAACAGGGGACATCCATGCCTTAAGGAGTCTGGACCGAGAGGAGAAGCCTTACTACACGCTGCGCGCCCAGGCCGTGGACATCGACACCAACGCCCCGCTGGAGCCCGAGTCCGAATTCGTAATCAAGGTTCAGGACATCAATGACAACGAGCCAAAGTTCTTGGAAGGCCCGTATGTAGCCAGCGTTCCCGAGATGTCACCAGTCGGTAAGAACTGATCCCGACTCTGGTCTTTCTCCTTTTGAACCAAGGATCACACTGAGTTCCGTTTCAGCACAACCAGAGGGCTGGCAGTGTTCTCCCTAACAGATTTTGACATTTCCGAGCTCCGTTTTATTCGTGGCGTGCCCGGCGTGCATTTCACAGCTTTGTCTCTACACGCTCCCCCCCCAGGGAGGACAGATCAAGGTAATTCACTGGGAGAACGGTTCCTCTTGATGTGAATAGCAACGAAACTCTCCAATTCTGCAGTCTCCAGAGGACGGTTAGAAAGCAGAAAAACACAAAAGTTGAAGCGTCTTGTTCGCTGGGAGAGAGACGCTTTCAAGTTCAGAGAAGCAAAATATGAAAAAAACCAAAACAAGAAGGAACTGTACAGGACCAACCAATTTAATTATGATGGTTCTTCAAGCCTTTAGGGTTCGTCCCACTAACTCTTTCATGAAGTCACTTTTAACTTTTGCTCGGTGTCTATAGAATACCAAATCCGAGGGAATCAAATATTAACCTTTTTGTGGAAGTCGGTTCCATTTTTCACAGCCTTCATTAAGCTGCAACACTTGATGTTGAGAACAAATGAAACAGACGGATCCTCTAACAAAGGTTAAAGAAGTGTGCTTGTTGGTCTTTTCTCCTCTTTAGTCGTCTCTGATCAGGCGTGGGGGGGGGTTAAGTACCAGAAAAGCACCAAAGCAACTCGGTTAAGGTTTGAAAGGGCCTCGATTCGGCTTCTAATACGCAGTTTTAGCGCATTAACCCAAAGGCTTGTGTAGTATAATGTGATTCCAGGGCATTCAGACATGTAATCAGCATGTGATAAATTAGGAGTGCGTTTGAGAGTGAGTAATTAAGACATGTTATGCTCCTTTTTTTCATTTGGCCGTTACATCCAGACGAACAAAAGAGTCTTAAATCAAAGCGGGAAAGGGTAAGCCTCCGTTTCAACAGCGTTAACTTGTTTCAACTTCATTTTTCAGCGTGAAATTAGTTAATAAATTGCTCCAATCCCCCGTGTATTCCTAAGTTTTAATTATTACGTATGCGTGTTGTGAATTGTATGAAAAGATATAATCAGGAGGACGACTCTGTTTATCTAGAAGGATGAAAACACAGAATGTATGGAGCATGACGTTTGATCGACGTGTTAGAAAACATTGAAATGAAGTTTAAAAGGTTGTTTAGCACATTCGCGGACATATACTGTTAAATAATGGCGGAAAGGTTCAACACATTAGGTAGATTATAACCTCATTGTGGGTTTTTGTTGTGAGGCTGTACACCTGTAGACTAACAATCACCTGTAAAAAACAACACTATTGTTTTTACCTTTTTTGGTACATTGGAGCCAAACACTGAACCAAACCAATCAATAAAATACAAACGAGAACAAACCAGTTATCAAAAATCCACCCAAAAGAAAGGAGAGAGTCCTTCACACCAAACGATAATAATTCATGAAGAAACAAGAAAATCAAATCAAATTACCTCAAAGAAAATTGCAAAAAAAGAAGCGACCAGAACTAAACTAATAGTGTCAGAATGGAATTGATGGATAATCCAGAAACAAGTCTGAAGCAGAATCATAACAATGTGATCATTCATTGTGACGATGAAGGTGGTAAAGCAGAAAGAATGATTGATTAGATGACAATCTCCTTATCTGAGGAACTGGAGATTGGAAAAAAAACAAGAGGGAGGTAAACGAAGATGGGCTGAGGTGGATCTATTAGTTCTTATTCTGTGATTCTGACTGAAACTCATGGAAAATATGCTGGAAACCTGCAGTAGATAATGTGAGTTGAATGGGACCAACGCAGTCAAAGAGTTTTCTGCTCAGTCTTCTGAAGAGGAAGAAGATCAGATCCAGAGAAGAAGACTTCATCTTGGAGGACCAGGAAGAAGTCCACCAGATTAACCAAGAGTAAGAATTTAGTTTCTGGTTAGGAAGGAAAGCAGGTAGAAATGTGGATTTAGACCAGAGCCCTGATATGGACGGAACCTTGACCGGACTGAGGCTGAAGCCGGGTCAGAGTCGGGCGCTGAGGCGTTCCACATGGACTTGATTTGGACACAGAATGGAAGGAAAACCAACTGGTACTGGTCTAAATCATAGACCGTAGAGAAGGTGGGACGTCAGCCATAGAAAACACCAAACCGCTGGCTCCAGTCAACATTTCTCTGCTGCTGCCATTTGGAGCCAGTCGACAGTGATTGGTCAGTCGGTCTGAGTCTCGTTTCTAAGGCAACTACAGTCGCCAATCACAGTGAACGTGTTGGAAGTCCACACCCCTTCCACTGAAAGCAGCTTGAGAAAATGTCAATCAGACATTTGAGGTGGGGGCCAGCGGGCATCTTTTACAGAGACATCTGATTGGTCAGTTTATAACTTAAACAACTTGGGATAAAGAAGAAATATGATAACAATAAAAAAGGATTAATAAAGTCTCCATCCATCCAAAATCCAATCTGGACCCCACATTCTAATCAATATAAACACTTAACTATTTATGTGATCTCATGATAAAAATGTTGAATTTTCTTTTTTTTAATTACATTTAAACCACTTTTTTTTTTTTTTTACAAAAATTGTTCAAACGCAATGCATTCTGGTCTGTATTAGCTAATGTTATGAGCATTGACAGGCACTGTTTTTTGCAAAGACTTCTGGGAAATTTCTAGGATACTCGATTTTGGAATAGTAGATTCCAACAGTTCTAGAAAACGACAAATGCACTGAATATCGATTAGTGAAGGAATTCAGACATTCCCTGATCTATAAAACTATCTTGTGGCCTGGATTTTGAAGGGAATTCAGAGACGATGTTTATTACTTTTCTTTTGTTTTTCATAACGCCGGATATGACGTCAGCGGTTTCACAAAGTGAAAATCGAATGAACACAAAGATTTCTTGATGTTTCTTTATGACTCCACTGTGTTCTGATGACAAAAACGTGGATGTTTTGTTCATAAATTACATTTAAACACGTTTCTTTTGTTTGAAATTGTTCGACCCCAATGCATTGTGGTCTATATTCGCTAAACTAGTGAGCTTCGATGCATGCTAGTTTTCACAAAGACTTTTGGGACATTTCTAGAGCACTGGATTTTGGAATTAGAACCAGAAAATGGAGGGAAATATTAAAGATTTGAACGTTTGTGAAAAAGCAGGACCTGATGAAACTGGTTTAGAAACACCTGAAGGAACCCAGACTCGGAGCAGCCGGTGCTCCGAGTCCATCAACAGCTTCCTCAGTCCAACCTCAAAGTAAAACGTTCAAATGAAGAGATGCTAAATAATAACTGGCAGTTGGAACCGGTACATACAAGGAAAATACTTTATGAACCGTCTGCAGAATCTCTCCATAATCCCTCCTCGGTTGCAGAAAAAGATTATTCCTGACTACTGTAAGAGACTAATTAAGAGATTTGTAATTGCGGTTAAATGAAATGTGTTTGGCGTAATCAGTCTGATGGTGTTACCGCCCGTCTACAAGTGTCCATTTAGAGTGAAGAAGTCCTGTCTCAGTCAAATGAATTTTCAGAGAAGTCCAACTCTTGTGTCGTGTTTAGTTCCGGGTTAATCATTTCCCCTCTGACTAACTGCTGCTTTATTTGACTGAATACGTTATATTTGATCAAATTAGAGATTCTTCTTCAACTGCTGAGAAAATGGAAAGCATGCTTTCAATCATGATTTTTCATTTCCATCAAAATACAAATAAATTGATTCAGTTTCTTTGTGACCTCATGCTTATATAAACGCCGTTTTCTCTGGGATGCGTGGGAGTCGGCGGAGCTTGAAGGCTTCAAACTTTCCCTCCGTGTGAGCTTTTATTGCTTCTCTTTTGCATTAACACAAACAGTGTTTGTGTTATCTAATCTATTGTATACACATTTTAGCATTATGCAAGCCCTCTCTGGTATGTCAGGCATGAGTGAGGGAGGATTGAGACTCTAATCTGTCTCCGCCCAGTGTTTTAATTCCATTGTTAACACCCGCTCAGACAGCAAAGCTCCTTAATATACAGTGAAGAAAGCTGTTTACAGGCGGCGAGGACGGCACCGCCGTGGAAAATGAAATGCCGTCCCTCCGGTCAGCGTCTCCCGACTTCCATGAGCTTCCCACACATCCTGATTTTCTCAGGCTTCCAAATGTTCGACCCGTGAAACGGTCTGAGGAAACCTCGGGCTGGTGCTGACGTACGAACCGGAAGCCTTTGACTGTCTAAAGCAGGGATGTCAAACTCATTTTGGTTCGGGGGCCGCATTCCACCCGTCTGATCTCAAGTGGGCCGGGCCAGAAACATAACAGCAAAATAACCTTTGTTTAACGTGTTATTTTTAGCTTTATTTTTGTTTTGTTTATTTCTTAGTTGCAAAAACTGTTTCAAAACAACCTAGTAGTCTAATCACTTATTATTACATTTTATTTACTGAGTCCAAAGCATTTCAAATAAAATGGATTTCACTAAAAAAAAAAAAAAAAAAAAAAAAAAAAAAGGTTTATTTAATATTATACAGACTGAATGTTTTACATCTGACATTAAAGTAATCCCAATAGTAAACTAAAGAGGGGCTACGGAAAAAATATAAATGTTTTAATCAATGAAAAATCAAACTAAATGAACCCTCTGGAACCGACGGACGCCCTCAGACATCCTGCTGTGCAGCTGTGAGATCAACGTGATAAAATAAAAGTTTATGTTCTAGAACTGATATTTTATTGAATTAAAGGCAAAATATGGCCTTTATTTTTAGTTTTTGGACAAAAACATCATGGAGCTGTGAGGTGTGTCATGTTCCTCTACCAACACAAACTCTTTATATTTGTGGCCCAAATGAGGAACCTGGGAATTTCACCTGAAAATTTCTTTTGCATTTTCAGTCAAAAATATGTTGATTAGTTTGTTGACTAAATTTAGTTTAGTGGTTTTTATGAAATTACACCCAAAACTCTCATTTTATGTTGTAAAAACAGTTTGTTAAATATTTTGGGGGTTTCCACAGCAAAATAAATCCGATGTTAATTTCTTGATCTTTTTAGTTTCATTTGCTCCCCCTAGTGGTTAAATTGCGCATTGCATCCACTTCTTTAAAGAACCATAACTCGCCACAGGAATGGGTTAGAAACTTGCTTTCTTTTTTGAAAATTCTTATATATTTTTTTCTTCATAATTGGGCCGGATTAAATCATCTAGCGGGCCGGATACGGCCCGCGGGCCGTTTGTTTGACAACTCTGGTCTAAAGAAATGATGTTTCTGACTAAAACGTGTTTCCACCGCCTGATGGTGAAGGGAGATGAGCCCAGCCTCCAGTGAGTAATTACTCTGTCCCGTTGCTGCAGCCGTTTGGATGAATGCCACGCTATTACTCTTCTCCGCTCCTTTATTATCTTAATGGCTGCATTGTTTAATAAATGGTTAAGAGAGTGTTTGTCTTTTTGCAAGTGTCAAATGGACAAAACGAGGCGCTTAATGGAGAAAAAAGCTCTCCACATTTCTTCTTCCTGCTCCGCGTTAGCTCGGGTAAGGTCCCAGACTTTTTATCGCTAAGCTAACGTCTCCTTCTGTCAGGAACCTACGTGACGCAGGTGACAGCCACGGACGCAGACGACCCCACGTATGGAAACAGTGCCAGAGTGGTCTACAGCATCCTCCACGGCCAGCCGTACTTCTCTGTTGACCCCAAAACAGGTACAAACGTTTATTTCACAGTCGGAGATCAAAATGTTGGATGATTTTTAAACACAATAATGAACTTTAACTGGATTTATTGTTGTTTTTTTGTGGAAAAGCCACATTAAATCCAGGTTCCAGTCTAATGATCTGTTATGAATTCTGCTTGACTGACCAGAGGAACCTTTATTAATACCAGTACGTCATCCTCCTTGGTCATTTTAGATCAATAAATTGTGATACTTAAGTCATTTTGATGACCATTTCACTAATTTAACTGTCACTTTTAGTACCGATGTGGCGCCGACTTTTCCTTTTCAGAAGCAAAGTTTGACTTTTTTTTATCTTTATTGATTTTTCCATTTGTGTTTTTCTGATTATTCACTAAAATCATTAAAGCAGAAACTAATGGTTGTAATCTGTTTGTCACCTATACAGAATATTTAAGATAATCCGTCTTTATTAGAATAATCTGAATCCTTGTTTCCACTGAGCGGTCCAGTTTGGTCAGGAGGAGTACGGTACGGTCCGGTTCATTCTGGTGAGCGTTGTTTTCACAGCGGATGCGTTCTATTGACCGCTAGCGTGACTAGAAAAGCAACAACTATGGAGGTCATCATCGGCTCGTCTTCTTCTTGCTTTAAAGTTTGTACATCGTGTATAACAGGAACTCAGTGTTGTTTGAAGGAAGATCTTCTGGGTGGGAGTCAGAGCGGGCTCCGCTGGGCAGAGACCTCGCTAGATCTGGACTGCAGCGATCGGTGTCACCTCTGCCGGAGCCTGAGCACCGGAGCTCGCTAGCTTGATGAGCTATCCACCAGGCTAGCATAGCCGTCCATCCTGGTGATCTGTCCAGAGAGTTTCCCGCCTTCGGCCAACAGTACCTGGGACAGTTTCCGGGAACCTCGCGGGTTAAGAAAAAGTTCATGACGCATGGAGCCGCCATCTTGAATGTCTATTTCTACCCTTTGATCTGGTCGCTGAAAACATCCGACTGATCTTCGGTGTGAATCCACCAAAATAAGAAGTAAAGAGGAAAACTAGCATAGCGCTATACCGGTGGTCTCTAATATCGTCATCGTTTTCTACTAATTAATGGGTGGCAACAGCGGTTTTGCCCCAACCGCCCCCTTCTATTGTCCTATGGATCTACAGTGCTTCCATTTTATAAAGGAAATGATCAAAATACTGGACCGGACCGCTCAGTGGAAACAAGGATTAAAATGAGAAGATTTTCAGATTTTTTTGCTTTTGTTTAGCATTTTCACCCAACCTCAAACTGATGCTCCATAAATGGTTTCATTTTTGACAAAGCAGTCGTAGATCTAACATGAAGGTCCCCGACCTAAACCTCTTCCTGGTGTATTTTCTGTGACCTTCAGGGCGGTACCGCGGCCCGTTCCCGGTGTTTTAACAGCTGAAATGAGCTCTTAGACCTTTACTCTGCCGGCATTCAATTAGACTCTGGAATAAAGCAATCATGCAGGATATCATTTCATCTCTATAGGGCACATCAGCTGCCAGAGCAGGGCGATGTTTTGAAATGACACGCCAGCTGGATGAAGCATCGCTGGTTTTATTCAAGCAGCACAAATATGAAATATTCAACCAGTTTATGTGATAAAATATGGAAAAATAATCATGTTTGATTTCTCTGCGTTAATTGGTTACTTCATAAAAACAATTATACGTGTTGCTGAGTTGTAATGAAATAGAGGTATTCAGAAACAGGTATAAATGTCCGTGGGGGGGGGGGGGGTGTCTAAATGTGGAATGACATCAGAGCGCCGGTGTATGCAGATCCCGTGCTGCCCTTGGCTCCCATTCTGGGGCGATTCAAAGCAGATGAAAATAGGTTGATGGGAATCCCAGCAGCGGCGGCGGCGGCGGCGGCGGCGGCGTGGAGTCTGTCGCTCATCATGCGACTCATCCCTGAGCGCTGCACAACACATACTGTGACTGCATTTCAAACTCTCAAAAATCAAACTGTCAAAGCAAATGTTTGCCCTGCTGGGCGCGCCGCTAACTCCAAACACACAAAAACAAGCCCAACAAGCACAGAGAGGTAAAGGCAAACAAGTGGGACACGACGACAGTCAGGAACCAGAGGCAGACTCAGAAAGATGACAGATGATTTCAGTTTCACGCCGCCGCTGCAGATCAAATGGGACGTCCTTATTAGGCTGAAGAATGGAATCCGGTTGTTGTGTTCTGCTCTCTAACGCACAACTCGCCCGGCTCCAAATGTGCAGCCGGAGCGCTCTCTGATCTTCAAGTGAATCATTATGTGGCCTCGGCGCTGAATGTCAAGTGCTTCCAGTTTGTGTGATGACCTCTATTTGGGTTCTGTTCTGCAGATCCAAATGCATTGTGCGTTTCCAGGTGGATGGTGTGTTGTGTTTCTGTGAAGCTTGTGTTTACCACTCCTCGCTTTGTCTGTTTATCTCACCATCACTGTCTTCCTCTGCCTCCTCTTTTCCTCTCCTCTATTATCTCTCATCCATCTGGCGCCGCACCAGGGGTTATAAAGACAGCCCTGCCCAATATGGACAGAGAGGTGAAGGAAGAATACCAGGTTCTGATCCAGGCCAAGGACATGGGGGGCCAGCTGGGGGGGCTGGCCGGGACCACCGTCGTGAACATCACCCTCAGCGACGTCAACGATAATCCGCCCCGCTTTTCCAAAAGTGAGTGGGAAACGGCGTTCCGGGTCCCGAGTGCGGAAACCACAACAAAAAGAAGGAGTGTCAGAGCAGGAAGGACACGCCCACTCCCCTCCTTCTCCAAAACACTATAAATTATAATTTCATTCAGAACTTGTTATTGTCCGATAGACGCTTTTACCATAAAAGTCTAAACAAATATCTGATTAACACACGTGTCAAAGTCGAGGCCCGGGGGCCGGATCCGGCCCTCCAGATCATTTTATTTTATTGTCATTAATGACCCGATGTTACTTCAAGCTTAATTCTAACTTGTATAATTTTAACAAAATACATTTTTATGTCGAGTAAAACATTAAAGTTATTTAAGGTTCAAGTGGATTTATTCTGGAATACGTTTCTGCCTTTTTATTCTTTATAAATGGGTTGAAAAGTTACAGTTTTAAAGTTTTAAAAATTAGCATTCTGCTAGCTTTTTAACTATTTTAGGAATTTACTACAATTTTGAAGGCTATTTTAAAGTTAAAGTTTAGCTAATTTTTCAGCAACATGCTAGCTGGTTTGGCTAACCTAAGTTTTTTATTTATTTAACTATTTTTAACTTATTTTTTTATGCATTATTTTTTTTGCATTTAGTTAATATTTTAGCTATTAACTGCAGCGTTTTCAGGTATTACTTTCAGCATCTTCAGTTTCAGCTCACTGCAGTCACACTAGCATTATCACAGGTAATGCTATATATCTAGTTTCTAATTATGTTTCAAATGTAAGGTTATACATTTTTAAAAATGTAGTTTCAGAGAGTTCAATAAATGTTTATCCTGTTCGACCTGCGACCTCAAGTGTGTTTTGGATTTTGACCCCTTGTGCGATTGAGTTTGACACCCCAGGATTAACACATCACTTTCTAATTTATTACAATTTGATTTCAAATGAAACATCCAATAATCTAATAAGTTTAATTAACGTCTATTTTTGTAATTGTAGTTCAAACAAAATAATGAATTCTTTTCACTTCTACTTTAGCCCTTTTAGCTTATAAATGCTGGACATTTCACATTTAGAAATAAACTTTTATAATATCAAGCAAAATAATATTAGTTCTACAAACCAATATATCTTTGGTTTATATATCTGTCACAAGAACTTTTTATTCTAGTTTTGTTTTTAAACATGTTTAAAGTTAGATGAGGAGTTCCACAAAATCACCAAAATACATGCAGTGTACATGGTCGCCATGACAACTCTGGCTCATTTTAGCGTGAGTAGACCAAATCCCGTCATACTGACATGAAATTTTGTGAGATCATCGACTCCTTCCGGTTTGGCTTTTCTTGCCGTTTTGATTTAAATCAGAAAAAGCAAAACAAATAACGATAAGAATCATCTGGAAAATAAACCAAGACTGACGTCTTTCATTTGTTGGCGTTTTAAACCGGGTACTAACCTGGTACTAACCGGATACTAACCTGGTACTTAACCGTCTTCAACCACCTGGAGGCGCTGCAGGAGTGTCGGAGGTTCCGCTTTCAAGACTAATAATGCAATTCTTTTTTTTTATACAGGTTACACTTAATAAATGCATAGAAAAAAATGTAGTTTATTTACTGAAGAGGATGGGCTTTCAGAATAAAGGATGCACATATTTGGATTCACCACAAATATCAGAAAAGAAAAGTTTGGAGCAGAAATCCTGAGGCAGGAGACCTTACACTGGTTCCTGCATCCTTCCATAATGTAATAAATAAGGTGCAATTACAGCAGCATAGGGGGTATTCATCATTTCTACTCTTTGTAATTGCTTTTCATTATTTGTCATTATGCGCTGCAGCGAGCGATGGCCTGTTTATTCACTGTGATTGCATCTAAAGCTACAACTCCTGGTGAACTAACCCGGGTTGCTGCTTCTGCACTCACGGGCGCCCGCCTATATTTAGATGAGATTTGAGAATGTTGCTGCAGCATCCAGGATTAAGTCGGTGTATTTAAACTCTGCATTTTGTCCCATAAGCTGCTAAACCAGATTATTTCGATTGTACCGTTTAGCAGGTCGTGTAAGAAGCCCGACTGAGAGGAAAAACATTATGCTAAAAAAATCATCGATCTGTGAAAGCTCCTCTCCACGCTGCGCGTTAAAATCTCTGCGAGTATGAAGCGGCGAGCGTGTATGACAGGAAAGCAGAGGCGCCGTTTGGTATTGATGCCGCGACACCAGCCGCTCTCCTCTGAATGTAAATACAGTCAGACGGTCAGAGATGATATTTCCATAATGCTGTCACAGCACAGCAGCCCGGGCCGAGCGCCGCCGCCGCCGCCGCCCCCGCCTCCTCGCCTCCTCCTTTGTCTTCTCATCCCATCACACAGGTTTAACTTCCTCTTAAAGGTTGACTTTATTAAAGCGCTTCCTTGTTATTACGGCTTAGTTATTTCCAAACTGTCAGCTCTCTGCTTTGGAAAGGCTGCAATTGTCTTTAACAGCTCAACGCTTTCAAAACATCTCCCTCTAAGTAACAGCGATTTGTTTGCCTCTAATAAAAAGCCTCGTTCTCGGCGCCGGATCAGTCGCACAGGAAGTAGATCTCAGCTTTAAAACGCCGGCCTGTCATTGAAAGACAGTTAGTGTTTATTGAATCTGTGTCACTCAGACTCATCCTCGAGTTTTCTTCACTCAAGCTTTGGATCACCTGTCAGATAAAAACTAAAGCCCCTCCCACAAAGGCCAGTAAGCCAATGAGTGGCGACAGCTCCCACTCATAATTAGCATGTTCTTAACCCTTTAGCTGTCTGCTCAACCGAATGCTGGAACACTTTTAGACAATTTACTTAAAAAATGATTGATTGTGAGTCGGGCTGCCACGAATAATGGTTTTAATAATTGCAGAAAAAATGAACATTTTGTTAGCAAAAGATTTTATTTTGGGAGCACGAATTATGATTTTCTCTGCTTAAAGTTGTATTTTTTTGTATCCAAAATTGAGTGTTTTGTGGGCAAAATGTAGCTATTCGTAGAGAATTTAGTGTTTTGTGGGGAAAATAATAGAATTTTTGAGCAAAAATTTGTATTTTGGGGAAAAAAGTTAATTTTATCTTTGTGTTCATGTTTCATTTGTAACAAAAAAAGAAACAACCGTTTAATTAAATGAATCCTAATAGTAAAATATGATTCTGTGGCTGGTTGTGGTCTGTAATGATTGTCCTCTTAAAGGTTACAGATGTTTCCAATAAGCTGCATTTTTAATTAATTCAGTCTTGATGGAATGTTAAAGAGTAACTGCTTGAAGACAGTGGAGTACATCTACGCTTCATCAATGATGTTTGGAGCTGTTTCTTATTTATCTAAATGGATTTGATAGAAGACCCGACAGGTGTGTGCTCGAGTTTCCTCCTCAGAACCAATCTGCAGGCTTTTATCTATCATGTAAATGAGAATCTGGTGTTTTTTTCTCTGTTTAATCAGCCTGAAAACTCAATTTCCCCAATACATTGAAATAAATAGATAAATACACAAATGAAGCTCAGTTTTTGATGCGTTTGATTTGATTCTGAATTGAAGGACTTTTAGATTCTGTTGTTTTTCCTGGTTGACTGGAGCTTCATCCATTCGCCGCGGCTGTAAGCGCTCGGTTGTCCATCTTGTTTATCTCCGTCTCTGATGGAGTCCAGAGCTGCCGATCGTCAGAGGCCCCGCCCACTCTGAAAAGGATGACGCCAGCGAGGAAAACGGATGGTTAGAGGGATGACGATCGCCAGGTGGAGGCACCAGATTTGTACGGCAGTCGTGAAGTCGTAATTTCTCCGGCACAAACAGAGACGATTAAAGCGATTGGAGGGAGTGAAGGGAAGATTCATTTCCTTCCTGTGGAGGTGTCGAGGTGTTAGCGTAATCCGTCAGTCCTCCACTTTCTTCTTTGTTGATTTCCTCCTGCATCTTCTGCAGAGCCCCGTACTCTGTGTTTATGTCGACCCCGTGCTTCCGTTTCTCAGCGTGTTCTCTGCTCCGCCCCTCCGACAGGTTTCTTTCACCTGAGAGTTCCAGAATCTTCTGCAGTGGGCTCTGCCATTGGCCGGATCAAAGCACATGACCTGGACATCGGGAGGAACGCGGAAGTGGAGTATACGATCGTTCCCGGCGATGGCGGCGCCATGTTTGACATCACCACCAACGAACACAACCAGGAGGGCATCATCATCCTCAAGAGGGTAAATACCAGTAAACCAATAAATAGAAGCTTTTTGAGCTCAGAGTGATCAGCTGTATTGTATTATTATGTACTACAGTCATGTCCGTCATTATTCACCAGCTGGAGTCTTCAACTGTTGGTTTATTATCAGATCTACATTTTGATTTTCAACATTCACTGACAGAATTCCAACATCTTCATAACAGTTTGTGTCCCTTAAAACAAACCAACTGGAATTAATTTACTATAAAAATTAACTATAAAAAGTTGAAGTACTTTCAAATTCTTTCAAATTTTCCTTTTTTTTTAAGACCATTTCTGTACAAAACTCAACATCAAAACATCAGTAGATTTATTTATTAAGTTATCATCAATATGGAATAAGATATTATTTTTAGAAAAAAAAACAGTTATCTCCATTCAACTATGTTTTATTATAGTATCATAAAGCTAAACATGCAGTGTGGAAAGAAGTATTTAGTCAGCCACCTGTTGCCGTAGCAACACGTCGTTTTTGGAGCAAGAGATCTCTAGAGGAGATCTGCATGGAGGAATGGACCAAAACACCAGCAACAGTTTGTGAAAACCTTGTGAAGACATTTGACTGCTGTTATTGCCAACAAATGGTTTTTATAACAAATTGTTGAGATGAACTTTTGTTATTGAACAAAAACTTAAAATTTATAATTAAATTATTTAAAAATCAATAAATGTGATTTTCTGGATTTTTTTTTTTTTCTCTTTTTTGATTCTCACAGTCGATGTTTACCTGTGATGAAAATGACTTGCACAACTGCTGGCTGACTGAATACTTTTTTCCCCACTGTAGACCTCAGGTTAGCCAGTTTGGTATAAACGCACTTCTGTATTCCGGCCAGTAGATGTCGCTGCATTTTATGTGCCTCAAACTGTTGTAGATGTTCCTGCACTGATGTTGCATTTGAGATAGCAGCACATTTCCATTTCTTCATGGTATTTGTGGTCAGATAAAGCATGTTGCCTCCATGTTTTTTCCTCTCTTCCTCGCGTGTCCTTTGAGGACTTTTACAGGAAAAAAAAAAGTCATGATTTTTTTATGACGCTTCATTTGAACTTAAGCTCTTCTTTCATGTTGGAAAACTGTCCAGAAGTTTTTACGTCAACAGAGAAACTGATTTTCAACGTGGAAAAGTTTGAGTTTGTTTCCTCCTGAGACTTTAAAATAGAAAAAAGTTATCTCGGCTGACAGGGGACGGCCCAGGTCAGACAGACAGACAGACAGACAGACAGATAGACAGACAGACAGACAGACAGACAGACAGCATCTTGCAGCTGTGTGTGAATATAATTACACAGTAATCCTCTGTGAGCTGGAGGAGGAGGAGGAGGAGGAAGAGGAGGGCGGGTTCGCATGGAGGTGTTGTCGTTCCCAAAGCACCTGCACTTCTTGCCAATTTGCCGTTTGGTTAGTTAGAGTCTCCGTTAAAATCTACTGAATTGCATTTTAAAATAGGAAGAACTTTTCTGCAGAACTCGACTCTTTCAGAAGTTCTCTGGAGGAAAGCGTCTCCCGGATGAAACAAAGGAGAGTTTATTTTCAGGAACGCGTGTCGCTGTGCAGATGAGGGGGAGAACCTGTGATCTCTCACTCTGTGTCATAAAATACAGCACAGAGGAATGACATAACTCTTTCCGAGCGCCTGAGCTATATAAAGCGTTTACTTAGCATGTCAGGGCTCATTTACGACACCATATGTTCCCATGGATTAATACATCTGCTGCACGCTGACCCGCAGCACGAGGTCTAACAAAAAGATCTGGACGCCTTTCGGCGCGTGAAGCCGTTGTAGGACCGCGATGTCACTTAATAAAATGACAAGTGGCGCAGAAGTGCTTGTGATATTAGAAAAATGGATTACTCCCGGATGAACCCTCTGAGATCTATCATCTGGTTCTCAAAAGAGACTCGCGCCTGCCAGAGGTGAGGATAAAGGACATTACAGCCTCAGAGTGGGAGAAAATGAAGGCCTATTGAAAATAAAGCGATTCTTTAATAAGACTTGACAGGCGATCAATATTATTTTGTCTAAATATGAATAAAAAATGTAAAAAAAGTTCAGATCCAAAAACACTTCATTTGAGAACATCCCGATCTTTTGTCCTCAAGACTTTAAAAGAGGATGAATATTTCATTTTACGTTAAATATACGGCAGTCTGATACTTCAAACAGTTCCATTAATAACCATCAGCTTATTGAACGTAGACGTGGCGGTTCTAGAGCAGAGATTTCTTCCATCAGTCTTAATGTCACGCTCCTCAGGTCCACAACATCCTCCACATTAGAAGGATCTCTTCATTTGTGTACTCCTGAAGGAGGCGGGGCTAAAGACTCCATCATCTCCACGCATCCTTCTCACCGTTTCAGACTGAAAGCGTCCAGCCTGATGGCAGTAGGTGGTAATGAGCTCTCATGAGCTCCACGTACGTAAAGGGAAAATAGAGTCTCAGCATATTAGTGCTGCCACAAACGATTATTTTAATAGTCGACTAATTATCGATTAATTTTTCCGATTAGTCGACTAATCAGATCATGGACAAAGTGGATGTAAAGAAAATCTGAAATATGATTAGCTTTAAAACAAAAAAATCCTAAATAAGCTAAAATCGCTAGCATATAGCTGAAATATTAGCTAAACTCCAAATTAGTCTAAAAATCTGTAAAAATCCCAAATTAGCCAAAATAGCTAGCATATAGCTGAAATATTAGCTAAACTCCAAATTAGTCTAAAAAACTGTAAAAATTCCAAATTAGCCAAAATAGCTAGCATGTAGCTGAAGACATAGCAAAACTCCAAATTAGCCTAAAAAACTGTAAAAATCCCAAATTAGCCAAAATAGCTAACATATAGCTGAAATATTAGCTAAACTCCAAATTAGCCTAAAAAACTGTAAACATTTAGAATTAGCTAGCTAACATGTAAATGAAATATTAGCTAAACACAAATTTGCCTACAAAACTGTAAAAATCCCAAATTAGCCAAAATAGCTAACATATAGCTGAAATATTAGCTAAACTCCAAATTAGTCTAAAAAACTGTAAAAATTCCAAATTAGCCAAAATAGCTAGCATGTAGCTGAAGACATAGCAAAACTCCAAATTAGCCTAAAAAACTGTAAAAATCCCAAATTAGCCAAAATAGCTAACATATAGCTGAAATATTAGCTAAACTCCAAATTAGCCTAAAAAACTGTAAACATTTAGAATTAGCTAGCTAACATGTAAATGAAATATTAGCTAAACACAAATTTGCCTACAAAACTGAAAAAATCCCAAATTAGCCAAAATAGCTAACATATAGCTGAAATATTAGCTAAACTCCAAATTAGCCTAAAAAACTGTAAACATTTAGAATTAGCTAGCTAACATGTAAATGAAATATTAGCTAAACTCCAAATTTGCCTACAAAACTGAAAAAAATCCTAAATTAGCCAAAAGAGCTAATATGTAGCTGAAATATTATCTTAATTCCAAATTAGCCTAAAAAACTGAAAAAGCCAAAATAGCTAGCATGAAGCTAAAATATTAGCTAAACTCCAAAATACCCTGAAAACCTTTAATAAATGCCAAAATAGTCTAAAAAGCTAACAGAATGTTATTATAACTTTCAACTTCACTACAGTCTGACTCCATATATTATAAAGTAGCGACTAATCGACTATTAAATTAGTTGTCGACTATTTTAATAGTCGATTAGTCATCGATTAGTCGACTAATCGTGGCAGCCCTACAGCACATTAAGGTTTCCAAGGCCAGCTTTTGGAGAGCAACTCCTACAACTATAATTAAGGCAGTAATAGTCATAATAAAACTATAATAAAGTAGAGCCATGCTGATTTTTAACTGCAGTTTGCCACAAAAAATGAAGTGCTCATAAAATGTTAATTAGGGCAACAAAACACAAATAATAAAAGCTTAAAACACATATTAGAGACAAATAAAAGAAGTTCAAATGTTTTACTGTCTTCTATGTTTTTTATATATTTAATGGTAGTTAAAAGCTATTTAAAAAGCCTTGATGTCAGTCAAATTCTGAAGTCGTGTTTGATTCAAGAATCTTTCATTGATGATTTAAATCTGTGACTCCGATCTGTTCATTTCTGAATCGCTCTACTAGAATGGCATCTGGAGGACGAGACGCGCATTTACAACATTTGTGACATGAGTTATCTATGTCGGTTTTGTCACGACATAACCAATTCAATTAATTTAATTATTTAACAAACTTAACAGTATTGAGTTAAAAAAACTTATAAGTTAAATAAACTTATTAAGATAAACTTCAGAACTGCTTGATTTTGACAATTCAATTGTTGACTTTTGTGTTTTAGATCCTCTTTAGTTTTATTTACTTTAGGGCTGCCACAAACGATTATTTTAATAGTCGACTAATCACCAATTATTTTTTCCGATTAGTCGACTAATCGGGTCATGCGCAAACTGGATGTAAAGACGATGAAGTTGATAACCAGCTGAAATATTAATTAAATCCCAAATTAGCCTAAAAAATAAAAAGAGCCAAAGTTAACCAAAATAGCTAGCATACTGCTGAAATATTAGCTAAACTCAAAATTAGCCTAAAAAAAAACAGAAAAATCCTAAATTAACCAAAATAGCTATGTCGCTGAAATATTAGTTAAACTTAAAAATAACTTAAAAAACTAAAAAAAGAAACCTTAAGTTAGCCAAAACAGCTAGCATGTAGATTAAATATTAGCTAAACTCCATAAAAGACCAAAGAAACTTATTAAATGCCAAAATAGTCCAAAAAGCTGCAGAATGCTATTATAACTTTTAACTTTACTACACTCTGACTTCATACAATATAAAGTAACGATTAATCGACTATTAAATTAGTTGTCGATTATTTTAATAGTCGATTAGTCGTCGATTAGTCGACTAATCGTGGCAGCCCTACTTTACTTGTGTCACTTTGTGTTAAATTCTATTGTTGTGTTACCATAAAGAAAACCCAGACAAACCCCATCACCTCTTTTTATTTTCTATGGTCTCGTTGTTTTTTTTTCTCTCTAATGTGTAAACAAAAGCCTGAAAGCTGGATGGTCGTGGAGTTCCCATAATCCTCTGAGTGGAACTGTTCATTTACTTTAGTTCAATGCTCATTAACATTTCAGGCAGATAAAATAATGCTGAACCAGGAGATTAAAAAAAAAAAAAAAAAAGTGATAGCCAAGAATCCAATAGCCTCGAGTCAAATGACCACACCCCTATCTCGATTTGTCTCCAGAAGAGTTGTCACAATGATGTCATCCAGACAGAGTTGTACATTGAAGGGACAGAGAAATGACCAAAAGGGTTCGGGAAACCTTTTGACATACAGGCCAAAAAAGGCTCAAATTTGACAGAAGGGTCAGACCAGGAAGAAAGTAGAAGAAAGAACATCAAATCTGGATAGAAAGATGTTTCAATGTGGATTAAAACTGAAGAGTTTCTTTCAAAACGGTGACTTTAGTTCTAGTGCCAGTTGCACCGATGGTTTGATGTTCTCCAGGGAAAACCGTAAACTTAGAGAAATGCTGCGTTCAAGTGGTGTTGGAACGATCGGAAAAAGGAGTGTGTGACCCAGAAAACACCTAAACAAAGCCGATGGATTTATAGTGCACCATCTATGGCAGGGGTGGGCAAACTTTTTGATTTGTGGGCCAGAAAGGGTTCTAAAATTTGTCATAAGGGCCGGACAAAGAGCAGATGGAAGGAGTGATTTGGTAATGAACCTCATAAACTAAAAATATAATATGGAATTTAGATAAAAACATGCTTTAATTTGGATTAAAATTCACAAATATTCATTTAAAAACAGAAAATTTGGGAATTTTAATTTCTAAATTTAGATTTTTGTTCTCTTTTTGGTGATCCAATGGGTTGATGTTCTTCAGAGGAAAATGTGAACTCAAAGAAATCCGAAAATTCACCGTCTGATTCAGAAAAACACACACGAACGTCAGAGAAACAACACCATTCATGAGAAGAAACCAGAAATACAATGAAAATAAAACAATAATTAGGATTTTTGATTCAATGTATTTTAATTTGGAGGGCCACATTAAGTAGCCTAAGGGGCCGCATGTGGCCCCCGGGCCGTAGTTTGCCCACCCCTGATCCATGGGAAACACCACATTTTAGGAAAAAATCAAGCAAATAAGGATTATCGTTATTATTTATTTCCTTTTTGCAGCTCAGATGAAATAGTTTAACACCTGAACTTGTTGAGGAAAAACGAGTCGAAGTAGAATGAAAAATCAGACTCAGCTCAGTGCTCAAGGTTCCGTTTATTCATGCATAAAGTCAGAGAACATTTCAGCGTAACCAGTCAGATTTGATCGAGAAAAAACCCCCAATCTCTGTTTCATTCAGCCTTTATACACGAAATTACGTAACTCGAAACACACATACACACCCTCGTTGGCATGCAATCGTCAACAACAGGCGATCCAACACCACATCTGTTTTCTGTCTTTTCTTTCCTGGAAACCCTTGTTAAACCATTTATCTTGGACACTTAGCTGGACACCGAAATTGAGAAATGTCATGATGACCTGGCATCTCCTCCGATATCAATGTCTGGAACATAAAACACATTCCTTGGACCAAGTAGTCGAAAACATCATTAATTCTGGAGTTCACTTTTGGGTTATTTCTTTGCAAGTTCCATCAGGAACCCAAGGCCGAAATGGAGCAGCTCTTTTCCCTACAAACTCTAGTAGTTCCTCTGTTAACTGACCTGGCTCCTGATAGTTTTTTTTTCTAACAAAAATCTCTAAACAGCTAGCTGTCCTCACGGAGTATTGATCAAAGATGTCAGGATTCTGCAGAACTATGAACTTTTCTCTTATAACGTACAGAAGTGTTAAGGATCTCTAAAAGGCTCGATCATGGATGTCACAACACGAATGTGCCGTCCATTCATGTTAGAAACATGTTTCCAACATGTCAATAGCGTTTACATAAAGAAAACCTGCTGTGATGGCCTCAATTAATGTAAATACAAATAAATGCACTAATAGAATCTTTCAGCCTGTTCTCCAGTTCCAGTCGGTCCACGTCTTCTTTTCTGGGATGCTGCTGACTCCTGCGGTGGGTTTAAATGCCGTTTCTTGTCAGTCGTCTTGAGTTTCAAGGGGAAAAAGAGGCAAAGGAATGCCATGTGTGCATAATGCAAAAGCCCCAAACAATCCGTGTGATACGGAAAAGGAGAAAAATGCAAATGTCAGAGATTTTTGTCAGCAATGCTCTAATGCACAGATGAGATGGTTTTCTGACGCTTTTGCCATTTGAATTCCAGGCCTTTGATGGCTTTGGAGTTCCCTGTTATTAATATCTTATCTGGAAAAATAAGCATCCGGAATATTTATCAAATAAATGTTAAGGCTTCAATGGGAAATGGTGCACGAGTTGAATGTGAGCGCGGTGGGGGCTTCACGTGGTTTAAAGCCTGTAGGAGCAACAAAACAATCCAGGAGATAAAAAGGAATCAAAGTTATTCACCTCCAGTCCTCAAAGTTAGTTTTATTAGCGACAGAACAGCTTTTTTCTACACGTGCCCGTCTGGAAGATCAAAAAAGTGGGTTACTCATTAAAATCTTCCCTCTATTCCAACAAAATACTTTAAAGGAGTTATGACAGATCTGTTTTTGTCTCTGGCTTCAAATCAGGCATAAAGAATATATTTCAGTTGATTGCAGAAGAAGAAGAAAGAGGAGTTCAGCCACTTCTTTTTTTGCCTTTCAGGGGATTTCTGATGTAAGTGTCTAAAGTGTTCTTTGGGGTAAATGCAAATCCAGGTTGGTTTTTCTGATGCATCACATGAAGGTGTTCGTTAACCGGCGCGTTTTTAGAACATGCCCCGGCACCCGAGTACACAAAGGTGCGTGAGGCTTTTGATCTACCAAAACACGCGTCTGAGAGAGTGAGTAATGGTGCAGGAGCTGCCCCGCCACGCCGAGCGCATCAGCAAGCCTCAAATGTGTGCGAGGAGCCATACATCACCGTTTAGGTGACCTTCTGCTTGACGGTAATGAAATAACAGATAGCGATTCACATGTAAATGAAGACATCCATTTGTTTACATCATGTATACCCCTGACATCTTCTCTGCCATTGTTCCCCTCCTAATGTTTGATATGCTTCCATGACAACAATGAGGCATTGTGGCGCATTCCCTGCAGTGGAAGGCTCCTGCTCATTTCGGATAATTGGCCGAGCTCCCCCACAGCGTAACGCTCCAAACATGTGCTGCTGTCGGTCGGCGTGGGACGGCGGCATTAGCCGAGCGCGGACACGGCGAGGGACAATGAGCCAAGGTGTGAGGAGAAGGTAGATAAAGATGAAGCGTGCGCGAGTCCTTCCCTGTGTTCCCGGAGCGCTGACCCGCCCACAGACTTGTCTTGTGGCAGAATATCCCCAGAGAAAGGCATTCCTTTCTGCGCCTCTCCCTCTTCTGTCACTTTCCTCTCCTTTCAACTTCCCTGTCTCGCACACACATGGAGAAGAAAGCAAGAACGAGCGCCACGTTGTGCACAGAGCACGGTTTGGCAGACCCCAAATTAGAGACTCAGGAAGGTTGGTTATGATAAGAGGATCAGACTGAGTAATGGGTTCAAAGGATGATCATCTGTTCCCCCGTCTGCCCAAACTGGGGAGAGGAAAAGAGAACGCGGAGGCATTGAGTGGGTTTGCACATCCCGTCTGCAAAACACAAGATTATGGGACACAATAGGTAAATCCACTGAAGAATTCCCCCAGACAAATGCTTGCATGCATAGCAAGAACAAGGACACAGCGGCATCAGAACCCTCCTCCACAGACCTGCACCCCCACACAGATCCGGCGGGATAACCTTGGGCTGAGCCACGACAACCGTTTCCGTCAGATTAAGCGTTCGTCCATCTGCGTGTTTCGTTTGGTTCTCCTGGGACAGGAGGAGATGGGAGATAGACGTAATTGAAATGTACAGGAAGTGCATTGTTCAATGACAGCTTGGGTGGTTTCATACTCGGGGAATCCGTTTTAATCCAACTTCACATCCTCTCTTCATGAGCAGCCGCTGGGTTTGGAGTATTTGCTGCACCTCTGCCAGCATCTCCCAATCCAATGTCCCCAAAATGTCAGAGGGATCCCGAAGACGTTGAAGAGAGGTGTAGGTGAATTAGGATACGCACAGTCCTCCAACAGCTTTTACTTTGAAAGTACTGAACAATTCATAGAGTGCATGTAGTTCTCTGTGTTGCAACACATTCTCACTCTCAACTCATCACATCTTGACGTTTGGTAAACGCCACTTTTTGACATTTCAGGTGTCCCCAACGCGATGATTTTTGACGTGCTGGCTGTTTGTAAAATCAAGGGTCCACAACCCTCGGTATGTGGTACCAGACGCTAAACCGGCACTGGATGCACTCAGACTCTGCAACCTCTGGGTACTGAGCCGGAACCAGTTTAGTATGGACATGGAGCGCACCGGTACCTTATCTTAGTACTGGTACTTTAACCCAGTGCCAGTACCCTAACCTAGTTCAGTTCCATGGGTTAGAGTACCGGTACCCTGACCTATCACCAGTACTGGTACTCTATTCCTCTACCTGTACCCTAACCCCGTTCCAGTGCCTGTTTCCGGCCAGTATCATGTCTGGTTCTGTTTCAGGTTGTGGACCTTTAACTTTAAGAACAACCAACACTCGGGCTGTGGATCGTAGCTCAGGTGGTGATCTGATTCGATCCACGAATCGAACCACGATTCTTACTTTTTACTCTAATGTTTACTGCTATGTGAATGTCTGTTTACTGGATGGATGAAAATTGAAATTATTTGTATTTAATCACTATTTATACCTTTATTTGAAGAAAGAGATCAGAATTAAGATTCAGACAGAAAGTAATGCTTTTTGTCATTTTAAACTTTTTTTTTCTTTTGACAATCTACTGTTTAAGTTAATTAAAAAAAAGTAACATAAAAGAGATAAACATCACTGATGTTTTGGATCATTTGAAAGCAAAACCTTGAATTTCTCTCCAGTTTTCTATCCTCAAAGTTTATTCAATATTTTACGTTCTAAGCTTTACATATCAGTGCAGAGCACCTATAAAAAAAGTATTTTTTTTCCGCAGCAGAATCAGCTGATTCATGTTATTTACATCCTCCTTTCAGCAGCGAGAGGCTGCGTTTCTTCAGAATAAGATGGAGTTTTGTTAATTGCGTCAACGGTTGAAGAGTTATTATGACCAAAAGAATGTAAAGTAAAGCTCCGTTGTTGAAGCTAATAATTTTTTTCAGAAGTGATGTCAGTGAGCGGGACTTCAGTCTCAGTTTCTGAACAAAAAAAGCTCTCGCCAGTTTTATTTTGAAAACCGGAAGTCCACTGTCACAAAGATTTTTCAGCTTTGTTTTAATTCGTAATCTTACAATACAACATTAATCTGCATTTCAGAGCAGAAATACACGTCCCCAGATCATATTTTGACAATATTTTACCACAATTTACTATATTTATAAAGATGGCGAATCAGCCATCTTGGACGTGGCGGTTATTCGTACTCCAAATTTCAGGAGCAGATCGCGAGTACTCGAGCACTCGGATACTCGTTACAGCGTAAATGTCAACAAATGACACGGATGGTTCTTGACCAAACGTCAGTATGAGTTGGAGATGAGAATGTTTTGTCCTCTGAGCTTCCTCTGCTGAAAATGATGGTTACTATGGCTTCCCGTGGCTAAGTATTGTAGTGACCCTGCAGCTGAAGCTGCATCATTAGCCGCTGCTGCTGCTAACAGCCAGAACAACACCCTTCACTGAACCACAGCCATCATCATCACAACGGAAAGCATCATTTGTTCATCGTTGCTTTAATGCTTCATCCATTTAACGGTTTTGCTGCGGCGCTGAGAACCGACGGGTCGGGTTGTTTGGCTCTCCTTATGCTTTGGATCAACCGCATTAGTTTGAATTATTGATAAACAAGAGCAGAGGAAGTTCCACAACACTCAGGATTGGGTTTCATTTCCTCTAAACATAAACGCATTATCAGTTGTGTTATCTGATTGTTGATGAAAGGAGAGAACCTCGGTCGCACACTACACACTCTACACATTTGTAACAGAAATCCAGGAGATTCTGGATGAGATAGATTAAATCCATAGAATGATTATGATTGTCTTCATAATTAGTACATCAGCAGATAAGGAAAGCTTGAAGTGACAAAAAAGATAAATGAATAAGGAGACTTGAAAAGACTTGAATATGTATCGCATTTATTGACCCAGATGAATCTGTGTCACAAGGATGCTGGAGCCTATCCCAGCTACTGTTTGGAACAGGTCGCCCGTCTGTTGCAGGGCCACGCAACAGACTGTAGGAGGACGGCTGCAGAGAAGACCCTCACATGAACGAGGAGAACATGCTAACTCCACACAGAACGGTCCCTGCAGGGAATTGAACCTGTGGAGCGAGAGTACCTACCACCGTGCAGTCCTCAGCTTCATTTAAATTATTCAAGCTCAGTCCAGACATATTTTATTCATACTATTGAGTTTAGTTCATTTCCTGTTTGTTCTGATTCTAACAAATTCAGTTTATGTTCAGAAGATCAAAAACACAACATGGAGCCTCGACCATCGTCTCTCCAGTTCACGAATCGTTACAACAGGAACACTATTGTCTTTAAATGCAGTTTGAAGTTGGAAATCAATGCGTTCAAAAAGAAAAATATATTTTTAAATAATGCCCTCCATCCCTGAAAACTGATATCACTATTGCAGTGAGGCGATATGTATTAATAATATATATATATATTTTTTTTTTTTAAGTGTAGCATTGCTCCAGCTGTATGTAGCTCCTGTAATACATAAAACACTCTGGAAGATGTTTTCAACTACATCTCCTTCATGACTTGAGACGCCATTGGAAGCCTTTAAATAGTGAAGAGTAACTGAACGGTCTCTACTCTGCTGGAAGAGTGACTTCAGACGGTTACTTAATGTTTTGATTCATTGGGTATTTAGAAAAAATTCAACAATAAGTGGATAACTTTAAGGAAATGTTCACGTCTGTAAACCCAACATGAGTCTTTAGAGGAGTATCTCATGATGCAGCTTTGAAACCTTCTGAAACCTGAAGGTTGGATGTGACTCCAGCCTCCAATGCTCCTGCAAACACACCAACATGGCTCCCAGTGTTTCTGTGATGCTATGCACACTTCAGGCGCTTTCAGGAAAGTGCATCATTTGCTGTTCACACTGGTCTGTCACTCCCTGATAGTAACACCTGTAGATTTAGAAGAAAAATGTCAAAGTGGTTTGAATCTGGTGAATCTCGCTCCAGTTCCCAATTCCATCCAGGCACAAATCATAATTATTAATATCTAATTTATGATTAATTTTTAACCCGTTGGCACCTCTGTGTTCTGAAAAAGACATTAATCAAACGTCACCAGCAGATCTAAGACCCTGATTGATCAAAGTTACACTGGTTTAATAATTGCTGTATAGAACAGAAATGGACTTCAAAAGTTGTGTGGTGTTGTGTGAACATGAGAATTTTAAAGCCCAAAACACACAAATATGTGCGCTATCATCGACTTTATTGGAAGTGGCCGCTTGAACACTTATTGCTAAGCCTGGTGGGAACATATCTTTAGAACTGGGGTGTCCAAATCCAGACCTCGAGGGCCGGCCTCCTGATGGTTTCTAGAAATCTGCCTAATCTGCAGCTGATCACCTGGATCAGGTGATCAATAAGGAGCTTCAATGGCAGGTTGGTTGGAGAACATGGAGGCCCTCGAGGCCTGGATCATGCAGGTGTTGATGTCAGTCTGCTTTGGTTTCACTGATTCAATCCAAATGTGAAAAATCTGTTGTAAGATTTGTGCTAGAATGGGATTCATGTCAGTCATTGCTGATGTTTGTGTTCAGCAACACTTTTATTGTCTTCCAAATCTCCTCAAAACTAAGGGGGGGGGGGGGGGTCTGAATACCTCCCCTACCCATATGGATGACCCCAGCCCTTATATTTAGCCCTTTAAACAGAGAAGAATGTAAAAAAGTAAAAATATTGTCTTCAAATTGGTTACATCACTCGATGACGTCATGAATAGAGACTTCTCAGCTGTTTTAGCACCACTTTAACAAGTCCTTACTTATATTTAAATGTACATGTCTGTGCTTCCAATCATGTGAAGAAAGGCGTGTTTCCTCCAAGGCTCGCCCGACGCGGAGGGATCTAGAACTCAAAGACCCTTCCCCCGACCGGCGGAGGAATCTAGAACTCAAAGACCCTTCCCCCGACCGGCGGAGGAATCTAGAACTCAAAGACCCTTCCCCCGACCGGCGGAGGGATCTAGAACTCAAAGACCCTTCCCCCGACCGGCGGAGGAATCTAGAACTCAAAGACCCTTCCCCCGACCGGCGGAGGAATCTAGAACTCAAAGACCCTTCCCCCGACCGGCGGAGGGATCCAGAACTCAAAGACCCTTCCCCCGACCGGCGGAGGGATCTAGAACTCAAAGACCCTTCCCCCGACCGGCGGAGGGATCCAGAACTCAAAGACCCTTCCCCGACCGGCGGAGGGATCTAGAACTCAAAGACCCTTCCCCCGACCGGCAGAGGAATCAGAACTCAAAGACCCTTCCCCCGACCGGTGGAGGGATCTAGAACTCAAAGACCCTTCCCCCGACCGGCGGAGGGATCCAGAACTCAAAGACCCTTCCCCCGACCGATGGAGGGATCCAGAACTCAAAGACCCTTCCCCCGACCGGCGGAGGGATCCAGAACTCAAAGACCCTTCCCCCGACCGGCAGAGGGATCCAGAACTCAAAGACCCTTCCCCCGACCGGTGGAGGGATCCAGAACTCAAAGACCCTTCCCCCGACCGGTGGAGGGATCCAGAACTCAAAGACCCTTCCCCTGACCGGTGGAGGGATCCAGAACTCAAAGACCCTTCCCCCGACCGGCGGAGGGATCCAGAACTCAAAGACCCTTCCCCCGACCGGTGGAGGGATCCAGAACTCAAAGACCCTTCCCCCGACCGGTGGAGGGATCCAGAACTCAAAGACCCTTCCCCCGACCGGCGGAGGGATCTAGAACTCAAAGACCCTTCCCCCGACCGGCGGAGGGATCCAGAACTCAAAGACCCTTCCCCCGACCGGCAGAGGGATCCAGAACTCAAAGACCCTTCCCCCGACCGGCGGAGGGATCCAGAACTCAAAGACCCTTCGCTCTAACCTTATAAGGCTATTTTCAACATCCGTTTCTCTTCAAATGCCGTTTCAATTGGAGGAATTCAGATTCAACCTAAACATTTTTACTTAAGGTTGTTGTAAAGTTGGGAAACACCCCCCTTCCCCCCATATTCTGTACAGTCACACGTCCTAGAACCTCACAGAGGAACACAGCATTTCCTCCAGGAATACTTCAGTAGAAATCCCATCCATAATGCTGTCAGACACGTGGAAAATGCCAGCCACAAACATCGAGTATTTTACTTGTTCCTGTAATTACAGCGGAGCCTCTTATGCCGGCTACCCTTAGAGTTCATGCAGAAATCCCGGACTTTTCCTTTGGGGTGTAGTTAAAACCCGGCGGCGCTGCGGGGACGCAGAAGAGCCCTCATCTTCTGCGGCTCCGTCTGAAAGCCCTCATGTTTATGTCACTCTAATTGCTGTTTGTCTTTTTGAGTTTTTCAGATAACAATGTGAATTTTCTAATTCCCAAGAGGGAAACTAAAGTATAGTTTGGGTGTCTCGTACCGTCCTCTGACGGCGCTCTGTCACATTTAGACGTGAAAACTCGTCAGGGATGTGCTGCAATGAAGAGAATACTGAGAGAGAGAGAACAAAGGTTCTGATGGAGACACAAACAGCTGATTGGAAGGATCTTCTGAGGCTCTTTTTTTTCTTCTTCATAAATGGAAAAGACAGAAAAAGTTGCGATTGATTCCTTGAAATGGTTTTGTATTTAAAGAAATCCCGATGAATCATCCTCGCCGCCTAAAGTGACATTTCTGACTCGTGAGAGAACAATGTCTTCAGGGGTGATTAGCAGCATTCCTAACAAAGCTGTCTGGATTTCCATTATGCTAATAAAATCACCAGGACGTTGTCAGTTTGAAAAGGTGAAAGCGGACTCAGACGCAGAGTTTTTTCCTCTCCTCACAATCAATGACTTCATTTTTTTAGGTCATTAAGAGACGGCGGCGTGATGTCTCTGTCAGAGCTGTCGTTACTCGGCGGTTTTGAACTGGAAATGATTGTGTGAGTGTTCTCACCAACTCCCATTCTGGCTGCGATGCTGCCAGGCTGTTGACGAGAGATAAACTAATGAACTACACGACTAAAAGCGGAAATCACAATGAACAGAACAGAACGGATCTAATGAAAGTTCAGCACTAAAGCATTTACAGTGACTGCATAATACTATTCTTTAATAATGTTGATGGAGTCATGTCATTGGAAAGTAGGGCTGCCACGATTAGTCGACTAATCGATGACTAATCGACTATTAAAATAGTCGACAACTAATTTAATAGTCGATTAATCGTTACTTTATATTGTATGAAGTCAGATTGTAGTAAAGTTAAAAGTTATACTAGCATTCTGCCAGTTTTTTGGACTATTTTGGCATTTAATAAGTTTCTTTGGCCTTTTATGGAGTTTAGCTAATATTTAATCTACATGCTAGCTGTTTTGGCTAACTTAAGGTTTCTTTTTTTAGTTTTTTAAGCTATTTTTAAGTTTAACTAATATTTCAGCGACATAGCTATTTTGGTTAATTTAGGATTTTTCTGTTTTTTTTAGGCTAATTTTGAGTTTAGCTAATATTTCAGCAGAATGCTAGCTATTTTGGTTAACTTTGGCTCTTTTTATTTTTTAGGCTAATTTGGCATTTAATTAATATTTCAGCTGGTTATCAACTTCAGCGTCTTTACATCCAGTTTGCGCATGACCCGATTAGTCGACTAATCGGAAAAAATAATCGGTGATTATTCGACTATTAAAATAATCGTTTGTGGCAGCCCTATTGGAAAGCTTAAAGTTTAAAAATGTCATAAGAAATCATTTTGTTTTTGCATTTCTGAGTCTTTATCTTTTTAAATTTCTGTCAGTTTTAAGGTGCGTTCAGACTCGACACGTTTGATCCGCTTAAAGTGAACCAGAATTAGTTTTCCCAGATAATCCGGATCAAAGTTTTAGTCTGAATACACCAAAGCGAACCAGGAACCATTTTTTAAGGTGGTCTCGGTCCGTTTCCAAGCGGGCTGAACGTCGGTTTCTCTTTTTGTTTTGATCCAGTCTGAATACAGACGGAACGGTTTAGACTCTGGTCAGGATCAAATCAGTTTTCCAGTCTGAATACACCCACAGAACTGAATTATCGAGCCGTTGTGATGTCAGGCTCCCTGATCTGCCCCGCCCCTCGTGCACAGGCTCAGGTGCAGGACAACAGACAGTGGCCTCGTCCCACTTCTGTGCGGTAGAGCGCTGCATTTTGGTTTCAGCTTTCACTGCTTCCCAAGGACTTTGCTTTGAGAAACAAATGGATTGAATTTCTTGGTCACAGCAACACAGAGAGCGGGCTTGTGTTTATGAATTATTAACATATTTTCACCTCAAGATATCTGGTCACTACAAAGAAAACAACCATTCTGATGCATTGACCTGAAGCTCTCCAAACGGGGCTACTCATTTTAGCACCAATGGCCACGCCCACCCAGAGATTTTGGTTTCAGATAAACATGAAATATAGGTTTTTAAGAAATTTAGGTTGTGCGATTCTGGGTAAAAACTCCATAATCATCATAAAAACATTACTGGGAATGTTTTTGTTTTTTTTTTTTTAATTCTAATAGGGGGACTTTAAAAAGTGAAAGAATTTTATCGAATTAAAACATGTCCTCATATCACTACAGCAGTTCTTGTGGATTCGGCATGTCTCCGGTCCCTAACCGGAACCAGAACCGGAACAAAGAACTTAATATTCTTTTCCAGAAGATTGTGGGAGGAGAGACGACTGCTGCTGCAAAGAAGACAAGACTTTTGGATCTTCTCTTGCTGGTCGGACTCTTCTGTTGTCATAAAACCTTTCAACCAATCAATGGATTTCATTGTGTGATGAGAGTAGCTCCGCCCTAACTGGTCCGTTCCATTTTTTAATGGACCTAGAACTAACGGGGGACCAAAACTGGGAGGAGTTGCTCTTTTATAGTACTGGTCTGGTCCGGTCTGGTCTGGTCCGGTCCAGCTCAGTGGAAATGAGGCATAATGGAAGAAAAACTAAATCTGAAGTGGTTTGGTGTTCATTTGAGTCATTCCTGATGTTAGTTTTCCTCCACACCTGTTTGAGTTAGCGATGAATCCAGCTGTGTCGTCCGTCTGTCAGAATGCATCCATGCTCTGAGCTGATCTCTGGCAGATTACAGTCATGTGACATTCAACCTGTCTGTCACAAATAAAGCAGTTTAACAGCAGAACAATCCGCCGTCGGATACAGTAAACCGAGCAGCTTTACAGATAATCAAGAAGCAGCTGTGATGATGAAGACGGAACACAGGTGTGAGGAATTAGCAGACTAATTAAGAGCAGAACGGAGAGATGGACTCCAGCAAATGATGGATTTCTGAGGAAAAAAGTCTGAATTCAAAGACAAACAGAACATCCAGCTTTTGAAAACTCTCTCCTTTTGTTGTTTTCATTTCATGTAATAGTGAGAATGTTTCGTCAGCATTCACACTATAGTGATTCTCCTCCATTCCGTACATTTTTAGCACATAAAAACTCATTCACATTTTCATTGATTTCAGTAATCTTCATTTCAAAACGTTCACCTCGTTCTGGACATTCCTGCACGGATTGTTGGTTTTCTTAAACTTTATAGTTTTTGCAATATTGAACAAAATATTGAGAAAGTCTTCAAATTTCAACGTAGATTAACAACAAATCTTTAAATATATCCATGAGGTGTGTTTGCATCTTTATAGTAATTTATATTAATAAATGTGACTATTATTATGGAAACATGCTAACGTTTTTGGTCAATTTATCTACTGAGGTTTTTTAGGCTCATTTATAGTTTAGCTTCAATTTTAGCAACATGCTAATTTATTTTATTGAGGATTTTTATGCTATTTTGGAGTTTAGCTAGTATTTAAGCTAGTTTTGCCAATTTAGTATTTACTAAGGTTTTCTGGGCTAATTTTAATTTTAGCTCATATTAAAACAACACAATAAACACTTTTGCAAAATTACATGTTATTAGGGAATTTTTATTAATTTTACTACACATTTTTTAGAGATTTAGCTCAACTTTTTTTGGAAATATCTTTTACATTTTGAGGAAAATCCCTTCAACAATTAAGGTAAATTGCGTCATCATTTCAGCAAAAAGCTTCAGTGACTACAGCATTCACATTAGCATTATTTCAGGTAACGCCAGTTTTCTAGTCTCCTCTTTATCTTTTTCACTGCATCACTTCTAAGGTGAAGTTTTTATTACATCTTTGAAGAAAAATATTAAAGTTTTTTCTTCACTAAACATCAAAACTAATGTAATATTTCGTAATACGACCACAAAACCAGATTTTCAGTTTAGTTTATTACCTTGTTGATAAATTGAATATTTTAAACATCATGATGATGTTCTCTTAGATTGTGCAGGTCAATATAATAAAGGTCTAAATAGCATCATCTTTTGGCTGGAGCTGAAAGCTCCTCACAGTGGAACGATATCAAACATGTCCTACCCAAAGACAAGAGTTGCAGCTAATCTATTGATTACGGTGCTGAATGTTCCAGTGGGAAGTCAAATGGTTTATTTTTGGCCCTGCGTGACAGGAGCCGAGAAGAAAGAAGGAACAAGGAAACAATATCTCCGAGCAGCAGGAGATTCAGGTAGCAAACACACATGAACGGCGCCTCGCCGAGCAGCCGTGCATGCAGCCGTGCGCGCGTCCATATGCATGTGCGAGAGCCCAGAAAGAAAAGAGAGGGTGAGAAAGAGGCTGCCGAGGTGCTGGGAGTCGATAAAGTGCCCTCTCTGCGGTGGCCTGGAGAGGCGTGGGTGTAATAGATTAAACTAGTGTCTCGGGGCTCATCCCATGGCTAACCCTGGCCTATTAAGATTGGCAGTGCGAGTCTTTCACAGTCACTCCACTCAACTGTAGTGTGGACAGAGCTACTGGAAGGGCACTCGAACGGCACTCCAGTGTTGTGAGCACCGAGGGGACGGAGATGCTCGGAGGCAGCCAAGGACACAAACCCATGTGACTGATGGCAGCACAATAAAGTGAGCATCTCCTCGCCGCGGCGTTCAGACCCCCCCGGTACTCACGGGGACATGAAATGTGTCTCTGGGGCGCCAGAGCTTTCCTTTACTGATCAGAAGCTGTTTTTGGCCAGTGGTGTGCTGATGGCTGAGCAGTGGCTGGAGGTCGTTAGTATTCATGATGGAGCTCCAGCCAGTCAGAGTCTTCACAAACCAGTGAATCATAGTTGCACATCTCGTCTACATATCATGCTTTTTGGGCATTATTAGATTACTGCAGCCAAAAATAACAGCGATGAGATGAAATGAAATGGATTCACTTCCATGGAGCCGTTTAACCTTTTCAGGTTGTGTAAAGTGTTGTAATATCCCTCCATTTCCCTGCTGCATGCAGCTCTTTGTTTCTCCCACTCAGATGAGATTATTGGGAGTTTAACTCCTCGCCCAAAGCCACGCCGACACAGAGGAAGCGGCGGCGGCGGCGGCCAGCCGGCGTTGGGTTGGAGGAGGATGCTGGCTCCACCTGCTGAGACGCAGCTGCCCGAGCGTCTGAAACGAGCGCGCAGAGATCTAATATTGCCTTTCGGAGGAGCGCGCTGCCTCACAGCTGCAATTACAAGCGTGTGATATTCCAGTCATGTTTGCCTTTGCTTTGATTTGCTCTCAGCAGACAAATCAAGGGAGGGGGCGTTAATGATTTATAAGTGCTATTGTAAATAGATAACACTGCAGTTGGACAGATTTAATGCTGCTCCGCGTCCCGGAGATTTAAACTCGGATAAAAGAAAATCCGGTTTCTTAACATGGCATTTTTCTTACAAAACAGAAACAAATGTGATAAGAAATCATTTTGTTTGAGTCAGGGGCGGAGCTCCAGAAGCCACGCCCCCTCAGAGGAGATTTTGAAGCAGATTCTTCAGATCAACATGAAATTTAAAGACATTTAAGTTGTTCAATCTCCATAATTAAAACACAACTGGGAGCGTTTTTTTAATTAAAAAAAGAAAAAAACGGTCATAGGAGGACTTCAACAATACAGAGAGGTTTTTCCACCCGCTTATATTCAGTCCTCAGGTAGGGTTGGGCACCGATGGGATCTGATGCGGTTCCGGTGCTACCGCGGTTCTTTGGTTTCGGTTCCCTTTCGGTGCTTATTGCGGTACTTCAGTAATAAAAAATAATGCCTTTATCTTCCTAAATCCAAAGCAGAACGGCTTCAAACAAGCGCAGACTCCCTCCTGCCGTGCAGCTGTAATATAAAGCATAATATAAAACTAAACTTAAACGTCCTTGAAATTTTAGCCTGACATTTTATTAAATTAAATCAGGAATGTGGCATTTATTTGCAGTTGTTTTTGGGCAAAAGCAATATTTTATTTCAATAAAACAAGGCGGAAGATAAATGTCGATGATGATGACGACCCGCTGTGGCGGTGGGCGGAGCCGAGCCGAGCTTTCTGCTATTAGCAGCCCAACAAGGAGGAAACGATTCATTGTTTCATTTTGGGATGGGGCTCCAGCGTTGTTTAAAAATTGCGGAAACTCCACTATTCACAGCGAAAGTCCCGCCCACCGACGTTGCGGAAGCCGACCATCTCAAAGTGACACTCCCCCACTTGCTTTCATGCGCTGTTGGCGGTTTTATATGAGCCAGCCTGTACTGTTACTACTACGTGTTGGATACTCTTTGTATGTTAACGCAGATGAACAGCAAGCCAAACTCGTTTCACAAGCCAGGATGCGAGCTCCTTTAATTCAGGTCTCCTTGATCCATTTTACAAAGGTCATTGTGACTTGCAAAAGACGAGTGAAACTGAAATACTTGAAACATAAATAGAGAAAAACCACACCAGTTAAGCACTGAAAAAATATAAATAAATCAGAAAGCATCAAAACAATCCTTTTAAATGTAACTAAAAATATCTCCAAGTTGCAGAATGTTGAAAACGATACATTCATATGCTAATTCGGTCTTTAACACGTTCATTTTTATGCTAATGCGCCGCGACCAGCTAGCGAAAATCATGGGCTCAGTCTACTTCCTGAAAACAAGCATCACAGAAAAACGAACTTAAACAGACTATAAAAATAAATAAATTAACTTATTACATTTTCCCAAACTTACAGCTTTGGTTTCGGAGGTTTCTGAAGAGATTTTAAGACAGAGCAGAGCAGTTTGAACAATATGCACTTCTTAAGGAAAACTGGACTTCCTGCTACCCAGAATGCAATGCAACTACTAACCCACCAAAATAAAATACAGGAAATCGCTGTTGACAGAATCACGTCTAACTTAACTTGAATGGAAAACAAAAAACAAGTCATGAAATATTTTTTAACATAAATGAGAACCTTTTTTCTTCTTTTCTTTTCTTTTTACACTTAAATCCTTTTACTGGGGCAGAACACCGCCCACGAACACAAGAAAGTAAATAGATAGGCTGAATCGTTAAAATTCAGAAGGGAGTACAAGTGATTGACATGTCCACAGACAAATGAAACTTCAATGAAATTTGGAACCGAAATCCGGCACCGTTTGCAGCCGCATCTTTCGGTTTCGGTAGAACCGCGCAAATCATAACGGTTCCTACTTGGAACCGAACTTCGGTGCCCAACCCTATCCTCAGGTGCGTCGGACACCTGGAATCTGACTTCTGCAGATGCTGTGTTTTTTGGGAAAAGCTTCAGCAGAAAACTATCCCCACATTAGCGGCTGATCACAGCTGAGGTTTGAAATATTATTGAATTCTGCTGTTACCATATGAAACCCGATGCAGAAACGAACCGAGACGCCATTAAAAATGCATATCACTGTGCTCCCCCAGAGCCCAAAATAAACACTTTACACTGTACAGAGACGCGTCTGAGAGGGAGGGGCCGGAAACACACGAGCAAGTCGACTTTTAGAAAATCTCAACAGAGTGTCAACACGCTTGTCCTCTGTTCCGTGTGTCTGATAGTCATTTTTGAAGGTGTGTGAAGTAAAATGGAGGAGCGGGGAGACGGCGATGCCTTGATTAGTCCCTTGTTCTAAATTAACAAATTCCCTCGGAGCCTAACAGGTTCAATTGCCTGGAAAAAAAAAGTTCCTTCATTCAGTGGCACTGCCAGTGCATTGAAGGTGCACATTAACATATCAAAGGGTGCAGCGGCGTGTCTGGAATTTCAAGCGTGTTCTGTTGTGATGTTGAAGAGCACCAGCACTGACATGAGAGGAACTCGATCTGTCCTCCTTACAAATTCCTCTGTTGATTCACTTCCTGGTTGTGTCCGAGTTCCTCATAAAGGAACCCGAGCTGTAATGAGACACTTCAAACACGAGCGAAAGTGTGTCGGACTTGTTTAAGGATAAACTATGTGTGCGTGTGCCAAACACTTAGTCATACCTGTTAGTTGTGTGTATCTAGGTCACCTGTAGGGAAGAGGGAGAACACATTAGACGCTTCTCGCAGTCTGAGAACGATTTTTTTTTTTTACTTTCTTGGGAAATTTTCTTTATGGCCCGCAAATCTGATTTGATTCTCCGAGTCAGGAGTCTCCACATTAGCACGCCTTCTTATTAACTTAGAGTCTCTCATTACCCCTCCTGCTCCCATTTTGTTCCAATTTAACAACAGATTTGCCTTACATACCTGGACACATCAGGCACATTCAAAGAGCAGCGGCGCTCTTCATGTCATCATTTTCACTCAGAGATGAACATTTACAGCAATCAGAGGAATTTGCATCTCAGTGAGTCCAATGGCGTTCTATACGGTCTGTCATCCACGTCCATTTACTGAGGAAATGAGCTGCGCTTTGGTCAAACGCTGCAAAATGGAAAGATTCTATTCTCAGAAAGAATAGTGCTAAACAGTTTCCATTTAGCATTTTAATTTAGGTTCTTGTACAAATATCATATTTATTATGTAGATAGAAAGTAAATGAATAAAAAGTGAACACAAAAATACATATGAAGAATGAATTTGGATTTCTTGTTGCTCTCACCATATGGTAATTAAAACAAAATAGAAATGGTCATAGACTCAAAAACTATAAGGCTACTAGAAAATAAACATGATTTTAAGTATTTAAATATAAATGAAAGATATTTTATATCGGTGAAAACCTTCAAAACAAACAAGTCTGTGTCATGCCAGTAGATTCTAAGACTGTTGGACTTATTGAATACATGGAGAGAATCCATTCAACACGCGTCAAATCAAATCTAATCAAAAAGAAAATCAAATCAGAAATGAAACCCAGAAAAAACCCAAATCCAATAATATCAATAGAAAATCAAATAGAAATTTTATTTTTATTTCTATATTACATTTCATGTAAACATTACAAAAATTGCTTTACACAAAAACAAATCAAGCAAAATAAATAATATAAAGACAACTACCCCCCCCCCCTTCACCCCTCCCCTCTTACCCCCTAACTGATGCAGATAGACCAGGGGTGGGCAAACTACGGCCCTAGGGCCACATGCGGCCCCTTAAGCTTCTGGCCCTCCAAATTAAAATACATTGAATCAAAAATCCTAATTATTGTTCTAATTTCATTATATTTCTGGTTTCTTCTCATGAATGGTGTTGTTTCTCTGGCGTTTGTGTGTTTTTTTTCTGAGTCAGATGGTGATTTTTCAGATTTCTTTGAGTTCGCATTTTCCTCTGAAGAACATCAACCCATTGGATCACCAAAAGAAGAACAAAAACCAAAATTTAGAAATTAAAATTCCCAAATTTTCTGTTTTTAAATGAATGATATGATAAATGATAATGATAATGAATATGTGAATTTTAATCCAAATTAAAGCATGTTTTTCTCTAAATTCCATATTATCTTTTTAGTTTATGAGGTTAATTACCAAATCTCTCCTTCCATCTGCTCCTTGTCCGGCCCTTATGCCAAATTTTAGAACCCTTTCTGGCCCACAAATTAAAAAGTTTGCCCACCCCTGAGATAGACAATGGGAATGGTCTGATTCAGATTCTGTATTTTTTTAGATTTCTCAGTTTTAACTTAGAGGCCTCCATAAAACTAGAGGGCGCTACAGTCACCAAAGGGGAAGTTAGATAGGTACAACTTACTTCCTGGTAAAACAAAAGTTCAATAAATAAAATAAATAAATACAGTCTTGCTTTGTGCTGTTTTTACCTCGTTTTTGACCTGTGTTGTTAAGTCACTTTTTCAGAGAAAAGTGCTTCATAAATAGACTTTTCTCGGCTGCTTGCATCATCTTCACTCCATTGAAGCTTCAATAAAGGAGTTTCAATGTTCTCAACGGTCTCTGTGAAGACCCTCAGAGCGGGGTTAAAAATCCAGGTCAGGCGAAGAATCCGTCTGAGAAAAAACATCCGACATCCAGGATGAGGTAAAAAGAGATGGACTCTTGAAATCATCTCTTCTGGAAGATACATCTACAAGTTCAGCTGTCTGAAAATGTTGAGGATTTTCACTGCAAAAACAGAATCTTGAGACAGTTCCAAAGACTATTGTGGAATGGAAAAATCTTATTAATAAACTGATCAAGAACGTTAAAAGAGCAACATAATCTTAGTTTAAGAAACTGTCTTAGTGTCTAGAAAAATTATTATTTTCTTTAAAATGTAATTTTTTTTACTGTACTGGTTGAGTTTTTGGCTCACTGAAAAAGAAAATCCTATACAAGCATATCTGGAGTATTTGTGTGGGGTCTGGTTTGGAAATGGGACACGTTCAGCGACATCGTTGTGGTTGCACATGAGAAATAACTATTAAATGGTCTTCCTGAGCTTGATCTCATTTATCGGTAATTTGACATTTAATTGACCTGCAGAAATCTGGAAATGGAAAATAAGTTCTGTGGCAGTATTAATCCAAATGCAAAGCTATGAAATAGAAATGAAACCGTCCAGGACTTGCTGAGGATGCAAATAAAAAAACTAATCAAACTCAGAAACGATGCAAATGAAGGCAGAGGCTGGTAAACACGAGCATGAACAAGCAGGAAAATATGTAGCAAGGACTAGGAAGAACGACTGGAGAGAAGACACTCTGGGGCTAAAAGGGGACCAGGAGACAGGTGGGAACATGACAACAGGTGAGGGCGCCAGACGACGACGCACAAGGTCAAACAGAGCCAAAAAAAAACAAAAAAAATCTAAAAATCTAGAAATCTTCCTGCCTTATATAGACGATTAACGATTTCTCTCTGGACGTTTTATTTGCAAACTGTGAAATTAAATGTGAAAATAGTTTACCTGAAATGTTTCCAATCTCTAAATTCAACATGGAAGCTCCTGTCGAGTTCAACACGTCAACAGAAACCTGCGTCTGAACAGCCGATCTGCTGCTGTTTTCAGGCGTCATTAACCTGAGGTTATTTATCAGGCGGGACGCCGGGACACCAGCTGAGCCTGCTGGGATGTTAGCTGCTAGCTGTTGAAACCGCGTTCCTCCCAACACGCCACCAGACTCTTCAGCTATCTGAGGATTACATGAAAACGAGATGGTTAGAAAAGGTTCTGGATCCTAATTGCGGCGTGTTGGAAAGCAGAGGCTCTCCTCATCCCTGGTGAGATCCTGGCTAATGAGGCCTGGTCTACACCTCCTGCTGTCCACCTCCCTTGCATCTTTTTTTCCCTCCTTCCCCACCTGTGCACAGATCTCAGCTGAGCTGTGCATGATTGTCCACAGCCACTGGTTTAGGTCCAGCATGATGAACGGTCACGTTAGAAAGAAAATCAGCCCAGGAAAAGACTTTGTTTATCATCCTCTGTTGTCCAGAAATCTTTTCTACCAACTGATTTTGAACATTTCTGAAGGATTTTAGGACGTTCTCTGATGTAACTCCATGCTTTAGCTCTGTGAAGGTCATGTGACCCGCTACCTTAACCAGCAGCACGGGCCGAGACAGATCAAAGTCAGTTCAGCCTGGAGAGTCTGGTTGTTCATTTGTATCATATTTAATAATAATTAATTTAAAGATGACTAATGACTATTATAAAAAACAAAAAGGAATGGAGAGCTTTTTCTAATCCAATTTTTTATCTTCCTTGTGGTAGTCGAGGGTGAATCCCACCTTCACCCAACAGTGGCTTAGGATAGGCTCCAGCAACCATGTGACTGCAAAAAAGGATAAAGCGTGGATGGAGTGATAGATAAATGGAGGAATGAATGGAAAAAGAGATAGAGTGAGATTTATGGAGCGATAAGTGGATGGATGAATGGATGGATGAATGGATGAATGGATGGATGGATAAAGAGATAGAGTGAGATGTACTGATGGATGGATGGATGGATAGATGAATGGATGGATGGATGAATGGAGGGATGGATGGATAAAGAGAGTGAGATATACTGATGGATGGATGGATGGATGGATGGATAAAGAGATAGAGTGAGATATACTGATGGATGGATGGAGGGATGGATGGATAAAGAGATAGAGTGAGATATACTGATGGATGGATGGACGGATGGATAAAGAGATAGAGTGAGATGTACTGATGGATGGATGGATGGACGGATGGATGGATAAAGAGAGAGTGAGATATACTGATGGATGGATGGATGGATGGATGGACGGATGGATGGATAAAGAGATAGAGTGAGATGTACTGATGGATGGATGGATGGATGGACGGATGGATGGATAAAGAGATAGAGTGAGATGTACTGATGGATGGATGGATGGATGGACGGATGGATGGATAAGAGATAGAGTGAGATATACTGATGGATGGATGGATGGATGGATGGATGGATGGATGAATAAAGAGATAGAGTGAGATGTACTGATGGATGGATGGATGGATGGATGGATAAAGAGATAGAGTGAGATATACTGATGGACGGATGGATGGATAAAGAGATAGAGTGAGATATACTGATGGATGGATGGACGGACGGATGTCGTATTGAGAGAAACGATCCGTTGGACTGTAACCCTCAGAGAAAACCTGAAACTGTTGAATAATGACTGCATGATTAGAAAGTAAACTCTACAAACTTCAATGTTTTTGAGGTTTAGAATGAGTCATCAGCAGAATGAAGTCGATTAGAAGCACCTGGCTAAAATGACCCTCTTCATTTCGGTGGAGTCAGTGAGTGCACTTTGTTTTTTAGACTCTGCTTCTGAACTTTGGGTTGGATTTAGTGACAGAACTGATGACAGTTCTGCTCCGTGTTCCAGGCTGTTTCTCCACTCTCCAGGTTTCTTAAGACTCTCGGTTTCTGTGACAGAGTGCAGATGCTTTTATGTGTTTGTGTTTCATTTGAAGAGATTTAGTTCAACTCTGTTGCATGAGAACTTCTGATTACATTATTGATGCATTTATTGCCGTCCTCAGAACGGAGTAATTGAGCACGCCGACTCCTTTTTGATGCAGCTTTTCAGCTTTTCAAAGGAACCTGTAGGAAGCTCAATGAACTGAAGGTAATGAGTGCTGGCCGCTCTCTGCCCACATCGCAGGTGTAACTGGATCCTAATGATCGGCATCTCAATGACATCGGTTGATACAGTGAGCAGCTGCTTTGTCTTCTCTCCATGCTGTCACTTGTTGACAGAAACTGAAAGGGACAGAGTGTATTTCCCCTCAAAGATCATATATCTGGGCCTCAACTGCTTCTATCTGGTGAGCTGCAATCAAACCAATCACCACAGTTGATGGTCAGTGATTGCTTTCAGATTGGCTTGCCATCACATTGCTTTCCCTCTTTCTTTTTTTACAAACACCTGCTGTGGCAGCAAAACGGAAGTCTTTGCTTTGCAGAGAAACGGAGAATGAGGAGCAGTTCCTACAGCTGTGGAATCCAAAGATCATCTCAACGGATGGATCTGGAATAAGTCTTACATCTGTGGATGTTCAGAGATGATTAGAAATGTTTAGCTTGTACTCGTGTGAGTGAAAAGTGACTTTTATGTTCTGTAATAAATGTTTACACAGCCTGATCAGAAGTCTTTTTGATGGGTCGGTACCACGAGGGTGAGGCGGGGAGGGGGGAGGAGGTCTCCGGTCCCTAACTCCCGCCTAACACAGTATTTCTAAAGTCTTCGCTATTCGTTAAGGTCAGATATGTCATTGTCCCAACAACGTTTCGGCGTGGCGAGTACAGCCTCCTCTGCAAACGGAGACTTCCTGTCTACGTGGGTTTAGAAGGCGTCGTCCTCCTCAAAATAGACCAATCAGAAGAAAGCCACTGCGACCCTCTGTCTCCGCCCCCAATTGTTAAAAGTCACTTTTCCCTGGCGGGTAGAAGATTTCTCCGCGAGCAGAACCAGAGTCCCCGTAAGCTCACATGATGCAGTTTTGACATAAAATAAACGCCACGCATCACAGTTTGATAAAATATGTTTAAACTTTTAATCAAAATGTATCAAAGTTAAAGATTTTTGACTTTTTGCTTCCATCTTTGTTGTGACAAGAACCAATGAACACATTAAACACGTGTTTCCACAGAGATGCTCGATCCGTTACTTTATATTCTATAGAGTTAGAGCAGGGGTGGGCAAACTACGGCCCGGGGGCCACATACGGCCCCTTAAGCTACTTAATCTGGCCCTCCAAATTAAAATACATTGAATCAAAAATCCTAATTATTGTTTTATTTTCATTGTATTTCTGGTTTCTTCTCATGAATGATGTTGTTTCTCTGGCGTTCGTGTGTGTTCCTTTCTGAGTCAGATGGTGATTTTTCGGATTTCTTTGAGTTCACATTTTCCTCTGAAAAACATCAACCCAAAAAGAGAACAAAAATCAAAATTTAGAAATTAAAATTCCCCAATTTTCTGTTTTTAAATGAATATATGTGAATTTTAATCCAAATTAAAGCATTTTTTTTCTCTAATTTCTATATTATCTTTTTAGTTTATGAGGTTGATTACCCAATCTCTCCTTCCATCTGCTCCTTGTCCGGCCCTTATGCCAAATTTTAGAACCCTTTCTGGGCCACAAATCAAAAAGTTTGCCCACCCCTGAGTTAGAGTGTAGTAAAGTTGAACGTTATAATGATATTCTGCAGCTTTTTGGACTATTTTAGAATTTATTAAGGTTTTTTAGGCTAATATTAGCTAATATTTCAGCTACATTTTGGCTAATTTAGCATTTCATGAATACTTTAGCTTGGTATCAGCTGTAGATGTTCAGTATTCAGGAGGACAACCCAGGCAGACTACAGGTAACGTGGAGGTACGTTCAGACGTTACTGTCGTAGACATCAGACAGCGAGTGGTTTTAAAATTAGGATGATGGATCCATGTTTAAATTCAAGATAATTTAGAGGTGTTACCTGCTGCATTGTTTCAGGAACCATAAATGCGGCATCACCAGAGGATCCTTCCTCCTCACCGCTGCTGTCTCTTTTCCTGGAGACTTTTTGCCGCCCTGCTACCAGCTGTTCTCTGAAACAACACGCCACAGAGACTCAGGTCCTGGGGCAAGGAGATAGCATGGCTGCCATAGTGGTAACATGTTAGTCAATTTACAATACACAAAAAGGAATGTCTCTCATGTGACTCTGGGCAAGCAGAGCGTGACCGACTGCGAGCTCGCCAAGCGCGGCCGGTCACACATGAGAGGGCAGCAGACAGGCAGAGGCATGAGCGGGGGTGTCATTGCTGTCAGATGTGTACACCTCAGTTTCAGACATGCCGAGGATGTTGATTCCAGACCCCGCTTCGGACTAATTGAACCTGAGCTGACATGTCAGGCGCCTAAAGAGGAACAACATATGAACCAGCAGGCTGCGTTCTGCAGGCCGACCGCCTCACTCTGAAGGGGGGTCAAACATTAGCCGAGTCAGGACTTCCTGTGCAGGCGTCATGAGAGGGGTGACACTCTATTGTTCAGGTTGGAAGACACAAACAATCGTCTTCTGGGTGTTCTATTTAAAGTTGTTGGTTTTTTGTACTTGACGTACAAGGCATACAACATTTTATCTTTGGTTGGTCACACCAGGAGACTCGTTAAGAACCCCTACGTGTCACTTTTTGACGTTTTGGTTGTCCTCAACTTGTCGTTTGTTGATGTGCTGACTAGTCATAAATTCAGGGGTCTGTAAACCTCGGGATGCGGTACCGGACCCAGACTGGACCTAGGGACGCATCCAGTACAGGAACCCTAACCTTTTACCGGCCCCGCAACCCTCTACTGATACTCTAACTCAGGGGTCACCAACGTGGTGCCCACGGGCACCAGGTAGCTCTCAAGGACCCCACAAGGTGCCCTCAGGGCTCTTTTAAAAATATAGTGAAACTCACTTTTGAGCTGCATCTAAAATTAAATATTATTCTGTTGCATTTTTTTAAATTACACTTTAATTACATAGATTTAAAAATGAAAAGGTCTTAAAAATACGTTCATGATTCGTGAACTTTAGATAGATTTAGGTGACCTCTGACCTAATCCACTTCAAAGATCATTCATTTTGTTAAAAATACTGAAGATTTGGTCATTAGTTCATAATTTGAAAAGATTTGTTTAAAAATGTCTAAGTTGATTTTTCTTTAACCTTACATAATTGATAAACATTGAACAACGTAGTGAAAATAGGGAAACTTTTCCCATGAAATGTTGTGATGTAAGGGATCATCTGAAAATGTAACAATTACTGAGATTAATTAAGTGCTGAATTTTGTTATTTGTTTCCTAGCTTGTTGTTATTATTGATAATTACGGCTTTACATAGAAGAATATCATTATTCATTATTAATAATGTATAACAACAACTAAATTGGTTGTTTCAAAATGTAATAGTTCACACATGGTACCTGGTCCAGTACCGGTTCAGGTCTGATACTGCATCTGATACCGCGTCCAGTGCGGGGTTAGAGTTACCAGAATCAAGTCTGGGCCCCGGTGAGCTCTGCAACGCGGTACTGGACTGATTCTGGTTCCTGGCCCAGAGGTTTGGGACCCGTGATTTAATGGGAACGGCCAGCACGTCAAAAAACAACAAGCTGGGGAAACAAAAAACGTCCATTTTTGTCTGAACTTCAGCTGCTTTGCTAAATCCCAAAACGAATTCGGACTAGGACAGAAAAAGCAGGAGGAAGGAAAGCGGCTCCTTCCACTCGTCCTCTGATTATTATCTATGAATCAGTCATGAATCAGTCCCTCGCTGCGCCGCGTTCAGACATGTTCAAATGTCCAGATTCCTGCTTCCTCAGATTCACTCTTCAACTTCTGTTTTCATTCATTTTCCTTCTCAGAAATCCAGGAGAAAGTCCGTCAGCATTCACACTGACCTGTTCCAGGTCACATGACCAAAATTGAATGTTCTTGTTCTCTGTTTTGCAGCCACTGGACTATGAGAGCAAGAAGGCGTACACCTTTAAGGTGGAGGCCTCCAACGCCCACATGGACCCACGCTTTCAGAGCTTTGGGGCCTTCAAAGACACCGCCACAGTCAAGATTAACGTTTTGGATGTGGATGAGCCCCCGGTGTTCAATAAGCCCTCCTATGTGATGGATGTGTACGAGGACACACCCGCAGGCACCATCATCGGAGCGGTGACAGCCCAGGATTTAGATGCCAGCAGCAGCCCGGTCAGGTAAAGCGAAAGTGTTCTTTCCTGAAAAGTTCACAGTGTTACACGGTGGAGTTAGCCTTAATTCCTTCTATCAATTTGGCCGACATATCTGGTCTGCCTCGACTTTCCTTTAAAATTCAGCTCACAGAGGAGAAATGTGAGATTTTAGGAATGAAAGAAGATCAAGCAACAGCCCATTGATTTGCTGCATTAATAAAAGTGTCTCTAATCTTTAATTTAAATAGACTTATTCATGTGAATTCCAGTTTTTATTGGTAATTTTAAGTTAAACCGTGTAATACTTTAATTGTTTGACTAAATCATCAAACATGAATGTAAAAGAAAAACTACTTTTGTAGAAGCATAAACAGAAAAAAGGAATAATTGTGTTTCCTTTGAGACCAAAAATAAAAATCCTGTTTTAGATGTTTTTAACGTGTTGTTGATGGTTGTTCATGATTGAAGGGTTAACTCTGACTTTAAATCTTGTTGGATCAAGAGCAAATTAAAACCAACGGCTTTCATAAGGGACATGGGCGGGGCCAAAGTCTCCCAGAGAAAACAAAAAAAGAGTGGTTTGTCTGTGAGCTGTTACCATGACAACGCGACACGCCACGTTTCAATCGGTTCTCTTCTTCTGAAAACGGATTTAAACTTAAAAATATAACAGAGCTGCTACATTTCTTGTTTTTCATAAATGGGATAAGTGGGATAATGAATGGATAATGACCTTCCGGGTGTGCATTATTGCCCGTCCCTATGAGACCACCTGTAATGGGTGCCCATGGACTGCCACCTTGTCGTGGTTGGGGGGCTTGCGTGTCTCGAGGACCTGGATAGCTATGCTGGCTGGAGCTTTATGCTCCTGGTAGGGTCTCCCATGCCAGACAGATTGAAGGGTAGAGGCCAGACCAAGAGCAGTCCACTGGCCCTCCAGGTTGGGGGTTTGGCACAGGGCTAACCACCCGGTCCTACAAAACCCAACATGGTTACGGAAACAGCACCGCTGCCCTAAGCGTCTCAAGGCGTAAAGGGCAGTAAGAAGAAGAAGAAGGGTGTGCATTATCAGTCATGAAGGAAAAAAAAAAATTACAAAAAAATCTGTAATTATTCACTATAAATTTGACTCCTGGAAAATATGCAAAAATAACAATTTTACCATAGAAAAAAGTATAGTTGGAGTTTAAATGATATTTTCAGGAGTAAAGACTTTTTAAGTGAAATGGGTGTCCATCAGGTGTAAACAAAGTTTAACTGATAAAGTTGTTTGATTGGCTGAAACTGAAGAGAAAAAAACCAACAGGAGGAGCAGACAGACAGAGGGGGAGGAGCTTGAAGCAGAGACAAAAACGACAAAAAGAAAAGATTGAACTGAAGGCGAACCAGAAGATCAACTATTATAAGGAGATGGTTTTGATATGGAGTTACAGTGAATCATCAGAAGTTTAGTGTAAGATCAAAGATTCCCACCGATCGATGATAGCGCCGGTCTCTTCTGTCACTTCCTGTCATTTCTAGGATCTCACACACCAACAGATCAGTAATGCAGAGGAGTGTTTGATCCTCAGATTCATTAGCTTTTCATACAGACATCCTGTTCTATTTTCATCATATTCTACTTTCTTGACCCACATCATTTTAAAGACGTGTTATCTCCATTCCTGCTTCCTTCTCTGCACATCCATACAAACCTGTCATTCCGTGATCCACCCAACACTTCTCAAAGAGACAGCTTGTCATACAAAAAGCCTTTTATGCAGCTACATAGAATGATTAAGGCTCTGCTGTGACACACATTTCCTCTCCTCTTGTTTGACGCTTGTATTGAATGAATGAAACGATGCCAAACGTTGCACCTGTTCCAGGATGTGCGGGCCTTCAGGATCTGAGGATTCAAACACAACCGTGCAGCACTGTTCAGGCTGTGTGTGAACAGAGATCCCGTCTTTTAATGGTCTGTTTACTTGATAAAATGGATGAAAACTCTGCAAAAGTACACCGGAGAAGCGAGCGATTAAAGGTTTTAGATCTCTGATCGTCTCCCGTCTCCATTCATCAATGTCATCCCGCCTTTAATCGCCGGCGTTATGTCAGCTTTACTCACCAGTTTGAGCTCTAATCAATCTGAGTAGAACATTTGACCCTGTCATGTAAAATCCTGCCGGCAGCGTCTGACGGCGGGTCAGCGCTTGTAGGTGACACTTTTCCAGTTGTAAACAAGGTTCCGCCTTCGTCGGCGAACGCCATCAGGTGTTCGAGTGGAAAGAAACTTTTTTTTTTTTTTGTAAGAGATGAATCTGCTAATCAAACAGATGTTTGCAACGGCTTTATTTTAAGAGCGTGTTTGCAGATTGTAACACATCACAGAGGAGCAGAAGCTGCATGCTGGAACAAGACTCCACATTTTAATGAGTTCTCTCTCTCCTCACACTTCTGATGAAATGAGTTCTGCTAATCTTTGCATCTTCTTCTAAAGAAGACTGGATAAGCAGGTGCACAGATTATTAATGCAGTTCAATGGAAACACGAGGAGGTTCATCCAGGTAGCCTTTAGTAGTTAGAATATATATTATATATCCCAGAATCTTATCTTTGTTTGGTAATCATGGAGGCAGGACTGACAGCTTCACTAAACACCTGCTGGATGTGGTTATTCCATCTGTCCTGTCAGTCTGAGTTCTTCACTTCCGTCCGCGCTCACCCTCGTCCTCCTCTTCTTCATGCATGAAACTTGAATTGCAGATAACAATAGCCTGTCCTCTCGCAAAGACAAAAGAAAGTGCTCTCTAAAAAATGAATGAGAAGCATTTTTTAAATCTTTCTTTTGCAAAGACGGAATACTTCACAGAGATGCCAGGATGATGCAGTTGCTGTGCAGAAATGGTGAAGACAGACACCTGTTACTCGGACTGGAGTTGTTTTATGATGAATATTTTATTCCAGAGAAAACAAAACAATAGGAGAAGTGGAGATTTGTTCAACAAGAAGCTAATGCTCTATGCACCGTGGATCTCCACTTTGTCTCCAGGAGGTTAAAAATTCATGACTTGTGCAGATGACAGCACTCATTTGTGTGCTTTGGGCTGAACCGTACCTTCCTCGCAGAAAAACAAAGGAACCGGATGGCTCGTCATGCATATGGAATCACGCTTTTAGATTTCAGACTCAACCGATTCAGCTTTTCAGCAGAGCTGAGAGAACGGAAGGCCGGCATGAATACTGCATCCACTCGCTCCGTTTTAAAGTCTTGAAGTTTTAACGTTTGCAATCAAGCCAATCAAGCTCCATCCATTATCTACAGCCAGGCTATAAATACAGCTGGGATCCATGGATCTCCTTCTACACATACAACTTTTCCATCTGAGGACTTCTAAGAGGCACCTGGTCCAAGATCTGTGGCAAGTTTCTTTATTGAAGTCAGCAAACACCAAGCACAGACCCCCCAAAACCTTCAGTCCAGGTGATGACTGGATGAGGAGCGTCTGCATCTATGCTGCATTTACTCCAGGTCACTCAAGTGACTACTTCCTATGAAAAGTCCATGGAAACACAAGTTATCTGTGTGTTTATGCCTTTGTGTTGAGTTATTACAAGATGTGCAGCCATGGACCAATTAAACTTTGACCAATCAGGGTGTAACGAGTCAGAGTCAGAAGGATCCATATGCAGGCTTTTATTTACGGAGCCAGGGTAAGACGTGGTGAACTTGGAAAAGGTCAGGCACGGCGAGGAGTTTGTCACAGGCTGAGGCAGATCGGTGGTCAAAGACAGGCCGGGGTCGAGGCAGGCTTGAGCAGGATCAGGATCGGGAACGGGATCGGGAACAGGAGCAGGATCGGGAACGGGATCAGGAACAGGATCGTGAACAGGAGCAAGATCAGGAACGGGATCGGGAACAGGATCGTGAACAGGAACAGGAGCAAGATCAGGAACGGATCGGGAACAGGAGCAGGATCAGGAACGGGATTGGGAACAGGAGCAGGATCAGGAACGGGATCGGGAACAGGATCGTGAACAGGAACAGGAGCAAGATCAGGAACGGATCGGGAACAGGAGCAGGATCAGGAACGGGATTGGGAACAGGAGCAGGATCGGGAACGGGATCAGGAACAGGATCGTGAACAGGAACAGGAGCAAGATCAGGAACGGATCAGGAACAGGAGCAGGATCAGGAACGGATCGGGAACAGGAGCAGGAACGGGAGCGGGAGCGGGAGCGGGAGCGGGACTGAAGAAGGCAACGCTCAGTATTGCAGGAATAAACCAGAACAAGACTTCGCACCTGAGCACAGCCTGAAGCCTCCCTATAAATGTTTGTGGTGATTGCTTGAAACATCCAATGAGGTCTGGGAACAGCAGGCAGAGGCTTATGGGAAATGGAGTGAAGATGAGGCTCAGGAGAGATTCAGTGTTTGAGGGGGAAACAGACCGGTTCATGACACAGGGACTTGGATTTGGTAGTGACACGTGGATGGCGTCCCTTTTTAATCATGGAAGTACTGAGCATTTGTAAATTGATCAATAATTGTGTTTTGTGTCCAACTGAAATTCTATGACACCAAGTCTTTCATATATCGGAATAGAGCTGAGAAAGAACAAGATTCACCAGATTTGGACCGCTTCAACACGCTGCACCAAACCTCTCCCAGATGTGAGTGTATACACCAGTATCTGGTTCAGACAGTCCAGTTTGAACACCGTATGCTGAAAGTACATAAGAACCCATCAATGTGACAGAAACATATCAGAAATGGATTCTGTGATCCTCTGGATTTGTGGTTCATTCCACGTCATTTTATGTTTAAGGAAAAATGGGTCTGGGTCTTTAAGGGGTAAGGCTGGTGCGACCATCTCATGAAAATGGAACGTACCATTATCCAGCATGTGGTAGGTGCATCGGGAAGTGTTTGTACGGATAATGAAAGTTGTGTGCATTCATCATGACACACGTGTGGTCATACGGTGTCCTTACACCACAGTCTAGATCCGGGGTATCGAACTCATTTTGGCTCATGGACCACGTTCAACCCGTCTGACCAGAAACACAATAGCAACATAATCAACTTGTTCTCTGTAGCTTTGTTTATGTTGTTTTTCTCAGTTAAAAAAAATGCCTCAAACAACCTAATCACTCTTTATTATTATAATGATCTTTTGTCAACAGCATTGTTGGTAATTGTGGTGTCACAGCGGATCATTCTATAGCATCTTAACGGCGGTGACCTGACTGCATCTCATCCAGATGTGGGACGCGCTTCAAAGACATGATGATAATTTCTCCATCTCTTGTTCTAGTCGTATTTCTTTCTTTTCCTTTTCCTCTCGTTATGGTGGAATTACGGTCATTTCTTTAGATAACTATAATTCGCCTCAGGAATGGGCTAAACACTTCTTTTTCCAACATTCTTGTATTTTTTTCACTTGGCTCGATGTTAGTCAGGTGTGAGTTCTGCCTCTTTACTGACTGCACACGAATGCTAGTTTGATCGTCCCAGGATGACCACACAAACACTGTCTTTGTCTAATTTCTTCATTTCTAACAGTCTGCAGAATTTTAAAATGAAATTCTGTACACCTACTTCACCTTTACTTACCCTTACGAGCTGGATGAATCTTTGCTGCGTCTTGTCATTAACATTTTCATTCTACGGGTTAACTGAGCGGTCTACGATCTTGATGTTCGAGCATGTCCCGTACAGGTTAGACCGTTTGTTGCCCCGTGTCCACCCGTAGGGGGAGCTGTGATTAAAGCTTAGCATGCTGATGACGGTCTTTGGGTTCAGCCTCCAGGTCCACGATGACTCGGTCGTGGAGTTTATGACACCACTACAAAGGAAACCCAGACTGGAGGACGCTCGTCTCTTTCCAGAAAGTACCTCGGTGCTCCGAGTGACGCTCTCACAGAGGGAATTAATGCTGCTGCACTTCAAAGCTGCAGATATCACTAATTAATTTTCATATCATACAGCTGTCAGTATTGAGTTAACTACACTCTTTAGATCTGTGACTTCTCTTTCACAGCTGTTGATGAGCTGCTTTTCATTTCCAGAGATAACATGGACCAATTACACTGAAGAAAATTCAAATACTGGCTGTTCTACAGGAATTCCACAAAACGCTTTTATCTTTGCTGTTCATGCTATATTGTCTCAGTGAATGGAGTTTGAACAGTGCATGCCGTCCCACCTGTTGTATTCTGGTGACATTATATTTAGCGGCTGAAGCACATCAGGACACGGATGTGCCCCCCTCAGCAGCACTCTTACTCCACAGAAAAGAAAAGAAGAAATGAAAAAGTGGTTTTGCCCAGAGGAAAACTCACAAACCATTGATCTTTTGAACTCTTGATGGGAGTTTGGTTGCAATATTTATCAAAAAGACTCAGACTAAAGCACTTTGACACAACCATGTTCACTTCAAGAGTCCGAGAGGACGCGGACAAACCAGAACCGAAGCAACGCTCGCTTTCTTCTCTGCTTTCTTCTCATTACTGTAAAGACTCGAGGGGTGCAGTCCGAGTCCTTTTCTCCTAATGATTTGGTCAAGTTGAGGTTCTGTGGGGTGGAAACAAGCCGCATTAATATTCACGTCAAACAGCCTCCTCACATCGAGAGTCCAGAGCGTCGGCACCGGGACTTTATCCTTCAACTCTGGCCTTAACCCCATGAGAAATTACCCATCCGGTCTGGGGGAGCGCCCTTGGGCAAGGTGTCAGATCCTCAACCTCTGACCCCTCGTGATTTTTCCTTTTTCTGCTCCTGATGGAGTTCTGTAAAATTATTAATGAAAAATGGCCTTTTTAGATCAAACAGCATGAAGTGATGAATGGTGCTGTCACCAGCTGCAGTTTGGCTTTTTTCCTTTCTTTCATGCCATGCATTAGCCGCGGCTGGATAAGACTACAGATGTATTTCACAGGGAGGAGCCGACCTGCTCCTCTCAGACAGCACAAAGAGATTTTTATGCCTTTGTTGTTCATCAGCCGTGAGAGATTGATACGCTTTCAAAAGTGCCTAAAATTCATTTATGTTCCCCAGAAAACCATTAGCTCAGCATGGTCAAACGTCTGCTCCATTACTAGATTGGAATGTATGCGCATTTCTCAGCACATTTTCTGGAAATGACCATTCAGAATGAGTAATGATGGCGGCCGCAACATCACATTACACCTAACTCATATACATGAGCCCGGAGGGGGAGTCACGGGGTTTATTTCTCTGCTTTACGCCCAAAATGGATGGAACTGAACAAACGTTTGGTTGCAGGTATTCCATCGACTGGAGGAGCGACTTGGACAGCTACTTTGACATCGATCCAGTGGAGGGAACCATCTCCACCAACGACCTGCTGGACCGAGAGAACATCGCCCAGCACAACGTCTCCGTCGTAGCAACCAAGCTAAGTAAGTCGGACTTCATGGGTGAACTCAATTTCTGAACAACTTTTTATTGGGTTGCAGAACATCTTTTTAAAAAAAATATTTTTATTTAAATAATATTTAAAATATTTCTTGAATGTGCTTTCACAATAAAACCATAATTTTTATAAAAATTTCACAAAGATTTTTGAATGTCATAAACTTTGGTGGAAATTACTTTTAAGAATTAAAATATAAAAAAGAAAACACTTATTTTTAAAGTTTATTAATACATATTTCAGGGGAGACAGTGATGGAAAAACTTTTTTATAGAAGTATTTTTTTATTTTTGTGGTTGTTCATTTATTATTGGCTGTATATTTTTACTTCTTAACAGTTTTATTGTGTATTCAGACTACATTTGATCCATCTAAAGCAGGGGTGGGCAATTGTTTTGACTAGTGGGCCACAAAGGGTTCTAAAATTTGGCATAAGGGCCGGACAAGGAGCAGATGGAAGGAGAGATTGGGTAATCAACCTCATAAACTAAAAAGATAATATAGAATTTAGAGAAAAGCATGCTTTAATTTGTGTTAAAATTCACATATATTCATTTAAAAACAGAAAATTGGGGAATTTTAATTTCTAAATTTTGATTTTTGTTCTCTTTTGGGTGATCCAATGGGTTGATGTTCTTCAGAGGAAAATGTGAACTTAAAGAAATCCGAAAGATCACCATCTGACTCAGAAAAAAACACACGAACGTCAGAGAAACAACACCATTCATGAGAAGAAACCAGAAATACATTGAAAATAAGACAATAATTAGGATTTTTGATTCAATGTATTTTAATTTGGAGGGCCAGATTAAGTATCTTAAGGGGCCGCATGTGGCCCCCGGGCCGTAGTTTGCCCACCCCTGATCTAAAGGGAACCAGAGTTCGTTTCCCCCAATAATTCAGAACAAAGTTTTAGTTTAAAAACACCCCAGCAAACCCTGGTCCAGGTCCAGGTCCAGGTCCAGGTCCAGGTCCAGGTCCAGGTCCAGGTCCAGGTCCAGGACCAGGACCAGGACCAGGACCAGGACCGCCCTCAGATCCGTCTTTTGAGGTGGTCTGGGTTTGTTTCCCATAAAACTGAACAGCCAACCCGGTCGCAGTGAAATGCGTACATATTCCACGACTTTGCACCTTGGAAATACCGTGCATAATATTCACCAAACGCGGGTTTTGCGTGCATATGACACGCAGTTGTTCTGAATGGGTTACAAATGCGTATCATATGCATGGTTTTTGGTTTCGTTCTGATCACGTGGTCAGACGACCTCTGCTGCATTTAAAAATGCTGGTTAAGGTTAGGATTACGTTTACGGTTCTAAAAGCAAATTGTACGTTTGTGCGGCTGTTTCTGATGCTCACGTGTCCACCAGAGGATCTGTTGAATGTGGAAAAGACATTTAAACACATTCAGGACCGTGCATATTATATGCACACAAAAACCGTGTTTCTCGTATATTATGCGCGGTATTTCCAAAGTCGTGGAGTATGTACGCATTCCACTGAGATCTGGCTGGAACTCCGGTTCACTCTGAGATAACTGAACCAAAAGAGGCGGTAAACACATTAGGAATGAGGCGATCGTGAGCCGTGGATCTATGTAAAGCTCTGTAATTGATCCAACTGATTATTTGTTAGAGCATTCATTTTAGCACCGCTAAAAAAATCTCTTGTTGCTTTGACCCGCCCCCGTAACTGCCGGCCAATGACTAAAGAGATCTTCAGTCACGTGGTTTTGTTTACAAGCTTTGGTCCAGAACAGAAATCTCCAGTAGATCCCAGTCTGAACACAGAGCAAACACGAGGTTCAGGACTGGATCTGGATCAAACTAATCCCCGTCTGATTAAGGTAATCTAAACTTTTATTTTCTGAAAATGAATTAACCTGAAGTGCCTTATACGTTGATTGTGAAGGACGTTTAGGTTCACCGCAGGCTCTCAAAAATAAATAATCCGAAAATATAAAGAGATTTTTATTCCTTTTTTTAATAAAAATCCTTGCCAGTCATCTCCACAATTTTGTTTTTTGATGTCCAGAAGAATCAATCAAGCATTTTCAGATTTAGCTGCTATTGCGTCTCATTTGTTCTTGACTGAGCCGAGCTCTAAAACTCAGAACGACAGAACAACAAACACAATCACCTGGTATGCTTGTGTGATGTTGATATGTTGTCATATATAAATTAATCAGATGATTTGAATAATATTTTCTGTATTTAACTACATAAACATGATTTTATTCTACCAGATTTTATTCCATGAACATACCATTCTGGTCGTTTCAGAGCAATTAAATGAAGATATTTGCAGATATTTGTAAAAAGAAAAAATATATTTATTTGGTTTATATTTTTACAGGGAAACAAATCAGTCATTTTAAAGAGTTCAAAGTAATTATAGTTTTTCCCTTTTTTTCCCTCAATGAGACACCCCTAAACTGGATGTTTCTCATTTTTCTTGAGCTTCGTCTTGGCGTTCCCGCCCCACCGTCTTTCTTGAAGCTCCACTAAATAGGCAACAGTGGGGCGTGTTCCTATGCTAATGCGGTGCTAATTAGGAACGACGCTCTGCTTTTTTTAGAAAGCCCCTAATTTATTCATCTGGCAAAATTAAAAATATATTTAAAAAAAAAAAGCTGTGATCAATTCTGCCTGTGAAGAACAGATCATAAAAAGGACGAAGGTGTCAGGAAACAGGAAGTTTAATTAATGGGATTCTTTTCAATTAAAATCTTCTGAAAATATCTGTACTTGTTTAGGTAACACATGCTGTTAATATGATTCTAAATGTGAGCTTATAGCCTCCATTGGTAAATTGAATTTAACAGTCTCGCTCAGTCAGACCTCAGCCCCACTTTTTGGAGGTTTATAGGTGAGTGTAAAGCGTGAAGTCTGTCCCAGAGGGACGTTTCCTCCGGAGATCGTCTCCTCTCCCACTCCTCCCTCGTCACTGTTTTCATTTCAACTTTTGATGGGGCTGGCAGCGAGCTATTTGCTGGCAAAGTCAACTTTTACTTACCCCACAGTAAAATATGAACCCTGTAGGTTTTTACGGCGAGCAGATGCGGCGCTCCGCGAGCGTGGAAGGAACGTGCAGCCGCGGCTTTAAGACGTGTCATCAAGCTAATTATGTTTTTATGAAGAAACTAGAGCAAATTTCCGGATAAATAAGCAAATCCATCGTCATCAAGCCATCAAATCTGCTGAGAAGCGTCAAAGTCATTATCCCAGAGGCAGCCTGGTGCTCAATCAAAATTACACACTCTGTATATTCATTAGGAGAGACGGTGAAATATGGGCCGTTAAGGCTTGAGTCGCTGTTGCCTTGGAAACTGAAATTACTCACTTCCCCTCAAGGTCATTTCAGTGACATTCTAATTGTGTTTCCAGTGTGTGTGCACGTGTGTGTGTGCACGTGTTGGGAATTCTCTTTTTTTTTTTGTTTTTTTGAGCATTAAGTGCCGCGAAATTGTGGGAGCAGGTAGACTAAAGGGGAGCGGGCGGCGTTAAACAGGCCGCGCACGTTCAGTCCGTCATACTTGATGTGCCTGCGTGCGCCTGCCTTTCACGCCGCTCTCATCACCCCTCTGCTGCTCTCCTGGGTGCAACTTCTCAAACTTTTTGACAATTTTACTCACAAATAAAGAAAAGAAAGAAAAAAATAAGAAGAAGGTCTCCAAACTAATTACAGGAGACTCTCATACTGGAAAATAGTTCAGCTTAAAAGTTACTGGATAAGACAATAAAAATAATAAAATTAGTGTTTTTATTGATTTATCAACACAATCGATCACAATAATCTGTTCCAATATTATATATTATCGGTATTGCATTATGATGGGTGATTAGTTATTTAGATAATCATCAGCAGAAATCGGAATATGCAGGTAATTTATCAAAACACCAGAGGAATACATTGTGGTGTTCCACAAGGCTCAGTACTGGGGCCATTTTTAAAATATATATATATATATATAGAGAGAGAGAGAGAGAGAGGATCTTTGTGATTTGTCAAAAACGTAAAGAATTGCTGTTTGCAGATGACACACTTCTTATTTTTGTTCTAAGAAAACTTGAGTACATTAGTTTCTATTTTCTAAAAATTAACAACAGAATCTCAATTTAAGGAAAACAAAGTTTATGTTGTTTAGCAACAGAAAATCCATCTAAATGATTAAACTGAAACTGAATTATGTTGATGAAAATTTAAAATTAACGCAATATTACTTGTTTGTAATAAAAAAAAGTTAAAATCTTGTAATGAACAAAGTTAAATATTTGCTAAATACTGGGTTAAACATATTTTATATTTCTCTTTTATTTTTCATATTTGGAATTTTGGGGCGATTCTTATGAATCAAACCTACAACCTTTAATAATTTTGCAAAAAAAAAAAAAATCTTTATTGATAATGCACATGAATCCCTACAGAGAGCACACTCATGATCTCTTTTTGAAGTCAAGAATGCTCTAAATTAAAGATTTATATTCTTTGCAGACTCTGCTGGAGAGCTTTAAGGGCAAAAATATCAAATTGTCATGTAGTTTACAAAATGTTTTGGTTATAAATGAAGGAAACAGCTGAAGAAATGATGACTGAAGTAAAAACGACACTTAAACAAATGACTATTTCCTTTAGAATTTATAGGATGTTAATATTGTTTGAAGTTTAAATGTTAAAATCTAATGACTTCATGATATAAATCAAGTGTTGCATATCATTGTTATAATGATAGATTTTCATTATACCTTCTTCATTCAGTCATGTATTTGTATCATATGAAGTAATAGTAATAGTCTTCATCCTACTCCTGTACTTTGTGTGTTCTGATCATTCTAACTGAAAAATAACTTCAAAATTCAAGTAACAGCAGCAGCTTCAGATCTGCCCGTGACCTTGACTCGGTTTGGCAGAACTTTCCCTTTGCATTGTGGGTATTATGACTGCACCCCATTGTCCTCGCTGCCCATTATTCTGGCCTTAAAGCATGACGGGCGGCAGTAACAGATACCTTCAGCGGCCGCGCAGACAGAGCATGAAGTTTATCAGTTCTAAGACTAAAATCCACACGTTTGTAAACCTCACCAGAACATCTCAAACATGCAGAGAAGCTGGAGAAACGCTTTCTTCTTCTCCGTTTAAAATCCAACAGCAATTTGTATTGAGTCAAAGGCGGGGGGTAGGGGGGGTTCTATTAAAGGCTATAATAACTTTGGCAGGAAGCAATTAGACTGCACCCCCCACTTATTTTGTCGGCATTTGCACTTTTTTCTTGAAATGTTCCTCATATTCACCAGTAATCTTTTCATTTGTGCTTAATTGCCTTCAGAAAGTGGAATTATTTCTTGATAATTAAAAAGCCGTTTTGGTCAAGCTGAGGATGCGGGCGCATTCATTACTAACCTGTGAGGCGTTCACAGTCCCATAAATAATCAGGACATTATCGTGTGAATGCTGATGCAAGTCCGATCTTCTGTAGGACTGTGTTGCAGCGCCATCTGGTGGCTCGAACGGTCCATCGCTCACCAGAGGAAGGAGACGCTGCATATTCACCAAAAGGAGGCAAAAACAGGATGTTTGATGTGACGTGGGCGGGGCTTAGCATACTGGATGACAGGACAGCTGAGTCTGTCTGCTGGGTGAGCATAAATGTTAGTGCTGGGTCAGTGCAGAGCAGCAAATCCCTGCTCTCTGTCATACCGCGGCTGGAAAGATTGCTTTTCCATCAAGGTCAGAGACAGGTTACCAACTGAGCCGTGGCGGCTTCTCCAATCCCTTTGATTCGACTCCACAGACCCCCCCCCAAGCCTCCTCACACCTAATCCATTCAGTTTACCTCCACACAAAGAAAATGCCTCCCTGCATTGTGGCGGCAGAGACTTTACAATCCAAACGAGTCTCGCCGCCCCTCCTTAACCAACATTTACCTTCATGTAGCATCAACACCACGCCGGGTTTACAGGTGAGGCCTCCTGATTGGCTGCTCGCCGGTGATGAAGCCTCTGCGGCTGCAGTTCCGCCGGCGTCCACACGGTGTCAGCGCTGTAACCCCGCCGCCTTTCTCTCCGCAGACAGCCCGGTTCTGACCAGCCGGGTGGCCGTCACCGTCCACGTGCTGGACATCAACGAGTTCCCGCCCGAACTGGCCAGTCCGTACGAGACCTTTGTGTGTGAAAATGCCCGACTGGGACAGGTACGTCCACCTGAACGCCTGCAGAGTGAAGTTTGACCTCAGACTGGAGAGTTAAATAAATTCTTGTCTATTTCTCTTCTTAAAGAGATCCGATGAGGAGATTTTTTAAAAAGTGTTGTGCAGAAACATCATTTCCTAATTCAGGCTCCCTTTAATAAAACATATACTATTTAACACGAATAGTTTCTGATTTATCCTCCGCAAAAAAAGCCCAAATCAAATTGAGCATGCTGTGATTTTGTCTGAGAGTTCAGTTCAGCAGGAGAGGCAATCATAGCGCGGTGGCGGCGGCGGCGGCGGCGGCGGCGGCGTTTTGCATATCTCCATTTCAGAAGATGTATTTGAGATGCAGTGCAGAATGTGCCTGTGTGCGCTGTAAACCACCTGCGCCTGTAAATTAGCCCATTAGCTGGAATCTATATGCAGTTAGCGTTGTGAGGAAACAGCTTCCCTGGCAGTCTGTCAAACGCTGGTGGACGCCCCGGTGCATTGTGGATGTTTGGATGCAATCACAACACAAGCTGGCTCCTCGTCTTCCTCTGCAGGAGAAGTCACTTTTAACAGAACGGAGACGGTTATTAGTGGACAGGAAGTCAAAGCAAACAGATCGCATCACAGTTTACACGGAACTAGTGGAAAAGATTTCACTCAAGTTAATAAAATATAAAAATAATAGAAAGAATCCAAATAAGTTTTAACAAGTTTTCTGCAGCTGAAAAATGTCATGAATTAACTCAACTTTCCACTAAAAAAAAAATAGATTTAAAGAAGTTAAATGGAAGACGTGTTGATTTTTTTGTTTCTGTTTTTGTTTAGGAAAAGGGAACAGATTATATAAGAATTGTTTTTCTTCACTCTGTTCCAGTTGTTCAAGCCCAAATATGTTTAATGTATGTTTTCTTGTAAAATGAAAAAAAAAGGCATGAACAATAAACCATAAATAAGATTAAACTAAATCAAAACTATTATAAAACAAATGTTTAAAAAAAATCATGTATTTTCAGTAATACTTTAGTGTTTTTATTCTGAAAACATAGTATTACCCCTCTCAAGTCTTTTATACATTCTTATTCCATATTTGTATGTCTACCTTACATTTGCTGTTAAAGCCCAGATAATGATTACTCCACCACCGTGCTTGGACGTTTTTGGTTTTATTCTTCCATGAAAGATAACAGACTATTTCTAAATCTATTCGGTCACAGGAAGTCTGTAGAATTCTGTGTTTGGATCATAAACTGAGATGTTTGCTTTCATCTTTGGAGCTTTGAGCTTCTGCTGTTTTTGGAAACACCAATTTAAAAAGCTGATGGATGTAACATACAGCTAAAGAAATACACCTTCATGTGTTAATTTTCACATTTAAATGTGTGACATTGCAGAAACAGAAACCTTAATAATAAGTAGAAAATTCTTAAAGTGTAATTAATTATTTAAAAAAGAAAAAAAAATGTTCAAAAACTTTCATTTAAATAAACTAATTTTAGATTATAGATTTATTTAGACTTTATTTATTTGCACTTATACAATATATTAAAAACAAATCACATGGGCTTAATATTATCGCCCTTAACTACTAAAACTTTAAACTGACATAAAATACAATTAAACAAACGAGTTATCCTTCCTCAAAAGAAAAAGGGAGTTTGCTGCTGCAACATTTTTGTTGACTTGATTTTTTTTTCTTCCAAGACAGAAACTTTTTGTTTGTAATTTCTTAGGATTGAACAGAAAAATAAAATCTTTTGTTGATATTTCCTGAAAATACCAAAAACTTCTAAACTATTTTGTTATTTACGTTTTCAGTGAATTTTCAGAGACACTAAAGCAGATTTATTTCTTTTTATTTAACCGTTGAGATCAGGATCTGTTTTGGTCAAACTGTCAGCAGCAGAAATAAAACCAAAAGTCCAGATTTACGGCGTTCATCTTATCAAACTCATCAGCTGTTTGTTACGACGATCAACAACTGTCATCCAAATATTGTGGGAGTTCAGAAAAGCTCCTCCTGGTTTAGAAAGATGCGATTAGACATTCTCCTCCCTAATCTCCTGGTTTTTTCCTCCGGCGCTTTCTTCCCTCCGTTCTCCCCGCCGCCGCCGCGCCGTTTTCTCGGCGGGACGCCACCAGGTGTTGCACACAGCTGAGGCCCGATAAAGCGTTCCAGCTCTCTCTCCTGCAGATCCATCAGGATGATCGTCTGCTCTCGCAGCAGAAACACATGCACGCTGCTTGTTTTGGAGTGGCGGCACGCTGCGGCACCTCTGACTGGAAATAATGGGAATCCCAGCGAGGGCAGAGTGTGATTAACGCCATGGAAACGACGGCGTGCAGATCCACGTCTTTGAATTCTGATTCCATCGACCCGAAAGGAAAATGACAGAAATGTTGATGAAAAGACACTAAGGATAAATTATGATCTGTCATGTGGAAATAAGAAGGAGGAGCTTCTGTCGCTGCAGAGCGGCTTCCTCCCATCAATGAACTCATTCAGTTCATTTCACTGCTTTTCTCCGTTTATCTTTATGTGTTTGAAATCAAAATCCTCTTTAAACGAATGCAGGAAGAGACAATAATAGACAGTTAGAGGAGGAGTGTTTTAATCAGAGAGAGGATGAAAGGAAGAGATTTACAGCAGGAGAGTCTTAGTTTCACCTTCTTCACAGTTTTAACTCCCAAAGTGTACAGAGAACATCCTAAAACAGATGGTTTTAGCTGAATATAGTTTCATAAATGCATCTTTAAAAGTTCCATTGAAATTCTCTGTAGATCACATGTGTCAAAGTCAAGGCCCGGGGGCCGGATCCGGCCCTCCAGATCATTTTATTTTATTGTTATTAATGGCCCAATGTTATCTTGCGCTTATTTCTAACTTATATAGTTTTGACAAAAGATATTTTTATGGAGAGTAAAATATTGAAAGTTATTTAAGGTTTAAGTTGAATAATATTCCTGCCTTTTTATTATTCATGGTTATGTTAAAAAGTTACATTTTGAAGTTTTAAAAATTGGCTTTCTGCCACCTTTTTGGACTATTTTGGCATTTACTAAGATTTTTTGGCTGTTTTGGTGTTTAGCTAAAAATTCAGCTACACGCTAGCTGTTCTGGCTAATTTAGGCATTTTTTTGTTTTAGTTTTTTTGTCCATTTTGGTGTTCAGCTAATATTTTCTATATTTTCTGGGTAATTAGGGCTTTTTTAAATGTTTTTTTAGGATGTTTTGAAGTTAGGCTAATATTTACACGCTAGCTGTTCTGGCTAATTTAGGCATTTTTTGTTTTAGTTTTTTTGTCCATTTTGGTGTTTAGCTAATATTTTCTATATTTTCTGGGTAATTAGGGCTTTTTTAAATGTTTTTTTAGGACGTTTTGAAGTTAGGCTAATATTTACACGCTAGCTGTTTTGGCTAATTTAGGCTATTTTTCTGTTTTTTAAAAGCTATTTTGAAGTTTTGCTATTTTTTAAGCTACATGCTAGCTGCTTTGGCTAAACTATGTTTTTTTTTTTGTTTTTTTGTTTTTTAGGCTAATTTGGCATTTAGCTAATATTTTAGCAGGCTATCAGCTTCAGTGTTTTTAGCTATCAATTTCAACATCTTCAGCTATCAGCACTAACATTTTCTTTTTTTTGGAACTTTTTATTTTCATTTTTTTCAGACAACACAAACAAAACAAACAACACAAACAGAGCAAACGACACAAACAAAACATTCCCAATGACGAGATTTGTTCAACAGTGTATCCACAATTATGAGAGTATGTCAAAAGACAGGGCTATTAAAGCATAACAGGCAGGAAATATTTAAATAGAGTAAATATATAAACAGAGTTACATAAAAAAAAAAAAAAAAAAAAAAAAAAAAACCACATAAAACAGTTCATAACCCAAAATAAAGTTTAACCATGTGCCATCTTTGTTCAAAAACATTCATTTTTATTTGTAAGGATGCTGTCATTTTTTCCATTGTGTAAACTTGTTTTACTCTCTGTTTCCATTCATTTACCGAGGGTGGTGTAATATTTTTCCAATTGGCAGTTATACTTTTCTTAGCAACCAAAATTAATATATGCAAAATATATGCTAAATCTGCATGAAAGTCAGGAGGTATATAACCAAGTAAATAAAACAGAGGATTATCAGGAATCTCTCGTTTTACAATGTTCTTAATTTCCTTAATACCTTTCCAATATCCATCAATCACAGGACAGTCAAAAAATATGTGTGTGTGATCCCCTATTTTCCCACAATTTCTCCAGCACAGGGCTGCTGCCGGATCTTTAACAAAAGTAGAAATTATAGATGGAGTATGAAAAAACCTAATTTTTACTTTCCAGTCAAATTCTTTCCATAGCTGACTATTTACACCTTTGTGGCTGCCCTCACACAGTTTTTCCCATTGTTTGTCTTCTATTATTGAATTAGTTTCCAATTCCCATTTTTCTTTTATATTGTTAGTATTCTGGCTGGATGCTGCTATAAGTCTTTTATATAAATTAGAGACATGTCTCTGTGTTGGAAATTTTTTTTCTGCTATTGTAATAAAATACTGTTCTATTTCATTTGGGATTTTGGTTATTCTAGTTCTTTCTTTATGGTTTGTGATATAGTGCCTAATCTGTAAATATCTATAGAATTCATTAGAGGGAAGGTCGAACTGTTCCTGGAGTTGTGAAAAAGATTTAAGTGCTGTTCCATCATACAACTGATTAAAGATGGTAAGGCCTTTAACAGCCCACCTCTTAAAGCCCTGATCCCATGATGGAGGGAAGTCTGTAGTGCCTACAATAGGCATAGCTCTGGAGAGTGACCCTGTGTCTTTCAGCATTTTTTTAACTTCTGCCATATCTTTAACGTATGTTTGATCCATTCATTTCCAGCTTTGATTTTATTAATTCTCTTCTGGTTAGTGAAGGGGAGAGTAGATAGTCGAATACCTTTAGTTTCACCCTGTTCTACTTGAGTCCATCTTACTTCCTCATCCTCCCTTATCCAGGTCACTACTGCTGCCAGCTGAGTTGCCCAATAATAAAGTTTTAAGTTTGGTAACGCTAATCCTCCTTTATTTTTTGGCAAAAATAATGTTTTCAGTTTAATTCTGGGTCTTTTACGTTGCCATATAAATTGGGAAACGAGTTTATTTAACATAGTAAATGTTGTGGCAGGGATTTTAATAGGCAGTGATTGGAATAAAAATAAAAGACGAGGGAGTATGTTCATTCGAACAGCCTCCACTCGACCCAATAAAGATAGAGGCAGAATTTCCCAGCGTGCCAAGTCACTTTTTATCTGTTTTAATAATTTATTATAGTTGGCATCATACAACTGTGTAGATTGAGGAGTAAGAATAATTCCCAGGTATCTGAATCCCTGTTTTGACCAATGGAAATTCACAAGCTCATTAAGCTGATTTGGCCACTTTCCAGATGTCATTATTGCTTCAGATTTGGTTTGATTAATTTTATAGCCAGAAATATCACCATACTCTTTTAAACACTGCATAAGTCTTGGAATAGAAGTAAGAGGGTGTTTCAAAAAAAGCAAAATGTCGTCAGCAAATAAAGCAATTTTATGAATTGTGCCTCCTGCATCCCTAATTCCTTGAATTTGGTCATCTTTACGAATGACCTCAGCCAAAGTTTCAATGCAAAGAACAAACAAAATTGGAGACAAGGAGTCGCCCTGACGTACTCCTCTCTCTATATTAAAAAATTCAGAGCAATATCCGTTTACTCTTACTTTTGACCTAGGATTTTTATACAACACTTTAAACCAATCAACAAATATTTCATTAAAGCCCATTTCGATTAATGTATATTCCAAAAACTTCCAGTTAACCTGGTCAAAGGCTTTCTCGGCATCTAAGCCGAGAAGCATAGAGGGTTGAGAGTCTCTTGTCATTAAGGATTGTAGGTTCAAAGCTCTTCTTACATTATTAGTTCCATGTCGGCCTAAAATGAATCCAGTTTGATCAGCATTTATGAGATTTTTCATAAATTTCTGTATTCGATTTGCTAGGATGGCTGTCAATATCTTATAATCCACACACAGGAGACTAATGGGGCGATAACTTGAGCACTGCTGTGGATCTTTCCCCTCTTTAAGAAGGACTGTAATGATCGCTTCAGACCAGGATTCTGGAGGGTTTCCTGAGTTTAGAACATAATTATAAATTTTACATAATATAGGGGTGAGCTCATTAACATAAACTTTATAAAACTCTCCTGCAAACCCATCTATGCCAGGCGACTTATTGTGTTTTAATTTGCCAATTGCTCCTTTAACTTCTTCATTTTTAATAGGTTCTACCAGTTTTGAGGCTTCCTCTGTAGTTAATTTTCTCGGAGATACTCTATTAAAAAAGCTTTGGATTTTTTCCTCTTTGAACTCTTGGACTTGGTTTTTATACAATTGTTCATAATATTTAGCAAATGTATCAGATATATTTTTGGGGTTAGTCACAATAATGTTACTATTGGACTGTTTGATTTTTGGGACGACACGGCTTGCCTCAGTTTTTTGTAATTGAAATGTTAATAATCGGCTCGCCTTATTGCCAAATTCATAATACTTCTGGTTCATAAATCTTAATGTACCTTCTGCTTTGTATGTTAACAGTTCATCTAATTTTGTTCTATATTCCCTAAGTTTGTCCAGAGTCACTTGTCTTTGTTGTTGTTTATGTTCAGTCTCCAGTTTTCTAATTTCAGTTTCAATTTGTAGTTGTTTTTGTATCCTTTCCCTCTTTATTCTAGACCCTATAGAAATTAATTTTCCTCGTATTGTGGCCTTTGCAGCATCCCACAAAACTGAGGGTGAGACCGTTCCATTATCATTAAAAACAAAATACTCTTTTATAGTAGACCTTACTTCCTCTTGAATCACTGTATCCATCAACAGTGAGACATTGATTCTCCAATATCTCCAACAGGGTTCCAAACCCAGATCAAGTTTCATTATGACTGGGCTATGGTCTGAGATGGTAGTAGGTTGTATTATACAGTCTTTGACTTTATGGATATCCTTTTTTGTTATTAAAATGTGATCCAGTCTTGAGTAACTTCCGTGCACTTGTGACATAAAGGTAAAATCTCTTTCGTTTGGGTGAAGATGACGCCAGCTGTCAATCAGCCCCAATTCTTCTATCATATTTAAGACACTTTTAGACATTCTAGTTTGTGGTTTATAAGATATCGGTAATTTATCCAGTTTATTATTAAGTACACAGTTTAGGTCCCCTCCCACAAAGATAATACCTTCTCCACTACCAGCCACAAGTTGAGCTATTTTTTTATAGAAATGTGGACAGTCCTCATTAGGAGCATAAACATTTAAAATGCTGACTTTAAATCCTCCAATAGTGCCCACCACCATAATATACCTTCCCTCTGTATCCTGACATATTTTTTCACAATCAAAATAAACTGATCTGTTAAATAAAATGGCAACACCACGTTTCTTATGGTTTCCATAGGAACTAAAATAAACTTGATCAACCCATTCTCTTTTTAACTTAAGATGTTCCTTTTCCGTAAGATGGGTTTCTTGCAGCAACGCTATGTTGCATTGCATATTTTTTAATTGTCCTAGAATTTTTTTTCTTTTAATTGGGTTGTTTATTCCCTTTATATTGTAAGTAACTAAATTAAACAATCCCATTGTTTATCATTTATTGCATCATATATTTCTACCCCGTCTATACAGCGACATACCTTGTACAAAAACAAAATAAAATTAAATTCATTTTTCCGTGGAGCAAATATAAGTTCACTGCTTACGTCATGGGAAACAAAAAAACATTCAGAACAAAAAACAGGACTTCCACTTTTCCAGTCAGCCACAGCATCTGAGCTGAAACGCAGGCCAACCCCCGATAGCTCTGGGACAGAGAGTGGTGACTTAAACTCTCTGGGACATAATGCACAGCTTGTGCTTCTGAGACAAGTAGTACAACAAAGTGTAAAAAAAAGTCTCAATGAGTATAGTTCACTCATAGAACAAAAGTCTCCCGTCAGTTTCTTTAACTAACTTTTTTAACATAAACTATTAATTTGTGACAACCAAAATGTTCTCCATTCATTATTTACCTTCATTCACAACTTTTTCTAGATATCTCAGTACTCACCCAGTATATGTAGTATGACAAAAACATCATTACATTAGGGCAGTTTTAATTGGAAAGCTATCTTAATCAGATCCTTCTTCCTCCTCCATCATAGCCTTCAGGTCTGCTGTCAAAAGCATGACGTTTCTGCCCCTCTTTGAGCCGATGCTCCACCCCTCCGCGAGTCTCTCCTCAATCCGCTCCCTTTCTCCACAGTTCACCTGGACACCCAGCCTCGCCAGGGTATCTGAGGCGCTTGTCAGAGTGGCAAAGATCTTGTCTCCCGTGTCCATCTTCATTTTGAGCCGCGCTGGGTACAGGCACTTTGCCTGGATGTTCTTTTGCTTCAACTGTTTCACAACAGCGTGCACTCGGGCTCTCTTCTTCTGTAGTTCCGGGGAGTAATCCTGATCAAAAAAGATTCTTTTGCCTTCAAATGACACATTTCCTTGTCTCCATGCTTGTTGCAAAACCACGTCTTTTGCCGCTGCGTCCTGGAACTTCACCAGGATGGATCGGGGGGGCGCCGCCGGGTTTATTGGTTTGGACTGCAGGGAGCGATGTGCTCTCTCAATTTTTACATCCAAGTCAGGTGGTAGCTTCAGTACTTTGTGCAGCAAACCTTTAACAAACGTGGTCAGATTTCCTCCTTCGCTGCCCTCTGGTATTTGATAGATACGTAGATTGTTTCTTCTCATCCTGTTCTGTAGATCATCACATGCGGCTGAGAGTTGCCGTTCGCGTTGCAGTAGGTAGCGTAACATCCTGTGTTGTTTAGTCTCCGTGTCTTCTACGGAGCTAACGCGGTCTTCTAGCTCGCCGATTCTGTGCTGATGGTCCGCAAGTTGCTCTTTGATTTCAGTCACAGATTTCTCCAGACGATCCAGACTTTCCTTTGTATATTTATGTCCCTGCAGGTTCTCTTGACGAAGTTTTTTCATCTCCTCAAGCATAGACTCACTCGCCAGCTGATCGTCGTTGCTGTCATTACAATCAGCTGAGATGTCAGGGCTTACTTGAGGCGAGCTCTTTTTTGTCGTCATTTTCCTTCGGATTTGCTTGTTTATTTCCCTGTCTGGTCTTCGAGGCTGCACTCATATCTGGGTCTTGTATTTTCTTCGTTCGAAGGTCTTTTTAATGCTTAAAATTGTCACTTTTCTAACTTCTCTGACGGAGCTTAGCGTCTAAGCGGCATCACTCATCATGACGTCACCGGAAGTCCTCAGCACTAACATTTTCAGCGGCCAAATTCAGCTTACGCATTCACACTAGAATTACCGCAGGCAATGCTATATATCTAGTTTATAATTATATTAAAAAGTTACGGTTTTAAAGTTTTAAAAATTTAGTTTTAATATTCAATAAATGTTTATTCTGCTCGGCCCGCGACCTAAGGTGTGTTTTGGATTCTGGCCCCTTGTGCAATTGAGTTTGACACCCCTGCTGTAGATGGAACTCTTATTTATTCAAAGAACATCAGTTGAATTTGGTGAAGGAGTGATCACGCCGTCCCACAGAGGACTTTATCCTGGATACCAACCCTCTGCAGGGGAAAAATGGTACGGTCCAACCCTGACCCTGAAGAACTGGAACACCAACCTGAGGAGAACGTTGAGATGAATGAGCAGAGCCTGATGCAGACATGAGAGGCTGACCTCAGCGATTATTAAGATCAAAGAAACAGATATTTAGATTTCAGGAAAAGCTTTTCAAGATCAGTGGAAGTTGATCTTTATTTTATATTTATTTATTTGACAGGAACATTATGTATTCAAAAGTGTTGCTGCCACAAAATTAGACCAAACAAATGTAATGAAGTGTAAAAAACTGTAAAGAAACTCAGTTTTAACTTGAAAATTAAAACAAAAAATGTTGGAAATTCTTGATAATCAGGTTTTTGATCTGTCTCTCTCTACATGTAATTCTTCATGTTAATTGTTGTTTATCTTGTGTAACTCTGTCTTTGGTCCAAAATGACTTCATCTCTTCCAGTATTTTGACATTCTAATGACCTTCATGTCCTTTCAACTTATAACAATCAATAATTATGAGGTTAAAGTTCATGAAGAGAAAATGAACATTTTAAATCCTAAAAATAAATAAGTAAACATAAGAATTCCTTTAATTATGGCCATAATACATTTCTTTGTTGTAAAAAAAAAGAAATATTTAATATTATGTTCTTGAGTTTGGTAGAAAAAAGTATCACGTCTATTCCTTTAATTTATCTAGAAAAAATGTATAAAAATGTAGAACTGTCTGTAGAATAAAATAGAATAGAATAGAATAGAATATGCTTATTTGAACCACTGAGAATCAGAACTTGCAGAAAATCAATCAAAAATCATTGATTCTGATCAGAAATCAGAACCAAAGCTGTAAACTTTCATGAAACTCAATCAGAATGATTCCTCTGTTCAGGATCTCCTCTAAAATCAGATCCACCACTTACAGTTTACCAAATCTAATCTGGTTCTTCTTTAAGCAGATCTTTCATTTTTGGTCTTTATCTAGTATCCCCATCAATCTCTGAACTAAACTGTTAAGTCTGGGTTACTTCTCTCCACCTCATTGATCCAGCAGTTACATAAAAACATGATTTCTGTTTGTTAATGAGGCTTCATGTCGGGTCGACGCTGAAAACACCATTTAGTGCTCCGTAAATGTTTGATGGAATCGAGCCGTCATGTTTAATTCCAGCGCTTTACATAAGAAGCCAACGATCAATAGAGCCGGTTTAGTTCAGGGACCTGTCGGCTGCAGTCAGCTGATGCAAATCAATGAGGTGGAGACCTGCACCTCCTCTAATGCGGAGACGACACACCCAGCCGGGGCGGAGGAACCGGACAGGGGCGTGGTCAGGGGGAGTTTAAGTCAGGCCTCGAGGGCCGGCCTCCTCCGGCTGAAACTCTGCCTGATCTGCTGCTGATCCCCTGGATCAGGTGTGTGTGGCTTCAGTGGCAGGTTGGTTGGAAGACATGGATACACCGGGCCTCAAGGCCTGGACACCTCAAATCCGTGGAGATGTTTGCTTGTGAATCCGTCTCACTGAGAACCTTCGACTGATTCTCCATCAAATGCTCAAAGTCGATGACTAGAGCTGTAACGAGTATCCAGGTACTCGGATACTCTCAATCCGCTCCTGAGAATTCCAGTACGGATATCTACGACCTCCAAGATGGCAGTTTGTGATTTTTACAAATATAGTAGAATTTAGTAAATATATCGTTTTGGAACTGAAATGTAGAAGAATGTTGGATTTAAGTTTATGAACTTTAAATCTTCAAAATAAAGTGTCTGTGAAGCTTCCTGTTTTCAAAATAAAACTAACAAGTCTGGAGAAAACAAATTCCCTTCAACACCTGAGCTTTAGCTCCGGTGTCGACGTGACGGTTATGTTAGAACGGATGGAATCAACCTCAATTCAATGATTCTGACAGAAAAAATATAAACTTTTTAGATTGAATTTGCACCAATATGTAATATTATTAGTAAAGAGGTGCAGAACTCTGAGGATGGAACAACTGTGGAGAACATTTTCAGGATCTTTTCTTACATGATCAATAGTGCTGCCACAAACGATTATTTTAATAGTCGACTAATCACCGATTATTTTTTCCGATTAGTCGACTAATCGGGTCATGCGCAAAGTGGATGTGAAGAACCCATTTTAACCATAATTAGCTTTAAATTAGATATAATCATTCTAGCATTATCTGCAAAAATGCTATTGCGAATGCTGCAAACTGAATTTGGCAGCAGATAATGCTTGTGCTGATAGCTGAAAAGGCTGAAGTTGATAGCCAGTAGTTATATTATATTATATTATATTACATTATATTATATTATATTATATTATTATATTATATTTATATATTATATTATATATTATATTATATTATATTATATTATATTATATTATATTATATTATATTATATTATATTATATTATATTATATTATATTATATTATATTATATTATATTATATTATAGTTATATTAGTTAAATGCCAAATTAGCCTAAAAATAGTTAGCCAAAACAGCTAGCATGTAGTTGAAATATTAGCTAAACTCCAAATGAGTTTGAAAAAACCTTAGAAAATCTTAAATTAGCCAAAACAGCGTATCTGAAATATAAGTTAAATTCCGAAAAAAGTGTAAAAAAACAAAAAAAAAAGCTAAAGTTAGCAAAAACAATAGAAATATTACCTAAACTTCAAAAAGTCTAAAAAACAAACAAAAGCATAAGTTAGCCAAAACAGCTAGCTTGTAGCTGAAATTTTAGCTAAACTCCAAAATAGCCCAAAACAATCCTAATTAATCCCGAAATAGTCAACAAAGCTGGAGAATGGCATTATAACTTTCAACTTTACTTCACTCTGACTCCATATAATATAAAGTAACGACTAATCGACTATTAAATTAGTCATCGACTATTTTAATAGTCGATGACTATTTTAATAGTCGATTAGTCGACTAATCATGGCGGCCCTAATGATCAAACACAGCTGTGATGTTTTATTCATTTTATATTAACTATGAACTTAACTTGAAGGTTGAAGAAAAATAAGATGTGTTTAAAGTAACAAATATAATTCCTTTCTACGTAAATCTTTGTGTTTTATTGAGTTGATTCTGATCTCCTCATCTAAATAAAAGTATAACTGATGGTAATTTAATACAAATCATTTTCATTAAAATACACAAACATCACAGAATGGTGGTTCGACTTGTGAATCGAATCTCCACCTGAGCATCGATCCTCAGACGATTTCTTGATCTTTCCAGGTCATTCAGACGTTTAGTGCGAAAGACAAAGACGTTCCGAGCGCTGGACAGCAGTTCTCCTTCAGAACACCGAAAGAAGACATGAAGAACAAGAACTTCACCATCCGAGACTTTGGAAGTGAGTATTTCTGTCCAGGTGGTGAACGATGACCTGTCCACAGGTGACGTGCACCACGCCTGATGATCATCCTGATTTTGAGAAGCAACAGATTAGATGTAGGTATTGCAGACGATCCACGAACAAGAGGAGAGGTGGATAATTGGTTGGAGTGATAGCGAGCAGCAGGCCGAGTGCTCGAGTCACAGAAAAGCCGACGCTCCGGGACTCTGCAGCCGCTCCTTTGAAGTCCGACCACAGAGACTCGCCGTGAAAAGTGGGACATGACAGGATGAGGCCAGGGGAACGAATGCATTCACCGTCCTTGACAAGCCCAGGTCCGAACCTCAGATCCACTTTTACCTCTCAGACACACTTCCTCACAGCTTCCTGACTGCCGGTAGCCGTGGAAACGCTCTCTCCGGGCAGAAAAGGTGGCCTGATTGGCAGAGACAGGAAATCCAAACACCACGGGCGCCGCAGACAGGTTCAGCTCCAGACGCCGAGGGAAACGCACAAACAAAAATCGCAGTTGTGCACAACATGCAGGGTGTGTTAAAACGCCTGACCTGCTGTCGGCAGGAAGCGCGGCGCTCCGTCAGATCCACGGAGCGGGTTTGACAGGGGTCAGGCGGCGCGCCCGCAGCAGACAGCAGCAGGCAGGTTCGACCTGACAAGTTCCCCGTCCCGCGTACGCCGCGTCGCCCTGGATTCCACTCGCAGTCCTCACACCTCCAGCGAGTCGTTCCTCTGGGGGTTCGGGGGCAGATTCCAAAACAACAAGATCTTCAAAGACAGAAGCGGCGTTCAGGGAGTGGTTAGAGGAAGCGGCGTGAAACAGGGAAAACTTTGATGAGTAGAAGCTTCTCATGTCGGTCTGACGGGCGTCCCCCCTCCCTCTCTCACACATGGACCCGTCTTTGATTTCAGGATGACTTCAGGAGACTTTCTGACCCGTTGACATCCAGACTTTCCTCCCTGGTTTTGACTCAAAGTTCTGCTTCTTTCAGACAACACGGCTGGAATCGTGACCAAGCGCGTCGGCTTCCGCCGCCGCCTGCAGGAGATCTACTTCCTTCCCGTTGTGATCGAGGACAACGGCTACCCCCCGAAGAGCGGCACGGGCACGCTGACCATCCGCGTGTGCGGCTGCGAGTCGGACGGCTCCGTGCTGTCGTGCAGCGCCGAAGCCGTCTTCCTCCCCGTGGGTCTGAGCACCGGCGCTCTGGTCGCCATCCTGCTGTGTATCGTCATCCTATTAGGTGAGACGTTAAAAAAATCAACCGAAAACGAAAAAAACAACCAAAAACGTCAACGATTCAGTCAAAGTTATTGTTTGATTGCTCAGTCAGCATTCACACGATTCTCCTGCTCCTTTCTGGACAGTTTTGAGCAGAACTCAAACACACTTTCAGCTCATTACTGCTTGTACTTTTGATATTTATAAACTATAGTTTTCTAAATATTGAGTTAAATATTGTTTTAAGTAGATTAGATGTGTTCATGGGAGATGTTTTCATCTCTTATAGTATCTTCAACAAACTGGAGTTTAGCTAATATTTTAGCAACACGCTAACGTCCGAATGACTGATCGCCCCAGAGTATTGGATTACATGACACAGTTTTACTCTGATTACTTGTGTCCAAGTCAACATAGCTGCTGATGAGGGTGAAGAAATGTTCTGGGTAGAAGAGAAACTGAAGTTAAAGTCCCATCAGTTGGTGTGTGAAATGTGACTCCTCCCCTGGGGGAGTGGTGAGCTGCAGACACAGCAGCGCTCGGGGGCCATTTGGTGGTTTAACCCCCAATGTAACCCCTTAATGCTGAGGGTCAAGCAGGAAGGAACTCGGCTCCATTTTTAGAATCTGTGACTTGGCTGGGATTTGAACCCATGACCGTCCAGTCTCAGGACAGACACTCCACCACAAGACCACTGAGCTGGTTCCTCCATAGCTTTGGGGGCCGGGGTGGAAATGTTACCTGGCGATCATTGTTTCATTAATCAATAATCATTTTTTTACAATCATCAACACTTTTGTTAATTTAAATTCTGAGAATGATAAAACAAATGACAGAAGCTTATATTGCTCCCTACAACTTTATTTTGTACTGGTGACCAAAATGATGACTATTTATTAATATTTTTGAAGCCTCAATGATACGTTTCAAGTTCTGAGAACATTTTAAATGATAATTTAAATAATATATTTATTTTATACATAAAGAGCAGATCTCAGGAAATCAAATACTAAAACAAAACAACTTCTGATTCCCCCTAAAGTTCTGTAGTTTCCACGTCTCATGTATCCACAGAAGTTAGATATCTCCGTCTCACATTTGGTTCTGCTGAACAAAGATCCTGGATCTGGTTCTGGATCACTTTATTCTCCGAACACTCACCAGTTTTAACACATGGAAACATGTTTGGGCATTTCTACGGGACCGCCTCTGATGCTAGAGCGGCACGTCTCATTGGTCGATGAACTTCTGGGTGAACCTGGTCTGGTTCCGGAGAAGGTTCTGGTCCTCCTCGACACTCTGGACAGAACACGGTCGGGACGAGCGACTGGATGGAAGAGAGCAGTGAAATCCTCCGGTCTGCGCTGGTTGCCATGGCAACCTTGTAGCAACAGTGAGACTTCAGGAGAGTGGTATTGATCTTCTGGACTGAGTCTTGTCAGAGAGAGAGAGAGAGAGAGAGAGGTGACATTTCATGAAATGTCAAACAACTGACATTTCTATCCACAACTATCTGTGTGGTAGTGATTTCAGCTGCTTCCAAAGTTCACAACATGATTTTTTTTCTTTTTTTTGGAGGAATTCTGTGATTTATCCATCTTGTCAGCAAAAGATCTCTAAACTGGTGAACAGTTTTTTTATTTAAACAAATGAGGATTTCTTGTATTTTTTTGATCATTCCTTTTTCAGTAACATATTTCCAGTCGGGACATGAGTTCAGCTGGATCCTTGTATCACTTTTAGGATTTTCTGATCCCATCTCTCTGAGCTGCAGATCAGGATCTTCATGTAGACCTGCAACCTCCAGAGCTACATGAAGCTCTTTTACCCCTCCATAGTGACTATAGATAAAGAAAAATAAAATAATATGTATATATATATATTTTCTTAAAGTAAAGGTGAATAAATTTGCATTTCTTTTTAAGATTGTAAAGTTTGTCAAATAAACTGCAGGTAAGTTAAGATTTTTACATCATGAAAATGCTTCAGATTTCAAATATTAAGCAAAACTTTGTGAAAAAGTCAGATTTGAAAGAACACATGATCTTATGCTACACAACACTGGTCAGTTTCTGTCCTGAGCTACGCTGGGATGATCCTGTTTAGCACCGGGTGACTTTTATTTTGAAAGGAAAACATAGAAGATCCTGTCAGGAGTTAAAAACAAAATGCTAGTTTTCCTTTAAACGTATTTTTTTTATTCATGCCAAAAAATACATATAATTCATATTTAAAACAACGTTCAGAGTGAAATGCGGTAAAACATCATCTTAAGACTTTGCAGCTCCGTCTAAGATTTGATGATTTGAGTAACATTCTGTCAATTTAAAGTCTCTGATTAATGAGCATTAAAGGTGAAGCTCAGCGTTTGAATATGTTTGTACTCGTCCTGTCCGGCAGCTCAGAGCTGAATGTCTGTTCTGTCTGACATATTTCTGCTGTTACAATAGAGGGTTATGTTGTTCTGTCCCACGAGGAGTATATTTGGAGAAACCCCCTAAAACTGTGTTTTTATGATTATTTTAGAGCATTTCTTTGTGGAAAAGACAAAAAAAGAGCATAAGTGGGATAGTTGAGATTTATTTCATTACATTTTCTACTATTCAGCATATTAACCACAGGAGAGTCCACACATGTACAACATAAAACATACAATAAATTCTTATTACAAAAAAAATCAATATAAAACTTTATGTTTTTCCTAATATTTAACTTAATTAAATGTAATGTTTCGTTCAGAATGTCTCTGTGATGACATTTCCTTAAAAACTCCTTCATCTGATGTGGGGCAAAAAGGGCACAAAATAGGAAAACGGGGTAAATGATGTTGATGAAAGAAACATGTTGGAAAAGGAAGGATAACAAACAAAAAAAAGAGCGAAAGTTTCATCTTAGTCAAAAGGGCGTGGCCTGTCCACAGACACGCCCACTGTCCACAGACACGCCCACTGTCCACGGACACGCCCACTGTCCACAGACTCTGCAGTGGATTTTTATAATGGAGAGAACATAAATGTGAATTTTAATGAGAATGTGATGATTGCAGAGATGGTTTCTCTGCTTTATAAAGTCAATCTGATCTGGCGTTCGTGCGGCGTCTGCCTGATCCGCCGCTGTTGCGTTCCTCAGAAGGTCACGGCTGAAAAAGCTTCACTTCCTCCTCTAACCTGCAGAATGATCTGATAGTTTGGAGGAAGTAAATGTTCATTTCTCTGACTTCTCTAATTAGAAGAGCACATTTGAACTCCGGTGGAGAACCAGGTCTTTTCTTCAAAGCTGCATGATGACTCACGCCAAACCGCCACGCCGAGGGGGGCGTTCCCGCCCGTGCAGGATTTGGCAGAATGAGCCAGTCATCCTGAAAAGACGAAGCCTCGTTTGGAGGTACAGCCTCTGCAGAAGTCTGCCGAGACACCACCAGGGGGCGCTGGCACACAGCGAAAGCTGGAGAAGCTCCTCTGCCAGAGAAGCAGAAGCTGACAGGATCTTATATAAGGACGAGAGTTGTTTGGCTTTTTTTTATCCGAGCGAATTTATTGGACTTTTTCATCTCACTGACTGATTTCAGAGTTATTCTGGCCATTGCCCCCGGTCGGAGGTGCAGTCATTTATCACACCCCCAGAGGACAAACACATATTTTACTGCATTATTCAATGAGGAGACAGAGAAGGGGACGCCGGGGATGACGGACAAAAAAGACAGATTGCAGAGACGAGCGGCGAGGGGAGCAGAAAATTGACTGCAGCCGCGCTCGTGTTGTGTTTTTGTCTCAAACGTTCAAATCTGCAAGCGCCTCTGGTGGGCTGTTTACCGTGCTATACAGCCTTCAGTTACCTCAGAAACCATCTCCAGGTCTGTTCCACCTCATCAGGAGGAGGCTGACCTGGATCGGCTTGAATCACATGTGTCAAAGTCAAGGCCCGGGGGCCGGATCCGGCCCTCCAGGTAATCATATCCGGCCCTCCAGATCATTTTATTTTATTGTAATTAATGGCTGCGCTTATTTCTAACTTGTATAATTTTGACAAAATACATTTTTAGGGAGAGTAAAATGTTGAAAGTTATTTAAAGTTTAAGTTGATTTGTTGATTTCATTTCATAGTTATGTAAAAAAATTACATTTTTAAAGTTTTTTAAAAATTGGCATGCTAGCTTTTGGACTATTTTGCCATTTACTAAGATTTTTTTAGGCTACCTTTGAGTTTAGCGAATGTCTAGGCTACATGTTAGCTGTTTTGGTTGATTTAGGCTTTTTTTGCATTTTTCTAGTCCATTTTGGATTTTAGCTAATATTTACATGCTTGCTGTTTTGGCCAATTTTGGCCTTTTATAAGTTTTCTTTTTTGTCTTTTTTTCTATTTTTGAGTTTAGTTAATATTTCAGCTACATGCTAGCTGTTTTGGTCAACCTAAGTTTTTTTTTTATATAGTTTTTTCAGGCCAGTTTTGCATGTAGCAAATGTTTTACCTGGATATCAGCATCAGTGTTTTCACCTGTTAGCTTCAGGGATTTTAGCTCTCAACGTCTCCGTTTTTAGCCATCAATTTCAGCATTTACAGCATCTTCAGAAGCCAAATTCAGCTTACAGCATTCACACTCGTATTATCATAGGTAATGCTATATATTTATTTCAAAATATGCTAAAAATTTATGGTTTTAAAGTTGTAAAAAAAATTTAGGTTTTAGAGTTTTTCAATAAATATAAATCCTGTTCGGCCCGCGACCTAAGGTGTGTTTTGGATTTTGGCCCCATGTGCCATTGAGTTTGACACCCCTGGCTTAAATTCTAACACATAAATGACAAAAGACTAAAACTCCACATTTATGAAAGCGTTAGATTTAAATATTCGTCCCTGGACGTCGGAGCTTCCAGGCTGAGCTTAAGCACAGGAGGGCTGTGAGTTAATTACACATGTCAGCGTGTTAACATGCTCATTAGTATGTAGGATGTAGTGTTCATCATCCTTGTTCTGTGAGTTAGCAGGCTAATAAGCTAATACATTCTAATGGAACTCTGAATAATTGCTTAGTTAAACATGAGCAGGTATTTGTTTAAAAATGCAAATTAGGGAAAAATGATTCAATTGTTTTTTTTCTTTATGATCGAGTGACTTTTTTCTTCTGTGATTAAGGATAATTAGCTACTAAAAGAGTTTCATAAACCAAACAGGCTTTTATTTTGGGGTTTTTAATGAACTCATTGATTCAGAATATTTTGCAGAAGCTGTGTTTCAGACACACAGGTGCGGTTTCATACCTGGGGCTCCAACCACAACCACAGATCCACCAGCGACCTCTGAGCAGCTCCTCTGGAGCGTTTAGGGCGGCAGAGGGCAGGTTTTCCCGCTCAAAGTTCATCCTGGCGGTTCTGGAACTTCACTCAGCAACACCTCATGTTTACTATCAGTCCACCACTTCATGTCTAAGCATCAATTCTGAGGTTATTAGAAGGTGAAACCAAGACAAATGAATACTTTTGTTATGATGTAATTCATCTCAAAGATTATTTTAGTGCAGATTCGTCCAAAATGGGATAAATACAACGTGTATTTATGGTATGGAAACGTTTGTGACTCATAATTCAAAATCAAATCAACTTTATTTAAATAGCACTTTTCCAAAAAGTTCATTTTTTATCAAAATGCTTAAAATAAATTAATAAAAAATAATAAAATGTTAAAAACAATGCCCTCAAACCCCACCCCCACCCCTCCACACACTCGCACAAACACACACCGACATATTTCCACACCATGATGTTAAAAACAATAAAAATAACTTTAAAAAAGCCGGAAAAATAGAAATCTAAAAATCTGGCTTTGTACTGCAGTGAGGAAATAATATTTTAGGGACCTGTCGACAACAGTGAGCCCCCAATCAAGTTAACAGAGTACGTCACTACAGGACCCCCCCAGATCCTAGCAAAGAGCCAGATCCGGGATGTCCCACCGTGGTGACCCAGTTTACTGAAAATAAAAGTCAATCCTGGAAATGCTTTTTCATTTTCAAACTGTATCTGCATAAAAGTCATAGTAAGAACTTTATCTGAATTTACAGTATTGAAATGAACAGAAACCTCACTTATTTTTATTTTATTAAGATGGTGTAGTAGAACAGCTGAAAACTTGCTAAAGGAAAATTAAAATAAAAAAACAAACCATGCGGCGTCCTACGAACCAAAGCTAAAAGCACGATTCCGTTTTCCTCTTTACAGACGTTACTCTTCTTATCTGCCTGCAGTCTTCTCTCAATCAACATTAAATTCCTGTTCGACACAATGTTCAAAAATTAGAACAAGAAATAGACGAGCTGCTGGACGACCTCTGAAGTCACTGAAAAGTTCATTTAAATGTTCAAACTTCTGTAAATGTTCCAACATTTCTATGTTTCATCTGAAGAAGTCTTACGATCTTACAGTACATGGTAGCGTTTCGTGAGTTCTGGGTGTTTCAGGAGGACAGACTGTCTTCTGGGATGCTATCATGCATGATGTATCCTGACCTGGAACTATAACATCTCCCTGCACAGTTTATAAGAAGATCTTTCTTAATAATTGGTAAACTAACATAAAATCATTCTGGGTGTAATCTGCTGAACTGAGAGAGTTTAAGGACTTTTGTGGGTCTTTTTTTTTTAATTTACTGTGCAAAACAAACAAATGTTTCCCTTTGAATTCCTATCCTGCAGTCAAATGTGAGAGAAAAGTCATTAAGGCTGAAAAAACAAGCTTTGGACATGTGTTCAGTCAAGAACCAAATGATTCTTTTTCTGACTGAATGAGCCGTAAAACCTGATTTCCTGTCTCCTCTCAGGTATCGTGGTTCTCTACGTGAGCTTGAGGCGACAGAAGAAGAAGGAAACCCTCATGTCATCCAAAGAGGACATTCGAGATAACGTGATCCACTATGATGATGAAGGGGGAGGGGAGGAGGACACGCACGCCTTTGACATGGGAACGCTCCGCAACCCCAAAGTCGTCAAAGAGAACTTGTACCGCCGGGACGTCAAGCCGGAGATGAAACGGAGCCCGAAGCCGCCCGCCTCTCAGGACAGCGCAGACATCCGAGACTTCATCCATCAGCGGCTGGTGGAGCACGACTTGGACAACTCGGCCCCGCCCTACGACTCCTTGGCTACGTACGCTTACGAGGGCGAGGGCTCGGTGGCGGAGTCGCTAAGCTCCATCGAGTCTGTCCCCGTGGACCCGGAGGAGGACTACGATTACCTCAGCGACTGGGGGCCCCGCTTTAAGACGCTGGCGGGGATCTTTGGGGAACAGTCAGAAACCCCGTCAGACTCCACAAACACAGAAAACACTCACGGATGAGCTCCAGGAGGAGGACAGGTCTCGTACTCGTGTCCCACCAGTCATGTTTATTTCATTTGAACATTTTCATTCTTACCAACATGCTTCTTTTTTATGACGTTCTTTCTCACGCTCCGTCCTGAAATTGTAAAAAAAACCAAACAAAAACGTGACGCGAGCAGCCATTCAGGAGTGTCTCGGTTGTTTATTACATTTTTGTTTCCATTTGGGGAAAACAAGCAGAAGGAAATGTTTCCAGGAACATCCTTTAAAGTGCCTCAATATAATTGTTTTGATGCTTTTTTTCAGTTCTGTTGTTTCATCTCTCCAGTGTTACTTCTTACAACCCCACAGATGAAGCTGACTCCTTACTGTGCTCTGACTGGCCGGGGACCCCCCCGACCCCCGCCCCGGCTCTGTGGGGAGAATGAGACGGCCCGAGTTTGGCCAAAGATGTTTTGAATGTTATTTATTGTTCTATTTATTTATAGACTGACTGAGTTTCTTTGTGTATTTATCTATTTATCTCTCTGTCATCAAACTGTATTTTTATTTTTCAAGACACTTGAGGATTTTGTAATTACTAAAAGGCCCACATGGACATGTATGTTTCTGTTATAGGTGGGTCTTGTGAATAGACTTGTACTAGAGTTGTAAAAAGATGACTTAGGGCTAAATAATGCAGTTCAGTCGTGTAATAAGCACTGTTTCTTAAATAAAAACACTTGGACAGAATCCTCGGACATTGACTTCATCACTATAAACACACTGATTCTCTGAAGTTGTGGACCTTTTTTTGCGACATAAAAAACTGGAGAAAACTTGGGAAGTCCCTCACCTTATGTGAAATGTGATTGACCCACCCCCTGGGGGAGGGGTGAGCTGCAGACACAGCCGCCCTCATGAACCATTTGGTGGTTTAACCTCCAATCCAACTCCGACATCAGTTTGACATGACCAGGAACTCCCAACCTTCCAGTTTAGGGGTGGACGCTCTACCACGAGACCACTAGCATGAGTGATATTGGTGCCAGTAATCAAACTTGGGCCAGAAAAGTGCGGCAACAGCTAAAAACGGAAACCCCCATGGAAGGACGGAGCACCATGCCATCAGACTGAACTCCTTGTCAGGGATGGTGGTGGAGGACCCAAATGCAGGAGACCAGACTTGGTGGCAGAAACATAAACATTTACTAAAATAACTTAAACAGGACAAACCCAGGAGAACAAACCAGTGAGGTGACAAAACGTAAAAGAGCAGATGACCTGACCACCTTGGACCCAGCAGGAGAACTTTGTCCATGCCATGCCACACCACGCCATGCCGGATGGGGTTTCCTATAGCCATCTTCACCTCTGTCATCATCCACCTGTTCCGTTCCTGAGGGGGGACTGTTGGGGCCATCCGTTCCTGTTCCTGTGGAGGGTCGCCGGGACCGCTCCTTCCTGTCCCCGAGGATGGTCGCCGCTCGTCCCCCTGGGCTGTTTCTGGTTCTGGAGGAGGGTTGCTGGGACTGCTCCCCTTCATGTTTCCTGTCCCTGGGGAGAGTCACCAGGACCGCTCCTCTTCTGTTCCTGGAGGGGTTTCACTACCCCTCATGTCCGTCTGGCTGCAGGATCCCTGTTTTTTGGACTTGAGTTTTTGTTCCAGGTCCCCTCCACACAGGTGTTAGGGCATCTGGGATCTGCCCTTTTGGGGAGGGGTACTGTCATGATTTAGTGCTTATGTTTTGTCAGTTTCTGTTTTCCCTGTCAGTTTCACCATGTTCAGGTTAATCATCCACAGCTGTCTTCATTTAGTTAATCATCCTCAGTGTATTTAAGTGTCTGGTTTTCAGTTCTCATTGTCAGGTCATCTGCTCTTTTATGTTCTGTCACTTCACTGGTTTGTTCTCCTGGGTTTGTCCTGTTTAAGTTGATTTAGTAAATGGTTATTTTTCTGCCACCAAGTCTGGTCTCCTGCATTTGGGTCCTCCACCACAATTCCTGACACTCCTCTCACTATAACATATTTATTTATTCATATTCATGTCTGGTCGGTTAATTTGCTTTTAGCTGCCATGATGGTTTAATTTCTCCTCTGACATTAATAAAGTTCAATCTAATTGAAGAAACCCCCCATGGAGGGAATTCCTATCCATGTGTGCAATGGTCTGGGTAAATACTGAGTTCTGATTGGCTGTAGTGATCACGAGGAACACCTAAAAAAGTTGTTCTGGTCACATAGACTGAGTGTTCTATAGTATTGTACTGACTAAACTGATAAGTGGAACAACAGGAACTTAGAACAGGTGGACAGACGTTATTCATCAGAAGAAAAGACATGAGGGATTTGAACGTTTTCTTGTTTAGTGAATTTGATTCATTTTGAAGTCTGGACTGTAGAAGAAGAAGGAATTGAACCATCGAGATTATAAAAATCATTAAGATGCTGGGAGTTTATAATCATTACAGTCTAAAAGGGGCGGGGCCAAACGCATTCAAATGTGACAAACATGCCTGTTGGCTCCAAAAGTCTTCACATGTACACATTAAAACTATAGTTCACACACGCATGCATACAAACCAACACAAAGCGTTTCATTCTGTCACACATGCACACTATTGATGTGAAGGTGAGCTCACACCTGCGCTCAGGTGAGTGTTTATCTTCTGATGGAGGCAGGAGGGGCAGCCGGGGCCCCCCAACGGTACAGCAGATTGAAGAAATCCCCCCCACCGGGCAACCATGTCGACCGCCACAGGGCCTCCAACGCTGGAGAGCGGGGAGCCAGGAGGATAGCCCCCCCCCAGTGCGCCGGGGGCCCCACCCCTAGAGCCCCCCCCAGCTCCAGATGAGCAGCACATGAGTTCATCCCCAACGAGAGCTAAGAGGTGACCGTTGCCATGACAACGTGTTCCCCCACCTATCAAATAGTTTGGTTGTTTTGGGATAATTGAGAAAAATAACAAGATTAGAGTTCTAATAATTGATTTATTATTGATTTATTTTGCAAGTGACCATAATAAAAATGTGATAATGTTCTTTGAGGTAGACGAGGGTTCAGAGCATCGTCCATTAACTTCAGATGATGGACACTTCAACATCGTTTACAGGAAGACTTGAATAAATCCAATCACCAACTCTGGTTTTTAGAATTTCTTTTAATTCAATCCAGCTTTTATTTTTCTTTGTGGATGTATTACAGGATTCACATCTTCCTGATGTATCTGAACTGCTGCTTATAGACACACATACAAACACTCAGGTGTTTTCTGCTGGAATAGTTTTCTATCAAACAAACTCTGAATTTGAGGAAACTCATAAAAAAACCAACCAGAGTTCACATCTGTCGTTCTTCCACCTCGTGGCAGAGACTGACTGTAGAACGGTTTGACCTTCTGAGCTCTTTCTGCAGGAACAGCATCATGAAGCCCACAGACTCCAGTGTGGACCAGGAGATTCTGGAGGGGTCATGCGAACCGGCGGAGACGCAAACCTGCCTACAAAAGTGTGAAAGGGAAGCGATGGAGGTACCGCCGCGTCCTCGTGAAAAACAGTGAATGAAAGGCTGTGAAAAGAGCTCCGTAAACAATGCTTTCAGCCCTCGGTAACCATGGTAACGCAGGAAAACAGAGTTAGCATTGATTCATCTAAATCCACACAAAAGCTCGCTTCATGATCAAAACAACATTTACATTTCACTGCTGACAGTGAATGTCTTCAAATCTGAATAGAAATGATTTTTCTTCAGGAAATAATTGCAGCGAATTTTGTCATTTTTCGTTTTTAGAACCAAAAAGAGGCAGACGGTTTTAATACGTCTCTGTTAAAAGATCAAGAGTTTATTGAATTCTTTAAAAAAGAGTGGACAACCTTCTTAGAATTTAACAATACTCCTGACATCTCACCATGTGTTCTCTGGGAAACCAGCAAAGCTGTTATTAGGGGTAAAATCATTTCTTATTCAACGCATAAAAAACGTAAAGAGAAAGCAGATTTAATAGTACTGGAAAATAAAATTAAAAATCTGGAGACTGCTTCTGCTGCTTCTGCACAAGAACACATCCTGGGAGACTTAAAAAAATTAAAACTTCAGTTAAATGACATAATTAATAAACAAACGCAATTCCAAATACAACGACTCAGACTAGAAAGATTTGAACACTCTAATAAATCTGGCAAATTTCTAGCCAATCAGCTTAAAATTAATAAAGAAAAATCAACAATAACATCTATTGTTGATCAGTCAGGAAATGTCACTCACGACCCGATCAAAATTAATGATACGTTTAAAGATTTTTATCATAACTTATATACTTCACAGATCAACCCATCAGAGCAAAGCATCAACTCGTTTCTTAATAATATAAACCTTCCTAGATTAAATGAAGATCAAATCACAGACTTAGACTCTCCGCTCTCATCATCTGAACTTCATGATGCTCTGTTACTCATGCCAAACAACAAAGCTCCGGGGCCGGACGGCTTTCCTGCCGAGTTCTATAAAGAATTCTGGGAGCAGCTGGCAGAAACTTTTCATAAGATGGTTACATTTATCAAGGATGGCCAATCAATGCCATCTAACATGAACTCTGCAAATATAATCCTACTTCTCAAACCAGAGAAAGATCCCACTAGTCCTTCCAGCTATCGCCCCATCTCACTGATTAACGCAGATGTTAAAATTATTTGTAAAGCTTTAGCACAGAGAATAGAAAAAATCACTCCTCATATAATTCACCATGATCAAACTGGATTTATTAAAGGTAGACACTCGAGTGACAATGTCCGCAGGCTAGTTAATGTTATAGATTTTGCCACTATTAAAAAGCATGAAATGAGCATACTCTCGTTGGATGCTGAAAAAGCATTTGACAGAGTAAACTGGAAGTTCCTCATCGCTGCCCTCCATAAGTTTGGGTTTGGGGAATCATTCATTGATTGGATCAAAATATTATATCATAATCCAAATGCTTCAGTCAGAACAAACAAACAGACGTCCGGCAGGTTTTTTCTTGGAAGAGGAACCAGACAGGGTTGTCCACTCTCCCCCTCTCTCTTTGCAATATTCATCGAGCCTCTGGCTGCAGCAATAAGACAGAATGAGAACATTAAAGGAATTAGAACTAAACATGGCAATCATAAAATTAGTCTTTATGCTGATGACATATTACTCTTTTTACACAAATCACGTTCAATAAGTGAAACAATAACTATCATTAATGAATTCTCCCTCATCTCAGAATACTCAATTAACTGGAATAAATCAGTTTTATTACCACTAAACAGTAACGCTGAGCAATCACTCTCAATACCGATCAAATCAGGCAATATTAAATATCTAGGTGTTCATTTCTCCTCCAAACTATCAGAACTGGTGCAGCTAAACTACACCCCACTACTGAAAAGCATTCAGGATGATCTAACTCGATGGGTCAACCTGCCCCTGTCACTCATGGGAAAGGTAGCCACAATAAAAATGAACATCTTGCCAAAAGTTAATTATCTATTTACAATGATCCCTAAACAACCTCCACAAACATGGTTTAAAGCTTTAGACTCGGCCATATCCAGTTTTCTATGGAATAATAAACCACCTAGAATCAGCCTTAAAACTTTAAAATCTGCAAAAAGATGTGGAGGTTTAGAACTACCAAACTTCAACAATTACTTTCTTGCCAACAGATTACAATACATCCTAAAATGGTTAAATAATAATCCAGAAAGTAACTCATGGATGGACTTAGAACAGGAGTTATGTGGAAAGATCAAGCTGTCAGATCTACCATTTATCAGCCAAACAATAAAAAAAACACGATAGTTTCCAGAGTATTAATATAAATACCACCTTAACAGCCTGGTGGGATTTTCTCAAAGCATCAAAGTCCTCAGTCGTACCGTGTAAAATGACACCCATCTGGAACAACCCAGACATCCTTGTAAACAAAAAAATGTTACACTTCCCAGCCTGGCAAGCAGGGGGCGTAACACTATTAGAGCACTTAATTATTGATAGAAGATTTATAACACCACAGGAACTACAAGATAAACATGGAATAAATCACTTCTTGGAATATCAACAACTGAAATCTATAATTACAAAAAAAATTAAGTACCAGGATAATGACTTAAAATTGCCAGAATTAATTACCTCTGCTTAAATTTTCAATGACTAAGATTCTTTCAAAAATATACAAACTCTTATGCAACCTAGACAATAATTTATCAATTCCATAACTAAATGGGATGCAGACCTGAGCAGAAACACAGACCAAAGCTTCTGGACAGAAATGTGTCTTAACACCTTTAAACTGACTAAAAGTCCAAACTTACAATTAATCCAATTCAAAACTCTCCATAGAATTTATTATACTGGACAAAGGATGTTTAAGATGGGTCTCAGAAGCTCAGACATTTGTGAGCACTGTGATAGTAACTCACCTGACAGTTACATGCATGCACTGTGGTTCTGCACACCTGTCCAGGCTCTCTGGCAGCAGGTCTGTGCTGATCTATCAGTCTGGCTAAATGTTCAATCACAGCTTCACCGTCACTTTGTTGCTGGTGACATGAGTGCCATCGATTAGAGGGAGGATTAGTATCTGTAATCTTCATAACTCTTTGTATACAAAAAAAAAACTATTTTATTAAATTGGAAAAGCAAGAAAAATATCAACGTTAATCAATACAGGAATCTGCTCTTTGATCATATCAGCTTGGAAAAAACATCAGCTAAAGTTCAGGTAACTTGGAAAGAATTCAGTCTCTCTGGTCTCCGATTGCTGAGTCCATGATTTAGGGGCGGGGTGCTTGGGTGTCCCCGCGTCTTGGTGTCTGCGGGGGCTGGTAGCGGGGGTCGGGCTCTCTGGCCCTGACTGGGGCGTGGGGGGCTTTGTTGGTTGGGGGGTCTGGCCTGCGTCTGGATGGGGGTGGGCGGGGTGCCGTGTGGCGCCCGGGCCTGGGTGGCGGGGTGTGGGGTGTGCGGTGGGGTGGGGGCCTGGCTCGGTCTGGGGGGTGGTCCTCTTGCTTGCGTCGGGTGGCTGGCGTGGGCCCTTCCTGGGGGTGGCTTGCGTCGGGGGGGCGGCTTGCCTGCACCTGGGGGCTGGGATCACTCCCTCTCTGGCTCTGGGGGCGGGGTGGGACTCCTTGGGGCCCGCCGTTGCTCCGGGCGGCGCCCGCTTTGCCGCGGGGTCTTGGGGGGGGGGGGGGGGGGGGGGTGGTTTGCCCGTCTGGTGGGGGGCTTTCCGTGGGGAGGGGGGTCCCATTTGGTACGGGGCCTGGGCGGTCTGGCGTGTTGTGGTCTCTACTGAAAATTCGGTGGGGGCCGCGGCTGGTCTGGCCGCCTCGGTCCTGTTAGTGCCTGCCCAGTGCACCCACGGAGAGGTGCTTGGGGCGGGGGCTGGGATCTGTCCCTGGGACTGGCTCCTTCTGGCTCCTCCCTCCTTGCGGGGTGGGAGGTGCGGGGCCTGGGGGGGTTGGCTCCTGGGGGGTGGCCATGGGCTGGGGTGAACTTGGTCCAGCGCTGGGGGGGGCGGGGGGGACAGTGGTCCACCATCTGGGGTCGGTCAGCCAACTGCCCCAACCTACCCTCTTCCTCATATAAACATATATTAGGGTGAAGGGGAGGGTGGTTGTATTGCGGCGTGCTGCTGGGGTGGACTACCTGCAGTGGCCCTCAGTGGCCGCATGAGTCTGCCCCTCCCCTTAGTCTTATTTGCACCTTAGACACGTAGGACCTTGGTGGGGGGGTGCTTGGACATCACTGCCAAAGCAGTAGATGTCCTAGTGCCCTTTCCGCCAATTTTAACAGCACCATAGACATGTAGGGCCATTGGTGAGAGGGTGACGGGGCATCGCTGTGAGCAATCAGGAGATGTCCTGTCAAGGCCCTACTCACCAATTTTAACCGCACCTTGTAGTACACACACCTCTAACACCTCAAAATATACACTCTAACAAACAAACACGCATGCATCACACAAGGAAGGTGGGACTTTCGACCCTCTGTCCCCTACCCCATCCCTGGCGAGGGGGATGGAAACCCTCGGCCTAGTGGGTCTTGTCTCTTGGGTGCCGGTCTCCTGGGCTCGGCGGCCTCCTCGCCACGCTGGGAGAGGGATCCCCAAGATCTAACGGGGGATCAAACTACATCGGAGCCATGGGGTGTCCAGGTCTCGGTGGTTCGGGTTCCGGTCCCGGCTCTCGAGAAATGGGCCTCTCCGGGATTCCATCAGTGGGTGTGCCTGGCCAGGCCTTGGTAACATCATTCCTCTGGGACCCTCGTTCCTCTTGGGTGTCTCTCTGCTTGGCGGGGTGGGCGGCCCCTTCCCGGCTTGCCCCTGGACCTCCCGCGGCGGGCCGGGCGGACGTCTGGAGCATAGAAGCGGGTCATCCTGGGGGAGCTCTGGCTCGTGCCTGGGGTGGGCGGGGGATGCTCGGCGCTGCTGGTGGTGGTGTGCTGCTCCTCCGGGTTGGGGGGCTCTCTGGGTGTGGGCCTTGTGTTGGCCCTCTGGTCGTGGTGGGGGGATTGCTGCTCTGGCTGGGCGGGGGTCCGCGCTCTCTGTGCTCCCGTGCCTTCCGGCTCTCGGGCGTGGGGGCCTCCGCGGCGGTCCCGCGTGCCCTGGTCTGGGTGTCTGGCGGGATTCTGCAGCTGACTGGTTCTCTCCATGGCTCCATGATGGGTGTTGGGGGGCCCGTGCTGCTGCTGCCGCCCCGGTGGGGGGCCTTGGCGTGGGGATGGTCGGGCTCTCTCTCCTTCTATACATTCCATCAACATTCACATCAGCAAAACAAACACTCACCTGAGCACAGGTGTCAGCTCACCTCGCACTAATAGAATGTGTGATGGAATGAAAGGCTTTATTTGTATCAGCTTCTATGATTGTGTGTGAGCTGCAGTGGTATTGTGTTCATTTTTGACAACTGTAAAGGTAAAGATTATTTTAGCCAAAAGGTATGTGTGTAACTGAGTGTGTGTGTAGACAGGCCCCGCCCATTCCAGATTGTTATTTAGACCTGGTTGTTATAGGATGTTACTACTCTGTGTTACTTTCTTTGTTCTCTTAACCCCACTCCCCCCCCCCCCCCCATTTGTTTCCGTCCGGTCCAACGAAAAAAAAGAAAAAGATACAACATAATTAAAATAAAGTTTAGTATGAAATACAACAGGGGTTTATTAAGTATAAACCCCTGTTGGGACAATAAAATCTGTCCAACGCAAGAGGCTCTCAGCCCGTATCTGCTTGCTCAGCTGTTGGACAGGACAAGTTTAAAAAAAAAAAAAAAAAAAAAAAAACAATGCTTTCAGCCCTCGGTAACCATGGTAACGCAGGAAAACAGAGTTAGCATTGATTCATCTAAATCCACACAAAAGCTCGCTTCATGATCAAAACAACATTTACATTTCACTGCTGACAGTGAATGTCTTCAAATCTGAATAGAAATGATTTTTCTTCAGGAAATAATTGCAGCGAATTTTGTCATTTTTCGTTTTTAGAACCAAAAAGAGGCAGACGGTTTTCATCTCAGAATCATAGAGGCAGATTCTAATATTTTACATTTAAAAAGTGGGTTTCCATCAACGACAATAGGAAAGAAAAAGAAGTCAAAAGAACTCCTGCAGAGAGTCAACATTTCTCAGGCTCAGTGGTTCCAGCGAGCGGTTCTGTCCGGTCCCGACACGCTCCGCTGAAGACCTAATAGAAGGTCTGGGTAAAAGCCAGAACAGTGACAGACAATCCAGATCTTCAATCAGTGGATGTAAAGTGATCCCCCCCAAGCGTACCCCCCGTCAGATCCAACAGGTACATCCGAGCAGACGACTTCTTTCAGGAAAAGTCAGACAAAGAAAAGTCAGATTTAACTATTCAAGACACAGAAAACTGAACAAAGCAAACATTTACAACATCAGGATGTTCGAAGAATGAACAAAAAATGTCAGAAAATGGCTTATTTCATGTGTCAAAGTCAGGCCCAGGGGCCAGATCCGGCCCTCCAGATCATTTTATTTTATTGTTATTAATGACTCGATGTTATCTTTAAATCATTTATAACTTGTAGAATTTTGACAAAAAATAATTTTATGGAGAGTAAAATATTGAAAGTTATTTAAGGTTTAAATAATAAATAAATGTTATTAGTCATAATTATGTTAAAAAGTTTTAGTTTTAAAAGTTGGCATTCTGCTGCTTCTTGGACTATTTTAACACTTACTAAGATTTTTTAGGCTATTTTTGAGTTTAGCTAATATTTCAGCTACATGCTAGCTGTTTTGGCTAACCTAATTTTTTTTCTGCTTTGTTTTTTAGGCTAATTTGGCGTTTAGCTAATATTTTAACTGTCCATCAGTTTCAGTGATTTCAGCTTCAGTGTTTTTAGCTATCGATTTCAGGATCTTCAGCTATCAGCACGAGCATTTTCAGGAGCCAAATTCAGCTTACAGCATCCACACCAGCATTATATCAGGTAATACTATATATCTAGTTCATAATTATGTCAGTTTAAAAGCATTTTTTTTTTTTTTTAGATTATTCAATAAATGTTAATCCTGTTTCGCGATCTAAGGTGTGTTTAGATTTTTGACCCCGCGGATTCATTTGGATTGTGTCCAGCCTGGTCTCTTTGCTCGGCCTCCTCTGTTTTTTTTTCTCCGTCTGTACTCCATAAAACCAGAGCGAGTTCTCGCTTGTAAGCCACATATCAGTAATTGAATCACTCAACAATTTGACTTTCAGACGCGAGGAAGCGTTTGGACTTCCGCGGACGACGTTTGGTTGTGAACATTCAATTACAGAGTCATTGAGGCGGAGCTGTCATGAGTCAAGTCAAGTCACCTGCTGCATAATTCTACATTTTACTGACACATTTGGTTATGCAGAAATAAATGAACAATCAGCATCAATAAGGCTTAATGCAAAGCGCTTTGCTGAGCAAATGAGCGGGAGCCTCTAATGAAGCGCTTCACTGTACCACACCTGCAGGCCAAGGATTAAAGCACTAATACATATGTATGCCTTAAATAATGGCAGCCACTTTGTACCACTTTGTTTTCTGAGGGTCTGCTGGTGGAAATGCAGATGTCTCCTCTGCCACTGAGTGCTCTCCAGCCTGTTTGCTTTGCAGGGAAGAGTTGATCTTCTGCAGGACTTCCAGTTTGCTGTTGCACATTATTGTGAAAGCTTTCGTTTTACAGCAGACATCGGAGCAAAGTCAGCAGCGGATGTCGTCCTCTGAGGGCATTAGCACAGTTTTGAGGATGGAAAGCCTGCACCGTTACACGGAATATTTGTGTACAAATACATCAATGGTATTGAGTCTTTATTGTTTTATGTCCTAATAAATGTAACTAAAATACTTTTATTTTGCTCAATTATCCTTTTTGCATGTTTTAGAAGGTTATCTGTTCTACCAAACAGGGATAAAGAAAAAATCTGAATTTTAAGTTCAGTAATAAATTAAATTCACAATCATACAACAAAGGAACTCTGAAGCTGTCTGTTTAGAATGTTCTATTGTAGGAATGTTGGTGTTCTACCAAACGATGAGTTCCCATTAAACAAAATGTATTTGTGCTCTGTTTCTATCAAGGATAAAAATCAGATGTTTTGTGTTTAGTTTTGTGCTTTTCTTTGGTTTAATTTCAACTTGAGTTATCAACGGAGTCCCTCAGGGCTCTATTATAGGCTTTATGCTTTACATGCCGCCCTAAGGAAACAAAGTCCAGAAACACAGCATTCATTCTCACTGTTGTTTGGATGAGAAGATCCCTTTTCACTGCAGTATTTTCTTTATTTTCTGGAGTCAGGTTGTTTCTTTAAAGAGTTTTCCCTTACAGAGAAGAGGGTCTAAGGCAGAAATGTCAACCTCAATCACACAGGAGGCCAAAATCCAAAACACACAGCAGGTCCCAGGCTGAGCAGGACAAACATTTATTGAACACACAAAACTTTTAAAACAAGATAAATATGAAAATAACATATATTTTTCAGAATAAATCATCTTAAACCTTAAATTATATTGTTCTCTATAATAATATATTGTCATAATTGTACAAGTTAGAAATAAAGTAAAAGTTAAAAGAAAAAAAACAAACTTAAATGTTATTAATTTAATGTTACTTCATATAAAAGAAAAATCATAAATATTCCCTAAATTGTTACTCTCCAAATAATATACTCTGTCAAAAAGACAAATATGAACAGGGGCCGTATATAATTACCTCTGGGGCCATATCTGGGCCTTGACTTTTCTAAGGGCAGAGATAACCAGTTCAGTTTAGTAATCAGCGATTATTTATATTAGAGAATAAGAGAATTATTTTGTGATCTTGGGCTGAATAAATAAAACTTTGACTTTACTTCCTAAGTTTCAGCGACCTGAAGGTTCAGCAGGTCTGCGTCCGAGCAGCGTTCTCGACTGCCGTCTAATGTCTTGGTCGGGTTCTGTGCGGCGCCGCTGACACCACGGCAGCAATACTAATGGTAATATTAGCACGCTGGGCGAGCCGGAGCTGCAGGTAAACAACCTGCTGTGTTTGGTGGCATCCTTGCAGAACGATGCAAACACAAACATACAGTAAATGTCAGCAGCGAAACCTGAACGCCGCCGTACTGACCCGTGAGCGCGCACGCCAGCTGCAGAAGTCTGGAATGTTTATGCTAATAATGAGTCAGCAGGGCAGATATCTAACATGAACCGGGATGTTGTTGTTGACTCGCAGCATATTAAACATTTCTGCTTTTTGGTGGAACGTTTCCTTTCTCTGGAAAGATCCTCGTGTGGCTGAAGACTTTCTGTGTTTTGTTGATGTCAGACCAAAATAAAGCTGCATTTCTTATTTGTCTTTGTTTTAGGTCAAGAACAACAGTCTGTCTCTGATTGTTTGATTTAGTTTGGAGAGAAAATACAGAAACAAAAGGTTGTGTTTTTATTGATTCAGTTTTCATGCAGCTGATGGTTTCTTCTTCAGAAAATACATCACATTTGGTTTAAAAAAACCTTTACTCTGTATTGACGTGTACATCTTTTTACTTTCTTTTATCACTTGCCTGGTTTTCCACGTCTATAGTGTCAGTGCTGCTCACGTTCTACTTAAACACACAAGCGTGTAACAACTTGAAGGACTTTTTAAAAAACATGGTAAATACAGGTATTGTTTTGTTTTTAGCTGTTGTCCACCTAACCCATAGTAGACCTACATTTCTTTAATCTATCTGTTGTTAAGACACACAGAGAGAAGTGAGTGTTGTGATTGTGTTTATTTCTATCTCTACAATCTGTTGAGTTTTATTGTGAACAAACTGCTGTGATCTACATTACAGGTTAACAGTGGCGCCGAACGGAAGCAGTCTCTGTTCCGCAGCGCTAATTTTGGCGTGAATGTCGACAGGCGCTTCCACTCGAGCTTTTTTTTGTTCGTTTTTGCCATTATGGATAAATCAATAACCTAAAAATGTTTCCCCAGGCTCCGCGTCTGGTGCGAACCACACCGCAGGTTAACAAGGGCGCCAAATGGAAGCGCCCTCTATTCCACTTCCACGTCCAGTGTGAACGGCCAAAGACAGGAATCTGAAATCATTCACACTCAAAGAGACTCAGCGAGAGCTGCAGAATAAAATATAGCTTTAAAATATGAACAATAATTGCACTGTAACAGTGTTACATATTTTATATTTAACTATTTAACCTACTTTGACGTTTGACACCAGCAGATACAAGTTATTTTTTAAATAATTCATGTCAAATCATTCTCTTGCTGCAGCAGATTGATCAATATTTCTTCAAATCTATATAAATTCCATTCTAAGGACTTTCTCTGCAGAGATAGAATATCATTTCCCCACCGTGGGACTAATAAAGGTTTTCTTAATCTTAATGTTCGCTTGACATGTTTTCAAACCATAAACACTGTCGGTCGCGTATCTCCATCGTTTGCTCAGTTATTTGTTTGAAATCTAAGCAATAGATGGAAAACATCATTCACTTAAACAAATGAACCAACATTATAAATCCATAATTTATTCATAATTGTTCCTCACAGCCATAGAACCATGGTGTAGTGGTCAGCGCTCCAGCCTCACAAGGAGGAGCTCCTGGTTCAAATCCCGGATTTTCCTCAGGTAGTCCTGCTTTTCAAACAGTCTAAGGAGATGCTTCACGAGGTGGTTGGTGGTTGTTGACTGGTCAGAGTGAACCCCCCCTTCAGTCGTTGGGACAGACTCCAGCATCCCTGGTACCCAGAGTATAAATGTAACCGTGGAAACAGAAATACGCTTTTGACTCTCTGCTGTGGACCTGCTTCTGTTTATGAACTTTATGTTTAAACTTCATGTGTGCACATCTGGACTGACCTTGATTTCTCATTTTGTTGCATTTTCAACCTTTGAAGCAGTCGGGATCTTCGTGTTTATGCTCTTCAGGGCGTGTTTTTTGTCATAGAGCTAACACCGTCCTGGTTCACAGAGGCTAAAGTGTTCGTGTCCCAGTTACAACATGGTATTGTTGTGTTGAGTCTGAGCACATTGGTGCAGGATTACACGTCTGGGAACTCCTTCCAAAGTCTCCCTCATCGTTTTTGTAAAAATAGACGGTTCCTCTTTGTCTCAGGTTGCTGTTTGAAGTGCAAATCCTCCAAAGTGATGCTTCTCTTTAAGCAGCTTTCTTCCAAGAAGGTGCAGATACCCAGACTCTTATTCAGCTGCGGAGAAACTCTCGATGTATAGAAAGACAGTTTCACCTTTTTACCATGACATCCAATCTGCATCCGGATCAGCTGAGAGTGAGATCTCCAGAAGCGCGGCGATTGGCTGAGCCTCCTGGCCTGAAGCTCTCCGTCTTATCTGGCAGATGAAGTTAACGCGTGGAGGAGCCAGACTTCCTGGAGAGATCTGACTGCAGATCTGTGAAATTAAACTGATTCCAGATTGACAACGAGAAACATCGAGGATGAGAAGTCCCACTTTCAAAGACTGTTATTTTATAGAAGCTCCACAGAAACTCATGTTTCTTCAAACAAAATCTCATCTCATTTGGTGTTTGTCTACTTCTTATCTCCACCTTGTATGGACCATCAATGAGCAACATGTAACCAAACCAATGGACTAAATGACCTCATGAAAGAGTCCAAAGCTGCTGTTCCTCCTGCTCTTTTAAAGCTTTTGTGAGACTCAGAGTCTGGCTCAGAATCGTCTTTCAGGATCAGTCAAAAGACGATCAAGGTTGGACTTTGTGAACGTTTCCACGTCCAGCTGTCGACCGCGTCCGTGCAGACCTTCACTGTTCAGCAGTGGAGAAAATGAAAGGAAACAAATACAAGACGAATAGTAAATAGTAGAAACACGTTTTATTAAGAAGCAGAATAAAAACAAAAACGTTCATATTTAAAGAGTTTCATGGAAACAGAGACTGAATCGTTTGGCCTGAAGAAGGTCACCGACCGAAGAGTCAAGCTCAGAAGCTTAATATGAAAGAATCAGAGGCGATGGAAAAGGTCACGCTCTCAAACGGGTCGTGATTGACTTTGTTCTAACGTGATGGAAGAATTATGAAGAAAAAAGCTAAAAAATGTTAAAATAATGGAAATAAAAATCAGAACAAAAAGGCAGAGGGACCATTTTACACAGTTTGACTGAATCCAAATCCCAGAAGGAGAACGCAGTTAAAGAAACTTGAATTAATACTATCATTTTTTCAATGGTCTTTCGAAAGACTCGTTCAATTATGATTTTTTTTTTTTTATTCCTTTGAAACAAATTCAGATGGTAAATTCCAGTTTATCCAGCTGATTTCAAAGATGATTAAACAATATTTCAGGTGACCAATACACAATTAACATGAACATGTAGTATGTAATCATGTGAACAGCATTTTCCTGGCTAATATATGATCTCATAAAGCAGATGTCTCAGGTGTGCGAGTGGTTAAAAACACGTGTGTGAATGAATCCATGTTCTGTGGTGGTTCATGTCTGGCTCCATGACGTCTCTCTGAACCCCAACATTAATTCTCCAAACAGAGAGTTTGAAGACATCAACAGTTGCTGTTTTTTTTAGTTAGTGCATAGCTTCCAGTGCTATGAAAATAAACAATATCAATTTTATAACTTTAAAAAGTCATGCTAAAACAAAAAGTCAATGCTTACATTTGAAGGGGTCATACTATCATTTTCTAAAGTCTTTCAGAGTGAACTACATCCATATATATGATCACGAACACCTGTTTGAGCTGGAATTTACTGGAGACAGAACACAACTGGAAGATATTCGGTGTTCTGCATCTAAAATGAAAGTTTTTTGCTGATTTCCGCCAGCTAAGTGTTGTCGTTAGACTGGGGGCGGAGCTGTCAGAGCAGACTCTTCCTGAAAGGGGCGGTCTCACTCTGTGACATCAGATCGGGAGGACCCGCTCGTTTCATGGGTATGGGAGGGGCTGCTGTGAGAGTGCAGGTTTTCAGACGATTACTCAGAAATGTGTTCATTAAAATACCGCTTTGGGGTTCTTCAATAGTGAAGAACGAACACCTTAATACACTTAAAAGCTCAAAAAGTAGGTTTTTTCATATAGCCCGTTAAATGTCGACGTCTGTGAATCCGAGCAAACCCACATTAACAAATACTGTTCTCCGCCGTGATGCGGATCACCCAACAGGTGGAGGGATACCACTAAAGCTCTAAATGACTACAGAAAAACCCCAGAATCTAAACTCTGATGATAGTTACGGGCTGAAATAAACCAAAGCATCGGTCCAGGTAGAGGAGAGCCAGGGAACCATCTATCTATAGAGACATCTATGAGTATGAAGGCAAAATTATGATCATGATTGGCTGAGAAAAAGCCTGATTGATGATGTAGCAACCCAGCATACCTGGAAGAGTAAATACAAACACAAGTTGTTGAATAACTGCCTAAAAAGTCATCCAAATATTTATAGAGAAAGTAAAGCACCAGAGCATATTTCTTGTTAATTAAAAGAACTAAAGTTAGAGGAGAAGTGTCGACGACAGCAGAGGAGCGTCTGGACTTGCATCACTTCAGCTTCCTTTGATGAAGAAACAGCAGCAGCACCTGAGAGCAGTCAGCAGAATCAGTGTCTTCAGAATAACTGGAGGACTCACTTCAGCACTCACCCAGAGCACCTTCACCTGCAATAGTCCCATTTTCTCTGCTGCCTTTAACCAAAAGGGGCTGTTATTTGCTGGAGCTCTTTTGTGCTCCTTCATGCACCTGCAGCCCGGTGACTCAGCCGACGGAGCCCGGGCCTCATTTTTCAAGAGCCTCCCTTTAATCTGGATGACAATGAATGTGAGCGGCGTTAACATCAAAGCGTCTTCAAATGTCATGTGTTCATTATTTATGTGTTGAGTGACTTCAAACCTAAATGTCAAAGCGCTGGTTTAGGGATCTGGGAAACTTCATTACAAAGGATTTCATTCACTAATCTGTTTGCAGATCTTTATTTTTTTTGTTACGTCCTGCTGCTGTTCTGCCATCGTTCTGCTCACCTGGCAGGTGGGGCAAATGATCTTGAGCAGCACCTGGCAGGTATTTAAGTGGATCAGGGTCAGCTTCAAATGAACGGATTAAAAACTTCAAAGATACTGTAGGCATTGTAACTGGAAAAAATGAGAATATTTGAAAACAACACAGCTTATATTTGAAAAAAATAAAAAAAAATACTGAAGACTTGATTAAAAAAAACAACTATAAATGTAAATATGACCAATTGAAAAATAATGGATCCATGAGTAACAGGTGTTTTGAACTTTCAACATTTTTTTTGTTTCTTTTCTGAATCTTCACTTTTGTTTCTCTGTTTTCAATTTCAAATCTAATTTTTAATTTTTTTCTGCAGAGCTGAGCCTAATCTGATATGGGGGCGGGGCTTATAAAATGTTGATATATTTTCAACAATTTAACAATTAACACATATTCATATATATACACATACTAATTTGTATTTTTCATATTTTCAAGATTTTTGAGGGTTTTTTCCAAGCGTTTTTATCTTTTTTAATTTTTAATCTGCAATATCTTGTTTTCAAATGTAACATTTTTTTCAGGTGCAATGTCTATTCTTCAAGCTTTCCATCTGTTTTTTCTTTAACCTTAAGCTGATGGTGGTTTGACCCCATACAGCCTCACAGGTACAGGTAATGCAGGAGCAGAGCAGGAGGCGACCGGATTTGGGTTTTGGTTTGGTTTGGTTCTTTTTCTCCTCTTTGTCCTCAGCAGTCTTCCACTGCTGGGTTTTGTTCTTTTAGTTTGGGGTCGAACCTTGGTAGTCTTAGTTTGTGGGCTTTGTTTATTTGTTTTCTTGAGGTAGTTTTGGTTAAAGCAGTCATTAGCAGAAGCTGCTGACTCAGCAGTCTCCATGACTTATTTTCCATATTTGGTCAAGGTTTCAATTCCTCTTGTTTCTGATTATTTCGTTGTATTGTTTCTTTCAGGACACAGAGTTTTCATTTATCTAATCAACTGTCTTCCTTTTACTCTCATGGGTGTCCAGTTATTTTTGTTATTGTCTCCTTTTGGTATTTATCCCCTATAGATAAATATTTGTGGTCATGCGTATGTAGATAAATCAAAATGTTTTCTCTTTGTGAATAAAAAGTGCAACAAAATTGCTAAAGAAAAATAAAATTATTGAAAAAATTCTGGGATTTTTGGTTCTTGGAAATCCGATTTTATAAGTTATTTCTTACAACTTTGTGACAAAAAGTAAATGACTGAAAATCTGCATATTTTTCTACCATCTGGTAACTTGAAACCATAAAAGATAAACAGTAGATTTTGCTGTCGGGATTCCAACTCATTTCTCTCCAAAGATGTCAGTCAGTTCAGTTTCTGTTTGGTTTGGTGAGGAGGCGGTAAAGTAAACTGTAATTACTTTAAGACAAAAGATAAGTAGTAAATATTCCGGATGTATATTTAACCTGCGCGGCGTCTGGTAAACATGCTCCTCATCTCCAGAGGATATTTGACAAAACATCCAGCGTCTGCTGAGTTTCTCCAAATCCGAAGGTGCAATTATGTGTCTGCTGATTCTCCGTGTATTCGAGTACTTCTCCCCTAATGAAGTGTTGCTTTTCTTTAGCGCAACATTGTGCCGCTAAAGCACTTGTAAGCCTTTCAGTGCTGCGTTTCTAAAAGGCCAAAAGTAGAACAAGCAGCATTCAAACATCTCCTAAAAGGAGGAGAACATAAGTGAAGACGGCTTTCAGCAGCTATCATGCAGTGACAGACAGCTCTGCTGCTCTGCATAAGCTGCTTTATTTCATGCAGGAATGGCATATGCTGTTATGGCTTGATAACAGTAATTATGTTTTCATGATTTGGTCTGAATGCGCTTTGAACATTTACTTTTCTCACAACACTCAGAAACATTGGTGATTCAGCAGCAGAACTTCATGATGAGACAGAAGATATTCTGTTGTCTCTGGTTCTTCGTCCGGATCAGATTCACTCAAAGACAAACAGGTTTCCTGAAAGACCTTTGCATTCACTCTGCAGATTGTGAGGCTCTCTTTCATCTGGGTTTCCATAAGTGTCATCCACTCAAAGACACTCTGATCGTATGACTCAGCAGACGAGAGCAAAGAATGTGGTTTCATCAAAAACACTGAAAATGTCAATTCAAAATCAGCTTTTAAGAGTCTCTATTTGAGTGAATGTCTACAAAGAAACCCGCTCCATGTTTTAAGTTCTTATGATTCACAGAGGGTTCAGGATAGAGGTAGAGGGGCGTGTCCTAGCAGGCTGGAACAGGTGGAGGAACGTTCCAGGTGTGAAATGTGACCGAAGAGTGTGGTGAGATGTTGTTGTTTCATCTGATGCAGAGACAAGAGGCAGCAGAGATGAAGAAGCTGAGCTTCTCAGGATCAGGATGGATCAGGAATGAATCCATCAGAGGATCAGATCATGGAGAAGTTCTGGAGACATTCAGAGGAGGAACAGAGACGCCGAGGATGGAGATACCAGGAAAGAGGAGGTTCACAGAGACGGAGGACATTATGCAAACGAAGGAGGTGGAGGATTCTCTAAAGGAGCAGCTGGAACACAAAGAAGAGTTTTACCATCAAATGATTTAATGTGTTAGTTTTTACTAGCACCTCCTGAGTCTTCACACTACATTTCCCATCAGCCCCTGCGATCACTCCCAGCAGGATTTAGTCAGCAGAGCTCCGTGTGAAGTCTTGTTTGTGCCTTCCTGCCTGCATCACTGAGCGTTCTCATCTTGACCAGATCTTCTGCTTCGTCTTCCACTCTGGTCCTTTGCCGTCTGCTTGAGTTTGACCTCTGACCTCTGACCTGATTTAGCTTTATGGACTTTTAGCTGTACTTCACTCCTGAGAGAGCCGCAGAGAGCATACATGCTTTTAAGAATAGGCTCAAGACTCATCTTTTTAACCTTGCTTTTAGCTAATTTTGCTACTTTTATCTGTTTATCTATTTTATCATGCTTTATGAATTTACATTAATTTATTAATAATTGATCTTAATATTCCTTATTTTATTGTTTTATTGCTAATTCCTTATTTTATTGTTTTATTGTTTTATTGTTAATTCCTTTATTACCTTTACTTTGTTTTTTTCTTTTATTCTCATTTTACAATTGTATTCATTTTTAAATGTTATATCCAGTGCTTCCTCAATTGGGGCCTCTCTCTCTCTGGGTCAGCTGCGGTTCAGCCGTTGCGGCTCTGGATGGCGACCTGCATCACCGGACCCCGCCTGTGAAGCTGCATTTGGCTGGCTTTGCGGCTGTTCATTGAGAGGGAGGTCCCAACTATTAGTTTCGCAGAGTCAATTTACGTGCTCAGCCAATTTTTCTATTTTCCTTTTGTATCATTTCTATCGGTTAGGGAGTGGGTGGTGAGAAAGGGATGAGGGTATTGTGGGCTGGTTTGGAGCAGGGGGCTTTATTTTAATTTAAATTTTTACCTGTTTTTATATTATGTATATTGTTTGCTTTTAATGTAAAGCACTTTGTGTTATTTTTATATGAAAAGTGCTATACAAATAAAGATTGATTGATTGATTGATTCCTGTTCTCCTGTCTGTACCAATAAAACCTGCCCACCCTTTTATAACAGAAACTCATGACATGAGCAGTTTCTAAACTGAACTCAAACATTTATAGTTTATGTTACAAAAATAAAACCAATGAGGTCAGAAGAACAGGAAATGTTCTGGGAAAACACTCTGGATTCTCTCTGAAGAAATGATGAAATCCTCTGGGAAGTGCTGATGAAGCCTCACTGGTAATTCTTCTGTTTGAGTTCTGTGTTTAACAGATGAATGAAATGAGTTTGCATTATTCATTTTTAGAACATGCTGACCAGAAAAAGGGATTGAAATGACTTTAGAGAACTCACCTTCTCTCCTGAAGAAGTGTGAGGAAGCTCATTACTCAGGTCAGTTTTATTTACTTCAGAGAGGTGCAGAGCTCCAGCAGAACTGCTCCCAGAGGAGCACAGGAACCAGAAAGATGCAAAAACCTTCAGATGAGGTTCTCTGATCAGGCCTACATTCATGAGCCAGTAAGGATTTCACTTTTTATGAACTTCTTCATCCATTTGCAGGTAAATTCAGGCAGAAAGTCAATCAAAAGAGAGAGTTAGACTGTGTAAAGGACTGAAAACTGAACTATTTCAGGGTGAATGTTCTTATGGATCCTGCCTCAAACTGTTTTCATGAAGAATGGAAATCAATACAGCAAACAGTGGCGCAAAAAAGTGTTTAGTCAGCCACCGATTGGACAAGCTCTCCCGCCTAAAAAGATGAGAGAAGCCTGGAATACTCATCAGAGGTAAACCTCAACGATGAGAGACAAAACTGATAAATCCAGAAAATCACATCAACTGATTCTTAAATAATTTATTTGTAAATGATAAATAAAAAAGGATTTGGTCAATAACAAAAGTTCATTGTTATTGTGTTGTTGTATGATGTGTTTTTTATGAAAGACCCCAGGAAGAGTAGCTGATAAGCAGCTAATGGGGATCCTGTAAACAATAAACATTTGTTGACGATGACAGCAGTCAGACACGTTCACTGACTGCTGCTATAGTTTGAAGTTTATTTGGTTGTTTGCAGAAATTCAACGTTTCACAACTTCATGTGTAATAGTCTTGTTATAGTTATTGATTTAAATTAAGGGAAACAGAAAATTTTTGACAAAAAGAAATATGTTTCAAATTGTTTTGGAAAATAATAATTAGTTTATTTAAAATTGTAATAAATGGAAAAAGATAAAATTATTTAATTCATTTTTCTATGAATAGATAATGACATAGTCATTGATTCATCTGCAATCGACTAATCTGGTCTTGATGTAAAAACATCTTTATTTAAATTATATCGGATCTAATGGTAATATTTACTTGTCATTTTGAGTAATCGCCTTAATTTTACATTATTTTCATTCAACTTTCCTTAAAATATATAGTTCTGAGAGTTTTATTTGTTGATTGTTTTTCAACTGATTTTGTCTGAGCTCACAAAGGGGAGACGTGCTGCTTCCGTTGGTTCATTATTACACTGGACTTGACTCAAGCAGCATCTGTCTCGTGTGATTCATTCACTATTCCCCTTTTCAGGTAAAAACAGTTCTAATATTTTATATATTCTGTATTTTTTATTGTTCTGTGTTAGAAAATATAAATATCTTCGTTTCTGAGCTACTGCACTACAGTTATTTAATGCTGCTAATGGCGGGGTTTCCTAGCTAGCTAGCTGTGCTGCGCAGCTACATCACGTAGCTTCAGCACTTGGTAACTGTGTCACGTTTCATTGATTTGTTTAAATCAGCCTTAGCTGTTGGAGGACTGTACAAAGAAAAACACTGAGAACAAATATGTTTTATGATAATTGTGTAAAGCAGAAGCAGGGTTATTGCGAATCACTGTAGTTGTGATTTTGTTTCTTTTTTTTGTAAATGTGTTACCTTAGTTATCAATTCTACTTTCTTACTTTATACAGAATGCAAGAGTCAGCTGATACAGTTTATTTTGGTTAAGTTTGGAATCCTGTGGTTGTAAATGCAACACTGTAACTGTGTATATTGTTTTGTGAAATGTCATTATTACATTGGACTTGGCTCAAGCAGCATCTGTCTCGTGTGATTCATTCACTATTCCCCTTTTCAGGGGCGTAACACATGCTCATCAAAGAAATCCCACTTACACAGAAACAACCTGATGAGCACGCCACAAGCACGAAAAACAACATTTTAAACAAAATACATAAGTACAAGTTCATAGAAATATACATACATGCTATATATACATATATTACAGCTGCATACATATTTACTAACATTTAATTTCACTAGTGTTGATCAGTTTTTTGTACATTTTATCAGGATCCTAAATTATTTAAGAGTATTGACTAACTTGAGGTCTTTGTTCCTAAAACAGAAGGACATCTCCGTTTTACGTTTGTTCTCTCTCCACGATTCAAACAGAAAATGACCTCCTAAATCATAAAGTTCATCTTTTCTCTTAAAAAGTGACTGAACTCTAACGAGTCTCTGACAGGAGAAGTTACAGGTCTGTGAGACACAACACTTGTTTGTTCGTAGATGACCAAATACTTATTTTCCACCACAATTTACAAATAAATTCCTCAGAAATCAGACAAAGAGATTTTCTGTTTTTCTTTTGTGTTTGAGGTTTACCTGTGATGAAAATAACAGGCTTCTCTCCTCTTTTTTAAGCGGGACAATTTGCCCAATTAATGGTAAATGTCATGTTCTGCATCAGAACGAAAAGCTCTATAATTAAGAATAATTACAATTCAATGATTTACACTTGTAGAAAAATGTCTGAAGAGATGGAAGCAAAAGAACATTCAGAGTTTTACCGTGTGGATAAACTGAGAGAAGGACAGAAGAAGTTTTCAGAGAAAATGAAAGAGTTCAGCATGAATTGCACCATAAATTGAGAGAGAAGTGAACTGAAAGAAAAGTGCATTTCACGGTTTGAAAAGAGCGTTCTGAGCAAATGTCCTCAAGGTTCTCCTGTTTCCCCGGCTGCTGATTGGTTGGTTGGTTGGTTGTGGAGGTTCCTCTGCTGTCAGTCGCTCTCAGCTGATTGAGATTCTGAATCCGTCTTAGTATTTCCACGACTCCAGCTGCTGTCCTCCGGATCTGCTCTCCTGTCCTTTTATGTCGGTCCAGTCTGTTCTTCCTTTTCTCACCAGAAGTTCACATCACTTATCAGAAGGTTTTCCATTAAAATAAATAAAACACAACATGAAAAAGTAAAGTTTGGATTATTTTTGCTGTATTTGAAATTAAATAAATAAATATGACCTCACTAAAGTTTTTAAACCTCCTTTAGTTTGATGTAAAGAAAAAGAAGATCCCATTTTCATCCCGTTTTTGTTTTGGTTTAAGGAAAACGGATGACCTGAACTCAGAGTCTGCACACGGAGGACAAACCTTGATACCTGAAGGATGCTTTCAAAATGATTCACACACAGACGCCGTTCGGCCAGATTCGCCGCGGCGTTTTGTCAGGTGTGCTGACAGGAGAACGCTGAGCCGACACGTGCACGGAGCGCTCCCACAATAAAGGAAAGCTGAAGTTTGCTTCAGGAACGGAGCGTTGGGAAGTTTCACAGCTTTGGGGAGAAATGTCTCTAAAACAGAGTTCATCGTTTTAACTGGAAAATATCTGCTTTTTGTTCCAAATATTCATCATTTTTCTGTGTTTTTAAGAGCAAAACTGAAAATCTTTTTTATAAACTTTATTAATAAACATTTAGGTTGAAAGGAGACTAAATCCCACTGGATTAGTTTAAGACACATGTGATGTTAACATCAATCCTTTAAAAACAAACTTTAGCTGCTGCTTGTTCCACATGTCTGCAGCAGTTTGGACGGATCTCCAGGACATTCTCAGGGACAGAAACGCTCGTCTTCTTCTTCTTCTGCTCTACAAAGTCATGAAACACTAACATTAGGTTTTGTTCCTCATAATCGACCCGTGTTCCCAGCAGTGGATCTGCAGCATTTGCATTAAATTCCAAACAGCGTTCATCACGCGGCTCCTTCATGGTGACAACTTCCACATGCTCCATCGGGAGTATTTACAGCAGATCATCTCCTGGTGATGCTCTCACCATCTGGACGGATTCAGATCTTTTTTTTAAGTTAGGCAGTGTGTGATACCATCACATTTTTATGGTATTTTATGTATTTGGAAGAACATGATTTAAGAGGGTTTTTGCAGACAATAGACTAAAGACAGCTGAAAGAAGACGCCTTTTAGATCTGGGATAAAAGATCAGGCAGACGTGTAGAAATGTAGAATTTTCCTACAAAAACTGGAATTACAGAACTTGTTATTCATCGGATCACTTGATCTTAACATGGAAAAACGGCACATATAAACATCCAAACTTTATATTCTCTGTGCTGTGACGGTGAAAAGTGGAGACTTGCTTTGGAGTAATCAGTATTTTATTATTACTTCATTGTATCCTAGTTTATCTGTAGAGTAAATGTGTCTGAAAACTTCTCATGTAATTGTAAAATCATTTTTTCTATTTGTTTTCAGACGCTGGAAGAAGCTGCTGATGGATCGGACTAACTTTCACTGTTTCACAGTCAGAAATGCTACATTTTTGTCACATTTTTGTGAACTTCTTTCTCTGCTTTTGTGACTCGTATATTTGATCTTGTCTTTTTGTAATATGTTTGTTTTTTTCTCCTGACTGTTTAGAGTTTGACTCCAGGATCCCATCCGTCCGTCCAAGGATCCTGAAGATTTCCTACATTTCTTTAAGTTTTAACTTTGTCATTTTGGTCTTTTGTTTCCAAGAATATCATTAACAGTGGGTTGATGTCAGTGACGTGCAGTAAGGTGAAAAAATATAGAATAAAAAATGAATACATTAGTTTCACATTAATCAAAAAATTTCTTTTCTTTTTTTTTTTTTTTAATGCAATCAAAGAGTTTTATGTTATTTAATATGCAGTAATGATTACTGATAAGTTTACAATCACAATGGCATTAATTTTCCTTTCTTGATCCTAAATATGTAGCAATGATTCATGTAATTATGTCTTTCTAATGATAATCAATGATTATTACATATTGTGTAAATCATTAATGTTTATTGAAAATATACAAGAATTCTTTCAGAGAATGATCAATAAGCTCTAATGTTACTTGAAAACTTGATTTCAATGTGTTATTATTTTTCTGCATAGACATGACATGACATTGTATTATGATGATAATCAATGAGTTTTTACATATCTGTTACATGATGTATGATTGATGTTACTGTTTACTGAAATAATGCTTTACGAGATTAATCAATAATCAACAAGCACTTTACTTTACTATTGGAAATGTATTGAGAAAAAAAAAAAAAAAACAACAGGAAGACATAATTATGCAAAACAGTTAAATGAAGTAATCAAGTAGGGGTGGGATTATATAAGTTTGCTTCTTCCCACTCCTTTTTAAGCAATCAATCAAACTCTACTGACTTTAGTTAATAATCACAAAGAATGAATGAACCAAATGTGACACAAGTGTATTTTATTTTTGTTTGTTTTTTAATTTTCTAATCAATGCATCTTATTGTTTCTGTAATGAGTTTGAAATAATTGTGTGTTTTGTCCTGTAATTTTAATCTATGCTTGAAATAAACCAATCAATCAATCAATCAATTATCAAAAAATTAAATATAAATTTGCAGACATGACAATCATAAAATTATTGTTTTTCTGTGTAAGTTTACAAAATTTATTTGGTTAAAACACAAAAAAGATGAATGAATAATTTACAAAAATGTACCCCCCAGCATCAGGCTCCCAGCCTGCACCACACACACTGACTGGAGCTGATTTACTAATTCATCATAACATATGTTTTTGATAAGATTGGTGCCAGTTTGTCATTTAATCTTCTTTTTATCCACTAAAATTGTTCACTAGAACTCCAGCAGTTGAGGCCTGCAGTACATCTGCCTCAAGGCAGGGGGCGCTGGTGAGAATGTGAACAAGAATAGAGTTGTTAAAGCCGTCCAGATATTCTTCTCTATTGTTTAGAATCATTTTATCGATTTCAGCAGAAACATGTGACTGAGTGTCCACAAGGGGGCGTGGGGAGTTTTTCCTCAAAGAATTCGAGTGTAGCATCGACTCTATGATGGTTCATAAACTATGATTTCACCAGAGTGGTTTAGGTGAATATTCTTCCATGTTGTCTCTTTAAGAATTAGTTTCAAACTTCAGATTTGTTTTCATTGATGTCTGTCTTTTAACCTTGTTTCCTTGTTGGTTCCATGTTGTTTTTGATCGAGTCTTTCTGAGTTTGTTCAGGCGACGTACGGCCGCCACAAACAGCTAACAGAGACCTGAATAAGTTACTATATTCATTTACCAGAGTTTGTCATTTTAAATCTAGATTCAGATTGTTGTAGCAGCTCATAAATGTCATAGAAATGCAGTTTTTGTCCTCTGAGTCCAAATGTTTCACTCTGCTTCATTTGAATCTTGTTTCAGCTGATTTATTACTTTGTGTGTTTAAACTGCATAAACGTTAGTTTTAGGTGTCAAAACAACAAGAAGATAAAGGAAAAAGAGGGAGTTCGAGAAAAATAGTCTGTTCAAGCAGAAGAAAAAGCTGCTTTCCTTTCTCCTCATGTTGGAGGAGCACTTAGTTACAATTAAATCCACTGAATGTGTGATTAATGCTGTGGAAATGTGTCTAAACGCTCAGTTTAACATGTGCACCACCTGGGACACGAAACAGAAGAACAGTGCATTCATTCAACCTTTGGATCTTTCTTTAGTTAAAGGCTTTCATCATAAACGGTTGATCATGTTTCATCCTGATGGAACCACAACATTTTTACAGGAGAATTCTCAACATCTCTGTGAAAAACTGAAGCAAACGAGAGAAGAAGAAGATCCAAATATGGATTCTGCATCACACGAAGCCGAGGGATGGAGGAGAATCGGACCTTCCAATAGGATTAGCGATGGGAAATCCACCAAGAAACGGCTCAGGGAGAAGAAAAGCAAGTTGATGGGGAGGCTAAAGAAAAGTCGACATCCGTCAGAGCTGCAGCCTCCACCTGTTCAGGGGAGAATCTTCTGCTGAGACGCTGCATTTCAGCAGAGGTTTAAAGCAGCCGTAAAAATGCCAACGCTGCGCTTCAGCGCGGATCTTCTCTATTACAGCCACACAAAAACAGAGCGTTACCGTGTCAGACGCAGACCTCCATCTTTCCCTGAAAATAAGAAGGCTGCTGCTCGCCGCTTCACGTGAATATTTCAGATATCAGTCGGTACTAAAGCGGTTAGAGAGCAGCGCGGCTGATGAGGCCGATAAGCGTCCCTCATCTCAGGGCGGGTTTCATGTTGAGAATGCAGTTTTAATGAAGTTTTGGCGCCCTCGCCAACACGCCCCGGGCTTCTAACCGTGTTTACTCTGCGTGCTGAAAAGGTCGAAGCATTAAATCTGCTTTTGGTTTAACAGGTAAAGGCGTCGGTCCACACCGCAACGCTCTCTCTGGTTCATGCAAACATTAACTGAATGCGAGAAAAGTGGCGTTTCCGTCCTCCACTCGCCACGGGGCGGGGTGATTCAGGTGACCCCGGGAGAGCCGGCGGTGCAGCTTTGTGTGTCCGTAAGCCCGGCGCTTCCGGAGCAGAGGAGTCAAAGGCGGATTAAGCGGCAGGTCCCTCACAACGCGGCCGTCAGACAAGGTGACCCCAGAGAACAAGGCTGTGTTTGGAAGATATGGAGATCAGGTCGGTCGTCCATGACTGTCCCATAAAATAAATACAGACGTTCTTTCAGCTCCTGTCTATCAGCCACGTTCAGCCGCAGCAGAGCAGCTTTCTGACCGTCGGTCAAAAGCTCCCACTGCTACAGTCGAGGAAATATTTGACAGTAAAACCTCATTTAACTGGAACGTTTCAAAAGGATTTGATTTTAGAAAACGGCAGAAAAAGGAAAACAAAAACACACTGTGTATTACATTGGTATGGAGCCCCTGAAGGGACATAAAAGTTGAAGTAAAAAAAAAATGTTTTTTTTTTCTAAAAATACTAAAAAATGAAGTAAAAAAACAATGTTTTAGCTACTATCCAGAACTTCTTCAGAAAAAAAAAAGTCTGGTTAGAAACTGATGCAAACCAGACAGTAACGATTTTTAGTTGTTTCTAAAAATTTAATAAAACATTTTTTTTTTTTTTACTTACATTTTATTTCTTAAATTTCCCTTTGGGGCTCCGTACCTTGAGGAATAATACACACAATCAGTATTTTTGAAAACATGTTTTCTAAATGTTTCCCACCGTTTGGTTAAGCAGGAAGTTAAAGGATTCAAGGAAAAGGTTTTAAATGTTAGGACTCAGACTAGTTCTAGTCCCGCTCCGATCTCCGTTCTCCCACTAGCTTACAGCCCCTCACACCTCCAACAAATCGTTTCTATCCAGACGTTCTGATCCAGATTCAGGAAAACAAAGACGTTCATGGATCTGTTTGTCTGTAAGTGATACATCAGAATGGGGCGGAGCCCTGAGCTTGTGGCCCCGCCCAGCATGTCTTCAGCATGCCCACAACATGACTCAGAAATGCCAGAAAAATAACATGTTAAACATCATTTTCATGGGAGTGAGTCTTCAGGAACTCCCAGCAGAGCGTGGAGAAAGTTGGAGGAGAAGTCTTGTTCAACAAATGCAGAAGTGGTGGAGGCCGGCCCCTCACAAAGCTGCAGCATTTATAATTCATCGTTGTGGTATGACAGCATCAAAAAACTCTCTGTCTTCCTGCTCCTGTGGTCAGAATTCCATCTTTTATTTATGTTTTACCTGCTGCTCATCTGGACTCGCAGGAGCTGCAGTCCAGCCAGCGACGGACGGGTTCTGCCGGATATCTGGGAGACCCGTTACCGGATCTCCAAACCACAACAGAGGAAATGTTTTCACGTTACAGTCTCTTCTATGATACGACCAATTCAAGTCAGAACCCTGGACATGTGAGGATTTTGATCCTCATCCATGAAAACATGTTTCTGTTCAGCATCACTGTCATATCTAATATAAAACTCACTGGATGAATAAAAGAATTCTGGACTTGACAACATCTTTAATCAATGATAAACGATGAACATCACAAAATATTTCTTTATCCCAAAAGATTCTCTTTGTTTTTTAAAGCAATCTGGAATAAAGCTTCTCTAGATGCTCCACATCTCTCATTCTGGAGCATGGCTCCAATAAACAGAAAACTTTATCGTTCAGTTACTGTAGCATCCCCGGTTGAAAAGATGGTCTCTCAAACTGATGGTTCACAATCCTTTTATTCAGCCTTGTATGTGTGAACACACCGTAAGAGCTACAAAGAAAAGATAAAATTCCATTTTACATCTCTTACAGCTATATTCACCATTTCAACCCTTTTTGTTTTACTCATTACCTTCTAACCTTAAATTTTACACCATCCATTTATTACTTTGAAAAGTTTAACCTCTTATACAACTCAAATAATGTAACCTTATTTTTAACAAACTTATTTAACCATAAACTTCAGTTTCTTTCTGTAAGAACATAAAATAAATCCTGTTATTAGCGTTCATTTCAACCATGACTCAGCATCAGTTTGGCATTACAGTGCCATCTAGTGGACAAAATAAAAATGTGCTGACAACGTAGAATTATATGAAAACACAACTAAAATGGCCAAAACATAAAATGTTACAAACCTTGTTCCCTTGTCAACCAGGTGCTATAGGAAAACCATAAACTTTAGTTTTTAAACCTTTAACTTTGTTTTTCTAATCGTTTTGGCAGACACGAAGCAAATGCAGCCTTCACGTTCGCTTCACTGATGACTTCCGGTTAGCGCGATTTTACATTTCTTCAAAATAAAAGTCACAACCACATTATTAAAAAAAAAAAGAAATTAGAATTACAAAATAAAAAGGCGATGGGCTGAATCTAGGTCATTTACAGTTACGACTTCTCATAAATTTAGGAGATTTTAAATTAACGACTTTAAAACACAAACGTTGATGAGAAAAAAGTCATGAATTTAGCCTGACTTCATTTTTTTTTAATCATTTGAATTCTAATGTTTTTTTTTTTTTTTTTTTATAAAATAGCCCTGAAATGCTGCTGAACTAAACCTTTAACTTCATATATCAAACACATATGTACATAGAAGTCTATTAGAAATCTTCATCTTTCTCGCTCTCTTTCTTTCAGTGTATTCTCTCTTTCATTCATCCTCATTCAGAACTATAATATTTTTTATAAAAATGAACTCTTTAAACTAAAGTATAGCAATTAGTAATCAAAGCTTTACTGAAAGAGATGAAAACTTCACCTGAAAATAAAAATGTAGAATTTTCATCATCTTCAGGTTTCATCTTTTTAACTTTTGTTGAATTAAACTTTTTTGTTTTTTTGTCTCTAGACTTTCTCATTTTATACAGTTTTACTTTAACTGTTGCAAATTAGTTTGAAGTGTTCCCATAAGTTCCTCTCATAAGTCAAATGATTGTTTCTTTTCTGCTTCTCCCAGGAAAAGGTTGTAGCAGTTAAATGTTTGGTCAAAGTAGACAAACTTATTTTGGACCAAAATATCAAAAATAATGTAAAATGTGATTTGAAAAGAATATCACATTCTTCTTTAGAGTTTTAGTTTTCTGACCAAATAAAGAACAGATCCGATCAAATGAAATGACCCGAAGAACAAATCTCAGCCCGACCCGGGATCAGCATCCTCCTCATGAGGAGGCGGGAACCAGAGTGGGCGTCGACGGCGTCCACGCGCCCGTGGGCCGGTCTCTACCCGTCAGCTGTGCGGCCAAATATAGCCGCTTGTTGACTTCAGAGGAGCAAACTTTGAAGAGTCTTCAACTTCTCTCCTTTGTTCCGACACCTTTGAGACATAATGTCTTGTGTTCGGGTTCCCTTAAGAAGCCTCCTGGAATCATGTCAGAGTCTTCAAAGAGACTCCGACTGATGCTGCCCTATTTCAGTGACAAGACGGGCGAGGGGGAGAACAGGGATCTGCGGCGGCTGCGAGGCGGCGAGGACCGGATCGCTCGTCATTAAAGCGCCGACGTCGAGAAGGGAGGCCCTGATCTCTGAGAGGGAGGCTCTCATCCTCCGCTGTTGGGCCGCTAACGCTCTGATATCACTGAGTCGAGCTGCCAGGCGCCATCAGTCTGTGACAGGAATGAGTTGCAGAAATGTTGAAGCTCTTGGAGAAGTCTGCTGTGGAGCTCTGGAACGTCAAGCCTCTGTCAGGCCTTCAGAAACTAACTTTGACTTTTCTGCTCGGCGAGACTTTCACAGTTTCAGTCATGGCGTTTTCAGTGGAAGTGAGGGCGGGGTCACACGGCGGGCGACCTGAACAGGGCTGTTATGCAGGTAAACCGCCATGAACAACACATTCCTTTGGTCAAGGACCTTCCACCGCACTTTTGGACGTTGTGGGCGTCCCCAACAAGTCTTTTTTGATCTTCTGTAAAGGGTGAGCAGCTCTCGGGACGCGGAACAGGACGCCCACTGGTCCACATGTTACAAGTGGAACCATAAATTATAAAAGCATCTGAGACAGGTGTGTTCAAACAAATTGACAATATTTATTGATCACAGCATTTACGGTCTTGGATATGTTCCCATTGCTGTAGCCGAAATCAAACAAATGTAGGGCAGCCCTTGCTGCAAACACAAAACACAGTTTAAAAAGATAAAAACCAATAAAATTACAAAATACACAACATGCAAAAAAACAATCGGCAGAAACAGAAATCACAGACCCGGAAGTGACCAAAGAATAAAAATACTAAAAAGTTTAAAAAGTAGTTAGTCTGCGTCTGCAGACCAACTGGAATAAAACAAACTATAAAAAGGACAGCAGGTAGCGGTACGCTGACTGTGGTATCAAGCACCCACACACAGTCATATACCCTGTGGGTCTGCCTTCGGATACCGTAGCCCTGTCATAGAATACATACATTAAAATCATTTAAAAGACAATAAAAAAACAAACATGATTATCAAAAAATAAAAACAAATTTACCCCAATGGCTCACAACTGACACACAAACAGTCACCCTTGCTACCCACAAGAATCTGGCACTACTGGGCAGCCCCGCCCACTCCTATTTAAAAAGGAGCCTTAATAGCAGAGCCACACCCCACAGGTGTCACCCATCACACACAGCACACGTCCAGCACCTTAACCTGATTTATGTGTTTTAGAACTAAAGGGCACTTCTTGCTTGAAACGTTTCATTTATTTATTTATTTATTTAAACACATGTTCAGTCCAGTTCTCATGTACAGCCAGCGGTCTGAACCTGCATCAAAACGCTGAACGTTCCGGAGTTCTCCGGCTGTTTGCAGCACAATAAAACTTCTTCTGAAGCCTTTTCTTTGTTGGGCGCGAGGCCAAACACGGTTCAGACTCTCAACTCAAGACTTTGTCCAAACTTCAGGACCTTGAAGAAATCCTTGTGAGGTTGAAGCAGGTGAAGCAGACCATGCTGCCTCCACAGACGTATTTTGAATGTGAAGAAAGGATAAAAAGACGAGCTGATAAAGAAAATGAAGTTTTCATTCTTCATGGAATACAACATTTGTGTGGAGTAGTTTTCATTTATTGTGAGAGAATGAACAAAAAACACAAATGCTATATCCTTGGTTCAATGAAAAATACCTCCATCAGCTTTGATTTTCTTAAAAAAAAAAACTTTAAAAAGCTAATAAACAGAACTAAAACATTTTCAGGATGAAATTAAAGCTGCTGATCAAACGTTCTTTTTTTTTTTTTACCTCCACAGAATCGTGCAAACTCTAAAACGTATATGAATGAGATCAAATAAAATATCAGAAAACAAACCACTCTGGATTTCCATCAGTTCAGTGGAACATGCAGGGAGAGAATTATATCAAATCAAATTGAAATAATTGGCCTAATTCCCCTGGAGCTGCAGTAACAACCTGTGGTGTGAAACACATTTTGTAAAACATGTTTTTGAAGTGCCTCCAATGAAAATGAAGCAAATGTTGAGCCACGTCTATTGTGGCAGCTTATGGAAACACGGGAATGAGGAACGTTTGGGTGATTAGAACCAGGAGAAATATGTAAAATAAGAGTAAAATGTTGCATTCAGAGTAGGGCTGCCACAAACAATTATTTTAATAGTCGACTAATCACCGATTATTTTTTTCCGATTAGTCGACTAATCGGGTCATGCACAAACTGGATGTAAAACACACATCTTAACCAAGCTTTAAACAAACTAAATATATCCACACAAGCATTATCTGCAAAAATGCTTGTGTGAATGCTGTAAGCTGAATTTTGAAGCTGAAGCGAGTGACGACAGCGAAGATGCTGAAATTGATAGCTAAAAACACTAAAGCTGATAGCCACTAAAATATTAGCTAAATGCCAAATTAGCCTAAAAAATAATTAAAAGCCTCAGCTAGCCACAACTACTAGCATGTAGCTGACATGTTAACTTAACTCCAAAATATCCTTAAAAAACTGAAAAAAATTCCTAAATTTTCAAAAATAGCTAGCATGTAGCTTGAATATTAGCTAAATTCCAAAACACCCTAAAAAACTTTTTTTAAAAAAAGCTAAAGTAGCCAAAACAGCTAGCATCTAGCTGAAATATTAGCTAAACAACAAGTTAGCCTAAAAACTGAAAAAAGTCTAAATTAACCAGAATAGCTAGCTTGTCGCTGCAATATTAGCTAAACTCCAAATTAGCCTAAAAAAAATTTAAAAGCCTCAGCTAGCCAAAACTGCTATCATGTAGCTGACATATGAACTTAACTAAAAACTGGAAAAAAATCCTAAATTTTCCAAAATAGCTAGCATGTAGCTTAAATATTAGCTAATCTCCAAAACACCCTAAAAAACTTTTTTTTTTTAAAAAAAAAAAGCTTAAGTTAGCCAAAACCGCTAACATCTAGCTGAAATAATAGCTGAACACCAAGTTAGCCTAAAAAACTGAAAAAAGCCCAAATTAACCAGAATAGCTAGCTTGTAGCTGAAATATTAGCTAAATTCCAAATTAGCCTAAAAAATAAGTAAAAGCCTCAGCTAGCCAAAACTGCTATGTAGCTGACATGTTAACGTAACTCCAAAATATCCTTAAAAAACTGAAAAAAATCCTAAATTTTCCAAAATAGCTAGCATGTAGCTTAAACAACAAGTTATCTTGAAAAACTGAAAAAGCCTAAATTAACCAGAATAGCTAGCTTGTAGCTGAAATATTAGCTAATCTCCAAAATAGCTTAAACAAACCTTGATAAATGCCAAAATTGTCTAAAAAGCTAGCATATTTTAATTAGAACTTTCTTTACGACACTCTAACTCCATATATTATAAAGTAACGACTAATCGACTATTAAATTAGTTGTCGACTATTTTAATAGTCGATTTGTCGTCGATTAGTCGACTAATCGTGGCCGCCCTAATTCAGAGGCGACTGAACGGTCGGCACGAGCCTCAAACAGCTGATAATCAGAACACTGGATTCATTTATGAAAACAGAATGAAAAACAGAAATAAAAGGAGAATGAGGCTCAAAGCCTGAAAATCCAGTTTGTTTTTATTTCTGAGGTGTTTAATTTATGTTCTCTAATACGTAAAATATTAATTATTTCGTGTCCCTGAACATTTTCAGCCTGATGCATTAAGATTAGTTTGACATAAATCTTCAAAAATACAAAAAAAAATAAAAGATTTTGGAGTAAAAAAAGACTTTAACTGACGCAACATTGAGAAAGTTGTTTTAAATCATGAAGCTCCTACTGTCTGATTTATGAATTCATCAGTTTAGTTTAAATAAAAAAAACTCAGTTTTTCTTTTTTGTGTCTCATTTGTTGTTACAAAAAAGATTTGTTGTATCAATTTCTGTTTCAAACACATGAATTAGAATAACTAATTTAATTAAAATACCTTTTGAAAAGCAGATACTAAATGTGGATATTTTCACAGAAACGGTTAAATGGCAGCAACAGAACAGACTCTTAAAATAGTTCAAACTAATGAAGGTTTCACTGTAATGAGGCGGCAGAGACGCGACTCAGAGATGACCCGGATGCTCAGAATCTCTGAAGAGCTTTAATTAATGACAAAAGGAGCGTTTGCTCATCAAAGCTTCCGCAAGTTTTACCCGAATTCTCAGAGACTTCTTTGTAAAATGAATTCCTTAAAGAGAATTTATGAATTCAATTGAACTTGTTCAGTTCAAACTATTAAATTTACAAGAAGAAAAAGAAAAAAAAAGTTGAACTTAAATTATTCTATTTGTTTAATCTCTCGACTGGAGAAAAGGTGGTTTGTCCTCTCTGGTGGGTGGAGTTCTCCTGTCTCAGGGGGAGGAGTTTAAACATCTTGGTGTCTCGCTCACATCAGTGCTTCGTTTCATTGAAGGTCTGTGAGGACATGTCAATCACTTCTACTCTGAAGTTCTAGCCAATCCTTCTGCCTTTCCTGTGAAAGTGGGCGGGCTCATGTAAGACCGCTAACGGGGTGAACACGAGAGCGTGCGGTGCTCAAATGTCTGGCTGCGTCGCATCAGCCAATCAGGAACTCAGCTTTGGGCATGTGACGTTTGCGCTGATGTTTTCCTTATTTCCGTGGAGACATTAATAAAAACAATGCGGGACAGCCTTCAAACTCAGTCACAGAGACACAGAAACACAGCAGAACCGGCTGTCATCCAGACACACCCTCCCAGTGACATCAAAGCCTCTCAGACACTGCGGCCTCTCAGTCGTGGTGTCTACCTGTTTGACAGGCGGCGAGCAGCAAACTCAAGGGGGCGGAGCATCGGTTTGTAGTTTGGAGGTTGTGGAGCTCTGACTTCAACAGACAACATGTGAAAAAACGACGACACCCAAAACGTCAGTTTTGACCCAGAGGTCTTAACCATGGGAATGAAAATGTGATGATCTGGGAAGATGAAGGAATTGTTCTATAGTACTGAAGTACAGAAATTGGCAGCGGAGTCCTGCCTAACCCTCCTGGATGCCCCCCTGGAGAGGTGTTCTGGGCAGGTCCCCCCCCCCCCCGGGGAAGACCCAGGACACGCTGGAGGGACTACGTCTCTCAGCTGGTCTGGGAACGCCTCGGATCCCCCCAGAGGAGCTGGAGGAGGTGGCCGGGGAGAGGGTCTCTTCACTTAAGCCCCTGTCACACTAGGCTGCGATTCTACGGAGTTCACACGGCGTTATGAAATTTCTCAGAACGCCGTAGAAACGCAGGAAAATGAAGATGGAGATGTCTCCGCGCTTTCACGGCGATTATGGCGTTCCTACGGCGCATCCGTGGCGTGCTACTGCGTTCCCACAGAGTTTTACTTGGCGTTTCACTGCGTTGTCACGGCGTGCTGACGGAGTTCACACGGCGCGCCAAGAGTTGTCACTGCGTGCCCATGGCGCGTGCACGGCGCGTGCACGGCGCAGTTGCCAGATCGTCCCTATGACGTCACGGCAGCGTGTATATATAAGCCAATAGTCAGTCAAACCCGCACTGTTCCTGCCTGTTCCCCAAAGCATCAAAAAGTCGAGAGAGGGCTACGAAAAAGCAGCCCCCCAACCCCACTGCACCACCGTCTCCTCAACATGCGGAAGTGGAGCTGCTTCCGCCTGACTCTCCATCCCCATCAAGGTCAAGCAGCCCTTCCATCCAGGCACAAAAGACGATGACGGACCTGACTCCTGCTGAGGAGGACGATATGGCTATCTCTGTATGATATCTCCGTGCAAGTGGCCCTGTCTACAGCTGCGTCCTTGTGGCGATTATGTGCGTCCTGAGTGCGCGCCTACGGCGCTGCTGTGGCGCTGCTGTGGCGCTGCTGTGGCGCTCTCGGCGTTCTCAGTGCGCTGCCACGGCGCGCACATCAGAACGCCATGAACACGCCGAGCCACGTCCATGGAGACACCACGGCGTCCACTGGAGATGTCACAGCGATGCTACGGTGCTCATGGCGACCTTACTGCGTTCACCTCAGCGTTCTGCATTTTTTGATGGACGCCGCGCGATCGCAGCGAGAACGCTGCCCTGGTGTGACAGGGGTTTTAGACGGCAGCATTTTGTTGTCCTGAAACCATCCAAACGTCCTCCTACACAGAAACTGTTTTACTGAACAGATGTAGTTCTTCATGGACGATTCCTCTCATGTCTCCAAACACCAACTTTCATCGACACGTTTGGGTAAAGGTGTGAGTTCAAATGCATGAACGTCTCACGGAGATGCTGAATTTCTGCAAAATAAAGATTTCATTTAAACTTGAAAAAAGTACAAAATCTGAGCCTTTAATCTCCATCTGAAATATAAACAAAAGTCTAAAGCTGTAAAGGTTACTGATGGAAAACGTCATAAAATCATTCTTTAGTGACTTTTTGGTTCTGTAACTCCTGGTTTTATATTTTTCTGATGACAGTTAAGATGAGGAAGAACACACCTCCTTCTGAGGATGTCAGGACAATAAGATTCAATCTAAAGTAATCTGATTACATTCAAACCAGGTAGACCACTTAGTGGAAACTTTTCTATTTATTTGGACCCAAAAAGACAATATTTAGAATTTAATGCAAATGTCGTGGTTATAATGTGGTAACAGCTTTCTGCACATGTAACCACCTGCACAGCAACACTCCCATAAGGTCACACAATCCTCACATTTCAAGCAACTTTCAGAAGAAAAATGAAAAACATTCTGCAATAAGATTTATTGCTTTTTGCAAATTATAAAAGTCAGATTTCTCAAATTATTTGCAATTATTTGCATACAAATTGACATTATTACTGTACACATGAAGTGAGCAATATTGGTTGATGAATGCGAGTTGCAGGAGATGTTTCCCTCAAATTGATACTGGACCATTGTGCACACATCTAATGAGATATCGCTCAGATTGCCTTGGGGCCTGCAGCTCCATAAACGTCTCCGGGAGTCAAGGAATTATGCGTTTCTTTCCCATCTACACTGTATCACCTCGTGTGAATATGTATTTTAGCGAGCCCATATGTTGGTCATTATAATTAGAATTTTTAATTGGATTGCCAGTATGTTGCTGCAGAGTTCTATGGGGTCCAGCAGCAGAAACTAATTAACTTCATAAATCTTCCTTTCCTCTGAAATGCATGTCGAGTGTTCATTACTTAGTGAACCCGTTAGACACAGACGGAAAACATGTTCGTCTGTTTGAAAAAAAAAAAAAAAAAGTACTGCTCCCATTTCATGGAAGCGCACAGCTGGAAGAACGCTGCTAAAACGCAGAGTCGGCAAGAACAAATAACCCACAGTTTAGCACCTGTGGCTTCAGATGGAACCACTTTCTGTGAAAATATGCAGTTGTAAACATGATTCAACCTTCATCCCTGCAGGATGTGATGTCACGAACATGTCTTTGACAAACTGGGCTGCAGGAAACCGTTGAGCTGACGGAGCACGGCCCGGTTTAAGACAAAAACCAGCTCTTCATCGTGGAATGATCTTCTAAACGACGAGATCTGAACACCTTTAAGCTAAAAGGTTTCATTTGATCCCACAGATTCATGAGCTGTCGTCGCACGGCGGCGTGTTGGTGTTGTGGCTGCCGGGGGGGGTGCAGTTGTGTGTGGACATGGGAGGTGTCATGTTGTGATTAATGTGCAAAAGAAAAAGGGAAATGTGGAGATTTTTCTTCTCAGTTTCTAACCGCTTGTCTCATTCTGTGACATGTTGAAACCAGAGAACGTTTGTTTAGAATAAATGATCAGAGAATTTGAAGTGGAGACAAATTAGTGCCGTTTGAGCTCCGAGTGACTCCTGCATACAAAAACATGAAGCCGAGGTTCGCTCAGCTTGCACAGAAGATCCTGCAGAACAGGAAACAGCAGCTTCAGACACGAGGGAGGTTGAAGCTTCATGCAGACGTGGACGTTTTAGTAGAAACTAAGAAAGATCTGAAACTCTTGTTAATGTTGTCGTTGTTTGTTTCTTTCTCCAATTACAACCACAGAGGTTTTATTCAGTCCTCACTGAAGCGGATCATCTACACCAGCGGTCCCCAACCTTCAGAACGTGGACCAGAACTGGATCTTGGGTCTGCTGGTACCGAGCTGCAGAAAAAGAATAAAAATATACAACAACTTAGATTATTTCTGCTTAGTTACGGTTTTTTTTTTTTTTTTTTGTATCCTAAAAGAAGTTTTATTTCTGAAAATCACTGGATTTTGTTCCCAGCATCCATCTTGGTCACATGACTTAAAGCGGCGACCTGCATGGCTACCTGGATGGAGTTCAACCAAACAATAAAACGTATTTGGAAAGTTTATTCGAGGAGAAAAGAGTCAGTGAAGAATCTTTGACTTCAGAAAACAAATTTCTCCAAATCATGGAGGGACTGAAATGTTGATCTTAGATGCATGTCAACTGTGAAAGTCATAATCTAAAGAAACAAATCCGCCTGCGACAACTTTGGCCTCACCATCAGTATCAAGAAGACTGAAGTGATGTACCAACCCGCCCCTGGAAAACCATATCAGAAACCAAACATCACAGTAAAGGGGCAGCGACTTCAAGATGTAGAAAACTTCACCTACCTCGGCAGCACACTCTCCCGCAACGCCAACATCGATGCAGAAGTAAACAACCGCATCGCGAAGGCAAGCAGTGCCTTTGGGAGATTGAGGAAGTCAGTCTGGGAACGCAGAGGCATCTCACAATGCACCAAGATCAAAGTGTACAGAGCAGTCGTCTTAACAACACTTCTCTATGGCTGCGAAACTTGGACCATCTACAGAAGACATGAGAAACTTCTCCAGCAGTTCCATCTCCGTTGTCTCCGAAACATCCTAAATATCCGCTGGCAGGATAGAATCACAAACACTGAGGTTCTGGAGAGAGCTGACCTCCCTAGCGTCATTACCGCCATGCGTAAAGCTCAGACACAATGGGCAGGACACGTCTCCCGTATGTCAAATTTCAGAATACCCAAACAGCTGCTGTACGGTGAACTCAGCCATGGAAGCAGGAAAGTTGGAGGCCAGCGCAAACGCTATAAAGACTGCATCAAATCACATCTGAAAGACTTCAATTTCGACGTTTCAACGTGGGAAACCGCAGCATCTGACAGACCGACTTGGCGGAATCTGATTCATAAAGGTGCCATCCACCCAGAAATTAAACGCTCCAACGCAGCCAAAGACAAACGCCAAAAACGCAAGGCTAGAGCTGAGAAACCTACGAACATGACCCCCTCTCACTGGTGTCCAACTTGTGGAAGGGGTTTTCTTGCACAAGTTGGCCTAATAAGCCACTTACGGACTCATCCCTCCGCCCCTTAGACATTGTTACATTGTCAGTACTGCTATGGTCATACTCGACTACGAGTTGACGAACAACATCAGCTAATTCTGACCCTCAAAGACCCGTTAGTCCACCTTGAAGGAGTTCACCTCGGCTCAACGGTCTGAGGTAGTTAGCTGCATAAAGACACGTTAACACTCCATACAAGCAGTAAGACTCCAACTACGAACATGGCCAAGACCAAAGAGCTGTCCAATGACACCAGAGACAAAACTGTAGACCTCCTCAGGCCTGGAAAGGGTCAAAGGGTCAAATTACCAAGCAGCTCTGTAAAAAAAAAAGATCCATGTGGGCCAATAGTGGCATCTTTATGTTTCCTACCTTATTAAATCATTTTTGAGGATTATTGTGAACTCTGCATAGCTGAACATCATTAGTTATCCACATGTTGGGGATAAATAAAGCCTGTTTGAAACGAGAGACTCGGTTAAGGTCTGTTTGGTCAGATGCTGACAGAGACAAAAAAGAAAAAGAATAATTTGATATCATCAGTAGTTGTGTCAGAATTTCCTCCTAACTACCAAAAAACCTATATAGAGCTCTGGATTTTAAAGGTCATTTGGACACGATGCTCACTACTTTTCTTTTGTTTTTCCAAACACAGAATATGACGTCACTGTCACAGGGTGGATTTTGATATTTGAATATGTTTTATTTGTTAATTTTATTAGTTATTGGTTCTGGTTCATTCCCATCCTGTGACTCTGTGACTTTGAAATCTCAAAAGTTAATGACGTGAGCCATTGTTTTCAGAAAATGTGCAGTTTTCTTGTATAACCACGAGCAGAAGAGCAGGAGAAGCCACGGCTTAAGCTTGCTGCGGGAGGCATCAGATTTGCCTTCACCTGACATCACAGGGGGATTCCCCCTTTCACACAGGGGGGATTCCCCCTGTGTGATGATGTCACACAGGGGGAATCCCCCCTGTGTGACATCATCACTGAGTGATGATGTCATCAGTGACATCGTCACTGAGTGATGACATCATTTGACATCATCATTTCACATTTTCATTTTCTTAAATGCAGGTAAGCAAACTGATTTTACACAGCAAACAAAAGCAAAGGCTCTACCAGAAACAACAAGCAAGGGATATACAAGAAACTCACATTTTCTGAAAAACATACTCAGCGTACATTAACTTTTTGAGATTTCAAAACAAAAAGTTAATTCAAGATGTCACACGTGGAAGAATTTCAGATGGATGTTTCCATTGAAGAAATGGACAACATCACAGAGAGAATTCTGCAGCAAAACGACACTTTGAGCAAACATGCCGAGGCTCTGTCCAAGGAACTACGAACAAGGAAAGACTTAGACGCTTCATACGAAGACATGAAAAAATCACGGAAAGCTGCTTTGAAGGAAAACAAAAGACTGGTGAAGCAGCTGGAGGCTCTGAGAGTGGACGTGGAACAGCAGATCCACGTGGAAAAAATGTATGAAGAAGAGAGGAGGAGAACGTCTCAGTTCTCAGAAAGTAATCAACAACTGAGGACAGTAACAGCCGGACTGGAGACCAAACTTCAGCAACTGCGAGCAATGAAAGAAGAAATTTCTGGCTTCAAGGCTGAGCAAAACCGTTTGGAACAAGAGAGCGAAACTCTCCAATCTGAACGGAAGAATCTCCAGAAAAAGATTGAACGCAAACTACACCTGGAACTGGTATTGAGAAACGAGTTTGATCAATTCCAGACCTTGTCACAACAAACTGAGGAACTAAGGCAGAACCTCCAGGAGTTGAGAAAACAAAACGAGGAACGGAAGAGGATGGAGGAGGAATATGACTCGATGATAGAAGAGTCGTACCACCTCATAGAGTTGAAAGCTCAGCTGGAGAAAGAGATTTTGGATGAGACGAAGCAGAACGAGGAGACTCGTCAGCTTGTTGTTCGTCATGAGGAGGAAAAGAGACGACTGGAACTGCTTCAAGAAGAAACCAACACGCTCACAGCAGCAAACCTGAAGGCAAAGAACGAACACGACCTTCTCCTGAGCCAAGTCCAAGATCTCCAGGAGACAAATAAGGAGCTTCTGGGTGGTGTTAAAGCTGCATGTCGCAGACTCTCAGAAGAGAAGTCCCAGCTTGAAGAAAATAGAGAGCAGCTTCAGAAGAAGGTTTCACGTATGAATGAGAAGACACGGGAAGTAGTTGAACTGGCTGCTCAATGCAACACCATGATGGACAAAGTGGAGCGCCTCCAAGAGGAAACAAATAACCTCAAGGAGGAAAGAAACGGGCTGGTTTACCTTCTGCAGCAACGTCAAACATTGGAGACTGACTGTAATGATCTGAAAGCAGAAACTGACAAGGTGGAAGCTGAAAACGGTCATCTTCATATTGAAGTTGCTGACCTGCAGAACAAGCTTTCAAATTTGAACGATGTTGAAGACAGAGTTACAAAGGCGAAGGAGAAAAATCTGAAGGCAAAGGAAGACCACGACCTTCTCCAGAACCAACTCCAGGACCTGCAGGTTCAGATCCAGGTTCCACAACAAGCAATTGTTGTTTTAGAGGCGGAAATCCAAGATCTTCAGAAGAAAAATAGGGATCTAAAGGAGGTTAAAGCCGAATATAACCGAATCTCAGAAGAGAAGTCCCAGCTTGAAGAAAAGAGGGAGAAGCTTCAGAAAAAGGTTTCACATCTGAGACAGCAGCAAGAAGAAGTAGTTGAACTGGCTGTTCAGTACAACTCTATGCTGGATGATGTGGAGCGCCTCCGAGAGGAAACAAAGACCCTAAAGGAGGAAAGAAACGGGCTGGATGACCTTCTGGAGCAACGTCAGATATTGGAGACTGACTGTGATGATCTGAAGGCAGAAACTGACAAGGTGGAAGCTGAAAACGGTCATCTTCAAATTGAAGTTGCTGACCTGCAGAAGAGGATTTCAGATTTGAACAATGTTGAGGACAGAGTTACAAAGGCGAAGGAGAAAAATCTGAAGGCAAAGGAAGAGAAGTCCCAGCTTGAAGAAAGGAGAAAGAAGCTTCAGAAGGTTTCACATCTGAAACAGCAGCAAGAAGAAGTGGTTGAACTGGCTGTTCAATACAACTCTATGCTGGATAATGTGGAGCGCCTCCGAGAGGAAACAAAGACCCTCAAGGAGGAAAGAAACGGGCTGGTTGACCTTCTGCAGCAACGTCAGATATTGGAGACTGACTGTAATGATCTAAAGGAAGAGAAGTCCCAGCTTGAAGAAAAGAGAGAGAAGCTTCAGAAAAAGGTCAGAACATCTGAAACAGCAGCAAGAAGAAGTGGTTGAACTGGCTGTTCAATACAACTCTATGCTGGATAATGTGGAGCGCCTCCGAGAGGAAACAAAGAACCTCAAGGAGGAAAGAAACGGGCTGGTTGACTTCTGCAGCAACGTCAGACATTGGAGACTGACTGTAATGATCTAAAGGCAGAAACTGACAAGGTGGAAGCTGAAAACGGTCATCTTCGTGCTGAAGTTTTTGACCTGCAGGAGAGGATTTCAGTTTCTAGCGATGTTGTACACTAATAGGTATTTCTACTATTAGTTCAAATTAGTTAAGTAGGACAGAAACATTTCTAATGTAGGACTTATTCTTTAAGATTACTGTTAGTTGAAATTAGAGAGCAGGGGCAAAAGACTTTAGGTGCAAGTAAAAAACACACGCCCCCTCAAATAAAAAAAAAAAAAAAAAAAAAATTAGAGAGCAGGGGCAAAAGACTTTAGGTGCAAGTAGGAAACACACGCCCCCCTCAAATAAAAAAAAAAAAAAAAAAAATTAGAGAGTAGGGGCAAAAGACTTTAGGTGCAAGTAAAAAACACACGCCCCCCTCAAAAAAAAAAAAAAAACTAGAGAGTAGGGGCAAAAGACTTTAGGTGCAAGTAAAAAAACACACGCCCCCCTCAAAAAAAAAAAAAAAAAAAAATTAGAGAGTAGGGGCAAAGACTTTAGGTGCAAGTAAAAAACACACGCCCCCCTCAAAAAAAAAAAAAAAGTTAGAGAGCAGGGGCAAAAGACTTTAGGTGCAAGTAAAAACACACGCCCCCTCAAAAAAAAAATTAGAGAGCAGGGGCAAAAGACTTTAGGTGCAAGTAAAACACACGCCCCCCTCAAAAAAAAAAAAAAAAAAAATAGAGAGCAGGGGTAAAAGACTTTAGATGAAAATAGGAAAAAAAATAGAGCGTAGGGGTTAAATACTTTAGGTGCAAGTAGGAGACACATGCCCCCCTCAAAAAAAAATTAGAGAGTAGGGGTAAAAGACTTTAGATGCAAGTAGGAAACACTCAAAAAAAAAAAAAAATTAGAGAATAGGGGCATAAGAATTTAGAGTAAAATAGGAAAAAAATAGAGAGTAGGCGTTAAAGACTTTAGATGAAAGTAGGAAATACACACTAAAAAATAAAAAAGCAATCAGAGAGAAGGTGCAAAAGACTGCCCCCACTTAACACATGCACACACAAACACATCTTCTGATATAGATCAAGGGCATATTAGTCAAATCGAGTCTAGCTTAAAAAAAAAATGGACGACACACCAAAAGGTGTGTTTGTGTGGGTTTTCTCTGAGCACTTCAGTTTCCCCCACCCAACCAGATTTTAGGATTATTAAGAGTTAAATTAAAAAGTGTTGCAATTCTTTACAATTCGCCCTCTTAATATGTTAAAAATCTGGTAGCACAGGAAGAATTGCAACACACCAAATTTTTCCCCTCCGTCGACCGCCACCTTATCGTGGTGGAGGGGTTTGAGTGCTCGAGTGATCCTAGAAGCTCATCTGTCCAGGGCTAATACCCGTGGTATGGTGTCTTATGACAGATGGGTTCTAGGTGACGAGTCAGACTAAGAGCGGTTCAAAATCTCCAAACAACTCAGAAATAACTCGGTCCCACGTATCTCAGACTCAGCTTTTTGCAGGCCAGACGGAGGCTCAGATCCTGGGTTGAGAGCCAGACCCACTGACCAGGAGACAAGTTGGGACACACTCTGTCCCAACTTGGCTGTCTGCCTGTTCTCGGTTGTGGTGGATGGCGTGCTGGAGCTGAATGTGGGCCACCTCCCATGTCTCCTCACAACTGCAGAATCAGTCATCTACAGTTGGCAGCTCTGAAGGTCCCTTTGGCCAGGGGAAAAATTGTGGCTGGAAGCCCAGGATGCACTGGAACAGCGAGATCCCAGTGGCTGACTTTTTGAGGGAGTACTGGGCTTACTCTACCCAGACCAGGAACTGACTCCAGTTTTCCTGTTGCTGGTGACAGTACATCCTCAGGAATCTGATCACTTCCTGGTTCATGTGTTCTGCCTGTCTGTTGTACTTTGGGTGACACCCTTATGTCAGGCTGACAGTGATGCCCAGAATGTGACACGTAGCTCTCCTCATCCAAGAAATGAACTGAAGACCCGGTCAGACACGATGTCCTAGGGCAGTCCATATTATCAGAATACCTGGTGCAACAGATGCTCAGCAGTCTCCAGAGCAGAGGAGAGCTTCAGCAGCGGGATCAACCGTGCTTGCCTTGGAGAACTGGTACACTACGGTCAGGAAGACGGTGTTACCCTGGGACCAGGGCAGATCCGTCACAAAGTCCACTGCGATATGGGACCAGGGTCATTGTGGAACAGGGTAGCAGCTTTAGGAGTCTCTATATCCCATAGTGAGATACCGAATGAATGTTATAAGAGAACGTTAGGGTAATAAATTAACCCTGGTTCTCTGAAACACGAGTGAGGTATCTCACCAGACAACCCTTCTTGCCTGAAGCGAAAAGAGATGAACTAACTTAGACTTAGGAGAAAAGGTGACGTCCCACTCTTATAAAAGTAGGAAGTCCCTCCTTCTAGAGTGGACGGCACTTCCTGTCAGTCAGTAAGGACTGGTGTAATGTGTAAAAAGCTTCTAGGGACAGCGCACAGGGGGCGTGTCCCATAGTTAGATAACTCACATACGTTTCAGAGAACCAGGGTTCTTCCTGAGCAGAGAACTACCTCACCTGCCCTTTATAATCCTTTGCATGGTCTGGCTTTAAAACATCATAAAAAATGTACAATTGTTCAAATAAAAACTCAAAAAAAATCTAACAAAAAATTGTTGGTTTCATTTTTTTCTATCATATATCAACAATCTCACTGACACCTGCAGGTGGAGTCACTGGTAGGGCTGTGGATCGTTGCTTAGGTGGCGATCCGATCCGATTCACGAATCAAACTCAACGATTCACGAGTTGAACCACGATTCTTACTTTTTAATATAATGTTTATTGTTGTGAGAATATTTACTAGATGGAGGAAAATTGAAATTATTTGTATTAATCACCAACATTTATACATTTAATTAGAGCAATAGATCAGAATCAACTAAATTGATTTTAAAAAACCCAAAAAGATTCAGATAGAAAGAAATGTTGTCATTTTAAACGTTTTTTTTTTGTCAGCCTTCTGGTTAAGTTCAGCAGTAACATAAACAACATAAAGAGGATAAAAATTACAGCTGTTTTGGATCATTTAACAACAAAACTTAAAAATGTTCCCCACATTTTTTTTTTATCCTCGAAGTTCTTCAATATTTTTCGGTGTACAGCCCGTGTGAAAAAAGTATTTTTTCCCTCTGCAGCAGAATCATCTGATTCACGTTGATTCCATCCTCCTTTCAGCAGCGTTTCTTCAGAATAAGATGGAGTTTCGTTAATTGCTTCAACTGTTGAAGAGTTACCATAATCAAAAGAATGTAAACACTGAGATAAAGCTCAGATGTTAAAGCTAATTCATTTTTTCAGAAGTTATGTTACTGAAAAGAACTTCTGTCTCAGTTTTTGAACGGAAAAAAACTCTCGCTAGTTTTACTTTGAAAACCAGAAGTTTCTCCGCAACTAAAAAATGTTTACTTTCGGTTACTACCGCGGCTCTTTCGGCTTTGTTTTAGTTCGTAAACTTAAAATAATACATTAATCTGAAATCCAGAAGAAAAATACATCATTACCAGATAATATTCTGATCATAATTTACCACAATTTACTATATTTATAAAGATCGCAAATCAGCGATCTTGGACATCGCGAATATTCATACTCGGATTTTCGGGAGCAGATCGCGAATACCCGAGCACCCGGATACTCGTTACAGCCCTAGTCACTGGTTTGATGATATGCTACATTTTTTAAAGATTTTCTTGCCAACCAATAGTAAAAGGAGTTTTCAATTTTAAATGTCAGAGGTTAAAGGTGAAATGCTAAACACATGGGAGAGAAAAATAAACTAAAAACTAAAAGTTAAAACTAAAGTTTGCCAAGTATTCGTGGATTCATTCATATGATCAGTCCAAACATGCTTTGCAAATTTTGATTTTTGCAAAAATATATATATATATATATATATCTTTTTTTTGCAGGCAGCTGACACTGAATGTAACGACAATCTCCTAATGTGTGTAGATTTCTGTTACATAACAGTGTGTGATCTCCCTAACACCTACCAGGAAGCGATAGCATCATGAGAGTCAGAGCAATGGAAAACTGTTATGGAAGAAGAAATGAAGTCAGTGATAGACAACAAGACTTTCACCCTCACTAAGTTACCTGCAGACAGGAAAGCAGTGGGGGGAAGGTGGGTCTACACAGTTAAAACTGATAAATATAAAGCGAGGTTTGTGGCTAAAGGCTCTAATCAGATTTCAGTGAGACTTTTTCACCAACTGCAGACATGACAAGTGTGAGAGTAGTGATGCAAAAAGCAGCACAGGAAAGGTTAATCCTACACCAAATGGATGTGAAGACGGCTCTTATGCATGCTCCAATAGACTGTGAGATATTTGTGGAACAACCAGAAGGTTTTGAGAAGAAGACAAAAACAGGTCAGAAACTAGTGTGGAAGCTACATAAATCACTTTATGGGCTAAAGCAATCCGGCCTGAACTGGAACTTGTTGCTACACAAGCATTTGACTGAAAATGGTTTTGAGCAGAATCCTGCAGATCACTGTCTGTATTCCAGAGAGAGAGAGGATGAAAAAGTGATCATTGTGATTTGGGTTGATGACCTTATTCTAGCAGGAAGCAGCGAACAGACTCTAAGTGATGTAAAACAAATGTTAACTGACAGATTTAAAATGAAGGACTTGGGAAGATTGGAGCATTTTTTGGGGATTGATTTCCATCAAAGTGAAAACCAAGTCAAAATGTCACAGAAAAGATATATGAACAAGATCCTAAAAAGATTTGGAATGGAAGAAACCAAGAGAGACCCCTGGTGAACAGAAACTGATGTATTCTGATAATGGGAAGAAAATGACAGATGCAAGAAAGTACAGAGAAGCAGTAGGAAGTTTGATCTTCATTGTGAGCTCTCAGTACTTCGGAGATCCTACAGAAGAACACTGGAACAGTGTTAAGCATGTTTTCAGGTATCTTAAAGGAGTTATGCTTTAACAAAAGCTCTTCAGGTACGCTAGGCCTCCAGGTCTATCGTGATGCTGACTGGGGATCCAGTGATAAAGATAGACGCAGTGTCTCAGGATACTGTGTGAGTCTGAGTGAGAAAAGCTCAGTCATTCTTCTCCAGTTTCTTCTCAAGCTCTGTCCGTGGTTTCTGTATTTTCCTCACAGACTTGCAGATCCCTGTTCAATCTTCACAAATGGATAAGAACTGGCTGAAAGCTCCAGGAGCAGCAGAGGACCAACAACGTCAATTATGATAAAAGTAGAACTACAAAAGGGTCACTAAACATTATTCTTTCAGTCAGATTCTTAAGTAGTGGTTTGAGGTTTTCCTGTCTGCAGGGAGCGTTGTGTTTTTGTTTTGAATCCTGGTTCTGTCCGTTCTCTGTAGAGTTTGCATGTTCTCCTCATGCATCTGAGGGATTTTCCGAGAACTTTCTCGCAAAATTCAAAGACATGCTTCATTAGGTTGATTTGTGGCTCTAAACTGCTCCTAGGTCTGATCGTGTGTCCCTGCAACAATCGCCCAACAGTATCTGGGATAGGCTCCAGCTACTGGAGAGACCCTCCCACGGACTGTATCCGAGAGCCGGACTGAGGGAGTCTGATGTCATCCAGGGAAAATGGCTTACTTCCAGCTCCAACCAAATCAAGTCAGTCACAATTTTTTTTAAATACGGTCATCACCATTTTGGACGTCGTCAGTAAGCAGTGATTGGTCCGAGTCGGTCTATAGAAACAACTCTCACCAATCAGGAGTGAGCTTGTTGGAAGGACACGCCCCTACCACTCGAAAGCGTGCTACATGAAACCTGTCACTCAAACGTATTGAACGTTGAATGCGGGGTACAGCAGGCTCCACCTACTTATACTGAGGCACCTGATTGGTCGATTTATAACTTGAATAATTCACAGAAAGAAATATAATTAAAATAAGAGATGCATTTACAGTGACACAGATCCACTAATCTAGAATCTTGACACAGATTAGAGTTTAAATGTTGTGTAATTTATCTTCTATTCCTCAACTTTCAGTACTTTTGCTTCTTTTTTAGATTCTGCCAAAAACTGAGAACGCAACAGAAGATCCTGCTGGTTTTAGAATGTGATGAACAAAAACAACTTTTTGGATTCACTCTAATTATTGGTGAAATTATTATGAACATGATGTATATCAAATCTAAGAGCAATAAATACTGGATACTTGTTCAGGTCATTCATGATTTCAAATGAAACAAAGTATAAATCTACACATGTTCACTGGATTTTACAAACGTTTTTAACTCTTTTGACTCAAATTTTGCCCCAACATCTCTATGTAATTTGAGGGACAATAAAGTTATTTTGAATTTGAAACCCTAAAGCAGCAACACTGACGTCTGAAGATCAACCACAGTCAGGGACTGACCAACGCAAAAATGAGTTTAAAGTGATTAAAAAATAACCCTTTAGAATGTCTGTAATTAATCAATCATGCTTAACACAATAATTTCAGAGCCCTAGTCACAATTGCCTTTATTTGCTTAAAACAAGATATTACTACTTAGAAAATACAGTTGTGTACCATGATGTTACTGTTATAACTATTGAGATTCTAGTTTCAAGTGTGTTTTTACTCATTAAATCTTTTTAACAAGCTTTAATATCTTATTGAGAAAAATAAGTGCAAAAACTCTTAAAATAAGGGAAATTATCTGTCACATAATCTACTAAGTGAAAAAAAATGATCTTACCATTAAAAAAATAAGCATGTATATGCTTATTTTAAGATATTTGATCTCTCTTAGATGTCACTTTTTGCAGTGCAGGAGTCTTCGTCCACATACGGGATCATCCAGACGGTTGTTCTCATGCAGCAGCCGCTCTAACTCGTTCAGACTCCACTGTTTCACAAACAGATAATAAAGTTGGAAACACCATGGATTTATATAACATTTATAATGTAGCACCCATCCCATGTGGCTGGGTAAATAACTCGTTTATTATAATGGTAGCACTATGGGCGGGCTCCTGGGTAAGTTTTTCTTATTTTTTACAGATTTATGGTTTAAACAAAAATACCAAAACTTAAACTTTAGCACAAAAAAATTGGCGGTGCCTCCACTTAACAGGACTTTTGAAAAAATATACATATATATCCTATTAAGAATAGTTTTACTTTACAGATAATAACCTTATGATTTTTTTTCTTTCACTTAGGATTCACAAATTAATAGACACACACAGTGTAAAAGGGAATAATGAACTTTTAGTTAACTTGAAGGGAAACAAAACAACAAAATTTTACAATAAAGAGTTATGTTCAGTCTTGTTTTTTTTTTCTTTTTACATTCAAATACAAATTTCTGCTCTCCCTGAAATTTTTAGTCAGTTTTGGTTTTTGTTGCAGGCCTGAATCGATGCTCGGGAGCGTTGTGGCCAAAAACTGAAAGGCCCTTTCACTTGCTAGGCAAGCTGAAAAAAAAAACCCGTGCACGTACTCACTAGCTGATGTTCAGAGATGGTGTTGGTGATGGCGGGAACCACTGTAGGCAACGACCAGGTTGACCAAACCGCGTGGCGAAACAGGACAGGACGAGGTGGGAATCTCCAGAGCCTTCTGGTCACGATGAGCTCGAATGGGCGGCACGGAGAGTTGTCTTCTTCCACAGGGTCCAAAGAGGCACGTCTCTGGTCCACTGCATTAAAGTCCCTTTTAGTATTTTAAACATTATTTTTTTTCTCTACTCAGCGTAGTGAATAAAAATCAATACCAAACGATTAGCATGCTAACGCTAATCACGATTAGCATTTTGCTTCCCGTTGTGGCTTATGAAAATTGTGCCAAACGAGCAGTTAAACACATCCAACAAAATCATTACTTACATGACAGTTCCACAATTTAAAACAAAGGAAAAGATGACTCTGCGTCGACCTCGTAAAAATAGTGGCAACTAGCTGTTAGACTTCACGTCTCTCCTCAACGGTGTCTGCTGCTCTCTCTCTGCCGGCCAGTCAACTCTTTTTTTCTCGAAAATGCCTCATAGAAACGCCTACTTAGCTGTGATTGGATGAAACCTTATACAGAAAGAACAAATAACCAATAAAATCTCAGGATCAACCAAATGAAACATACAAGTTAGATTGTGGGGCAAAAGATTGTGGGGCAAAAAAAAAAAAACTGTACAAGACCCAAGGAAAAATAAACTTGCTTTTCATTTGAACTTGACAAAACAAAATTGAGAAAACATACAAATGGTTAACAGTTTTCAACAATTTTAGATACTTATCTTTTAGGAATTATAACAGTATGTTTAATTATTTTTATTATTATTTTAAACAAAATGTATTTATGACCTATTTATTTATTTGATAGCTTGTGTATATTTTAGTAGCTAAATCTAATTTTTTTTTTTTTTTTTTTTTTGAAAATTTAGACTGGGCTACAATAAAATACCAGCTTTACAACAAACACACCATTTTATTTTTCTTCATTTATCCATACCACCTTAAAAGTTGTAGGTAGCTGAAGCTAGCATCTGGTTGTTAGCCTCCAGTCTGACGTTAAAGAGAAAATCTTCAAAGTTCAAATATTCTACAGAGATTCAATCAAGTAAAGTCGCTGATTCGTGGAAACTTGAACGAGAGAATTTTACTTCAGAAAGGTTGAATTAAGTTCAGAAAGTTCAGCTCAGAGAATCTTCCTTTGTGTTGAAAAAATACCCAATAAAAGAGGATTTATGTTAAAAACAGAATAAGATCAATTGATAATCGGAGTCTGGATTTATGTTAAAATTGCAAAAAAAACAAAGTCATTTAATGTTTTCTTTAATGGATTTTTTTCAAATCGGAACCAAATTCTACAAAACAACTTTGTTGTATTCAATCTTTGTCCTCTAAACAAATATCTACTGATAATTTTAGACTTTTTTAAACTTAACTTCTAGTAGTAGCATTTTATTTGAAGTCTATTTTCAGAAACCAGAAGCTTAAAAATGCAACATTTACCCCCGTTCGTCCAGGTCTGTGAGAATATAGTCTAATTTAAAGCATCTGGGTCCTTTAACGGGTCAGGACCACTGATCTAAACCACGCTCAAAACTTCAGGGATATTGAGATCAACTCAGTGGATGTTGGATACAAAGCCTCACATTCTCAGGATCCACATTGTATTGAGGTGATGGACTCATCTTGTGTTTTGTATCTGTGCAGACGTCAGCAGTCAATCTGGTCCGGTCCGGTCAGGCACACTCTGACCTCAGAAACATCACAGAACCATCAGCATTCCACCAGAACACCCCAACTCCCTGTTTATGGACGATAACGTCCCCCCCGCATGGAAGTGGGAGCGCCTCAGCCCGCAATGACCTCATAAACTCGTGTTCAAGTTGAGTTTTTGGTTTTGAGGCTTTAAGCTGCATTTGGATCTACAAACTCAGACTTCCTGTAATAAAGAAAACTGTCTCCATCAGTTTCAACACCTGCAACTACTTTAGGTCTAAGAGAAACACTTGAGTGAAAAGACCTTTCATTGGATCTCTCTTGGAAATTCACTGAGACAGAAAGTTAAAAGTGGGAAGTGGTTTGACTGTATAATTTAAAGGGACGTGTATCCTGGTGACAATGACAGGAAAATGAACATCATTTCTGGGAGGAATTTTTCATAACCGACTCTGTAAGATGTCTGTTCTAAAATGAACAAGTCACTCAATTGGGCACATAAATGCAGTTTAGTGGAGAAAGAGGCACAAAATGTAAATATTTAAGAAGTACAAGACACAAAAGACTTCTGGAAAAGACTTCTTCCAGCTTCTGCCGGCCCGGCCGAGTCTGCCACCAGAGGATGTGAGGAGAAGAACATGTCAATCATGTGAGGGCCAATCTGAAGTTTAGCAAATCGTTTTTTTTTTTTCTTCTTTTGAATGACTAAAGAGAGGATATGTGACAAACTAGGGCAGGAATGCTGTGAAACATGTCTCACAGGACACTTGGGAGGATGACAAAGAATTCCTGAAGAGGACATGAATGTTTCAAAGTCGCCTCGGTGCGCTGTGGAATAAACAGGCCACAACGGGACAAAGAAGGCTTTAAATGCACAAGAAGGAATCTGGACATCGAGTTCTGTCCTGCATGTGGTCAAATGTTAACATAAGATAAAGAATATTAGGTTATTTTTAAAGCTGAAACATACGAGTCTCTCAGTTGGATTTGTTAATTTCGGAGTAAACACTGAAGATATTTAATAATTGAAGGATGTGTCACTCAAGCTTCTAAAATGCTTTTTAGCATCACTTTGTCAAAGAGATGAAATGAAGCTGCAGGTTATTGATGAAGAAACACATTCACACTCCTCACATGTTGACGTTTGGTTCACTTTTTTCATTTTTGGTGTCTCCAACTCGTTGCTTTTGACATCCTGGCTGTTCCCATTCAGGAGTCTCCAACCTCAAGGCCACAAACCAGTCCAGTACCAGTAGCCTGACCCGGTACTGGTTCGAACCCGGTACGCGTCCTGAGGACCGGTCAGCATCTCCACTTCAGCATCTTTCACGGACAACCACTTGGGACCAGCCAAAATGTAAAAAAGTGAGATGGAGGGTCCTGAACCCAACGGTTGTGACGGGTCGGGGGTGAGAACGTGTTGGATAAAGGAGCAGGAATGTTTGGAGCATCAGGTTCTTCTCTGCCTGAACCAGCTTATCCATCTGTGGTGGTTCTCAGGTTCTCCTCTTACCCCTCCAATTGTAGAGACATTTAAAGACCCGGCCCCCAAACACCATCACAGATGGATGAGTTTTTATAGACGTTTTTTCTGTAACTTATTGTTTTCATTTTTAAATATTTATTGGTTTAATTTTGAAAATGTTTTAGTATCATTTCTTCTGTGGAGATTAAAGATAAAATCGTTCAGAATTTAGCTCTGTGTGGCTTTCTGCCACAACCATAAATGTTTACGTTTGACCTGTGGTTGTTACACCTTTTCTGTTAGCCGACAAACCGACCCGGCCCATCAGAGAAGGAAACAGTTGTTTGGCTCTCACAAGAAGAGTTTGGGGACCGATTTAAAGCATCGTCTCATTAATTATGTTTTTAAGAGGAAGGCATGGGGGCTTAGAGCTGTGGAGTCACGTGAATGTTCTCTGAAATACATTTTACATTTAAGTGTATTAAATGACTTCTTTATGTTTTATCATGACTTTTTGAAGCTCAAGCATCAAAGTGGTTTTGTGTTTTCCAAGCGTTTGGAGTTACGCATTAACATGGACGACCGGCGACTACTGATGATGTCATTGAGGGTTAGTGACATCCAAATTTAAAGTTACTTTTTGTTTTGAAGGCTACATGTAGGCGATAGGGCTGCCACGATTAGTCGACTAATCGATGACTAATCGACTATTAAAATAGTCGACGACTAATTTAATAGTCGATTAATCGTTACTTTATAATATATGGAGTCAGTGTGTAGTAAAGTTGAAAGTTATAATAGTATTTTGCAAGCTTTTTGGCATTTATCAAGGTTTTTTAGGCTATTTTCTAGTTTAGCTAATATTTCAGCTACACGCTAGGCTAATTTAAGATTTTTCCATTTTTTTTTATTGGCTAATTAGGAGTTTATCTTATAATTCAGCACCATGCTAGCTATTTTGGCTAACTTTGGCTCTTTTTACTTTTTAGGCTAATTCAGCATTTAACTAATATTTTAGCTGGTTATCAACTTCAGCGTCTTTACATCCACTTTGGACATGACCCGATTAGTTGACTAATCGGAAAAAATAATCGGCGATTAGTCGACTATTAAAATAATCGTTTGTGGCAGCCCTAGTAGGCAAATACTTGTAAACAGTACTGTTACACCCCAGTCTAGGGGTTTGTAAAGGATGTAGCATAAAGGTAAAATAAGAGAAAAGAAACTAATTTTACCAACGACTCAAAAACTCTCACAAACAAAACCCAGGCGGAAAATAAGCTGGGAATTTATTTACATCAAAACCAAAACACAAGGACCAAAAGCCTCTAAAAACACATTATTTGTGAAAATGGTTCAAAAGTTACAGTAGTTAAAAAAAAAATGTCAACACTGGATCTAAAACTCTGGTATTAAAGGAGTACGTCTTCTTTTCCAGAAAGAATTTAAACTCTTATTTGTAAAATTATTCACTTTATTTATATCTCTCTGGGATCTTAATCAGGTGCTCTGCAAAAAGGACAAAAATAAACATTAGTTTAAATTAAAGTAATGAGACACAAGATAAAAGCAACAGCAGAATAATAAAAAGTTTAAGCACAAATTAAATAAATGCACTAATGTCACAAAAACATTAGTGCATGTCAGTAAATGTTGATACTTTTGCTATTGTTTGTAAAATAATAACTATCAAGAGTTTGAAAGGTTGAAATAATTCTTATTTCACTCTTAAGTATAAAATAAAAAAGATAAATCCAAATTATATGAAAATGAATCAGAACAAAAGAAGAAAGAATCATTTAAGGACATCGATTCTTATAGAGGATTTCTACTTTACTAAATGAAAATATAAAAGTGCCAATGAAACACCAATATGTGGCGTTACTGATGTTAGAGTCCTCACGGGTAAATATGTGGAATTATAGAACTAATGAGATAAACCTGACTCCAATTACTACAAGTCATTGATTGATAAATATAAAACTGCTGTCATTAGAATAATACATTTATTTATTTGGTTTTGTTTGTCTATTTCTGAGAATAAACACAAATGAGCTTCTGTTGGCTCCCCTCCTGAGGCTTATTTTCTATTATGGTTCAACGTTTTTAGGGAAATGTAATACTAATGGAATAATATGAATGACTTTGGAACAAAGATTAAAGTAAATGCTCCTGTTCTGTAAGCAGCAAACGCCTGAGTCTAACCGATAGACTGTATTAGTGTACAGAGATTGGATTGCAGTAATTAAAGCCCGTCCTGTCTGGAATAATAAACGTCCTGCAGGAGTCTGCTGCCAGGCCGCCATCGTCTCCTCCTAAAAACTTGCCTGCAGCCCATTTGTAACGTTGTTTTCCACAGTTTTTCAGTGTCTGCATTGATTTTCCTCAGACCTCTTGAAGGGAACAAGTGTTGTGGCCGCATCAATTTAGAACTTTAGTGAACTATGGCTGAAAGCTCATGGAGGGGATTCAAAAATCTATTTTATTCTGTGAGACCTTATAGGGGAAAAATGAAAACAATAATTTACAGAAAACTCTTATTTCTACTTTATTATCAACACAGATTTTGCAGTTTCGGAGACTTTTTACCACATTGGAATAAGAAAACATTTTGTTTTTTAAAATCCATTTTTACTTTTTTTTTAATTGAATGATTGACCTTCCCCCTCCATCAAATAACACCAAACATGATGGTACGCTTAATCACCCAAAATTATATTACCACAGCATAACCTTGGAGTCTGGAGTCAGGGCTCACGTGTGAGTGTCTGGTGGGTCAGTCTGTAAACATTTGGTGGGGTCACCATCCTGAAGACCAAACCCCCTTAAAAAGGAAGAGTCAAAGACGATAGCCTGATGCTAAAATAGAAGCTAAACTAGCCTGAAAAACACTAGTAGATTACAAATTAGCTAAATATGTTAGCATGTTGCTAAAATAAAAACTAAACTCTAAATAACCAAAAATCCTCAGTAAATAATTAAATAGCCAATGACATTAACATGTTGCTAAAATAGAAGCTAAACTCTGAATTAGCCTATAAAACAACAGTAAATAACAAATTAGCCAAAAATGTTAGCTAAAATAGAAGCTAAAGTAGCCTAAAAAACACTAGTAGATAAAAATTAGCCAAAAACGTTAGCATGTTGCTAAAATAGAAGCTAAACTCTGAATTAGCCTAAAAATACACCAGTAGATAACAAATGAGCCAAAAATGTTAGCATGTTGCTAAAATAAAAACTAAACTCTAAATAACCAAAAATCCTCAGTAAATAATTAAATAGCCAATGACATTAACATGTTGCTAAAATAGAAGCTAAACTCTGAATTAGCCTAAAAATACACCAGTAGATAACAAATGAGCCAAAAATGTTAGCATGTTGCTAAAATAGAAGCTAAACTAGCCTAAAAAAACACTAGTGGATAAAAAAATAGCTAGAAACGTTAGCATGTTGCTAAAATGGAAGCTAAACTCTAAATTAGCCTATAAAACAACAGTAGATAACAAATTAGCCAAAAATGTTAGCTAAAATCGAAGCTAAACTAGCCTAAAAAACACCAGTAGATAAAAATTATCTAAAAACGTTAGCATGTTGCTAAAATAAAAACTAAACTCTAAATAACCAAAAATCCTCAGTAAATAATGAAGTAGCCAATGACTTTAGCCTGATACTAAAATAGAAGCTAAACTCTGAATTAGCCTAAAAAAACACCAGTAGATAACAAATTAGCCAAAAATGTTAGCATGTCGCTAAAATAGAAGCTAAACTAGCCTAAAAAAAACACTAGTGGATAAAAAATTAGCCAAAAATGTTAACATGTTGCTAAAATGGAAGCTAAACTCTAACTTAGCTTATAAAACAACAGTAGATAACAAATTAGCCAAAAATGTTAGCTAAAATAGAGGCTAAAGTAGCCCAAAAACACTAGTAGATCACAAATTAGCTTAAAATGTTAGCATGTTGCTAAAATAGAAGCTAAACTCTAACTTAGCCTATAAAACAACAGTAGATAACAATTAGAATGTTAGCTATGTATGCTAAAAATGGACAGCTAAACTCTAAGCTTAGCTTATAAAACAACAGTAGTAAACAAATTAGCCAAAAATGTTAGCTAAAATAGAAGCTAAAAAGTAGCCTAAAAAACACTAGTAGATAAACCAAATTTAGCTTATATAATAGTTTAGGCTGATGGTTGCCTAAAAAATAGCAGAGGCCTAAACTAAAGCTAAAAAAAACAAAAAATAACCAAAAACGTTAGCATGTTGCTAAAATGGAAGCTAAACTCTAAATAACCAAAAAACCTCAGTAAATAATGAAATAGCCAATGATGTTAGCATGTTGCTAAAATAGAAGCTAACCTCTATATTTTTGAAAGCCACTCTAAAAGATAAAACATAACCTATAAACATATTTTAATGCTTGTTTCTAATCTACTTAAAATTTAGAAATTTGAAGAAACTGAAGAATATATTCATACTGTTGTCACTCTGTTTTCTATTTTACTTCTTACAGGTTTTTTGACTCCTTCGTCTTTCCTTACATCCACATGACTGAACGAGATTCAACTTGAACAAATCTACAACGATTACAGCAGAAGTTTCCCCGCATTTAAACAGTTTGTGTGATCATGTACAAACCAACAAAACGTCTCGACGTTTAACCCGACAGCTTTCAGAGCAGCTTAATGAGGGGAAGGCGAGGTGGGGAAGTGAGAAGCACTTAATTATTGAGCAAACTGCTGGATGCTGCATCAAACAGAGCCACACAGAGAACCCGCCGCCGCCGCCGCCGCCGCCGCTCCGTCCGTCAGAAGCCGACTCCCGGCTCCTCGAGCCAACGCCGCTCCGCCGCCGGGGAGCTTCTCCCGCTTTAATGGAGCTCTAACTCCCAACCTCCATCACACCTCGGCGGAGGGTGTCGGCTCTTACAGCAAGTTAACAAGCAGCCTGTTATTTATGCCTTTAATGATCAATTAAGAAGCAGAGATGTCACAATGTGAGACTGGAGCCTAAACCGGACGGACAGCAGGAAGACGTGACTCTGCACTAAACAACACCAACAGGAAGCTGACAGCAGAAATAAATGCCGACTCAAGTCATCAAAAGTGGTTCATGTTGTTTTTACTCTTCAAGTTTTAGTCAAGCAAAACCTGAAGTGTCCATTAATGTCACTAAACAGAAGAATACATTTCTAAAGGCGTTCAGTTTGTTCGTTAAACTGTTTTTATAACACAAACATTGAAGTTACAAAAAGTTGTTTATTTTTTCCACAGATGTAAAGCATAAAAACTGACATGCAATAAAAATATGATTCAAATCCACGAGACGTCTTCACTTACATCCAGATTTAGAACGTCTTCAGGTCAAGAAAAAGACTGAAAGTCTGTATTTACCAAAACTGTTTTCTGAGGAGCTTTACAAACGAGTCAGGAAACCCGTTTCTACGTCTGGGTTCATGAGATCATTCATGGTATGGTGTCTTCACTCCTGCTGCCGGAGCTACGTCTGAATGATGGCGCTTTCAGCGGTACTTCCATCTCTCTTGCCTCATTTCCACTCAGCGGTCTGGACCAGACTGGTGCAGTATTTTTAGCGATTCCATTATAAGACAAACACTATAACACCAGTTGGTGAAGTTTTTGATCCCCATCAGTTGCATGTCTATAGAAAAATAGAACAGACCAGTTAGGGCGGAGCTTCTGTTCTCAAATGATGAAATCCATTGATCGGCGGAAAGGTTTTATGACGACAGCAGGAGTCTATCTGACGCTTTCCCGACTCCAAGCTGAAAGTTTCATCCTCTTTTTGATCGGACTCTTCTTCACCTCCTGAAATCTTCTCACAAAGAATAATGGATCCTAGAATCTGGAGAACCTCTGCAGTCACATCGTCATGACGCACAGCCACATCATCGTTCCAGATCACGCATGCATCTTGGCCGTCCAACACTCAGTGGAAACACTCTCTAGAATTTTTCCGGCCCGGCCTGGAGCGGACCGATGCGGTCCGGACCGTTCAGTGGGAATGAGGTATCTGTGACCCAGTTTGATGAAATTCACCTTTTTTAATGTGAGTCGCAGTTTCATTATGGACGATCTACCTCATCTTCAGGTACGCTGGGATGCAGACTCTTCACTCCACATGTCATTAAAGTGCTCATCGTCTTCACTGCCAATCACAACCGAATTCCCGCCTTTGAATTCATTAAAGCACCATAACCTGAGGGAGCGGTGAGCTGCAGACTCAGCTGCGCTCAGGAACCAATCCAATGCTGAGTATCAAGCAGAGAGGCATTAGGTCCCATTTTTGATCTTTGGTCTGTCTCAGCCTGGATCTGAACGTGTGACCTTCCAGACTCAGGGAAGACGCTCTACCACAGGGCCACTGAGCTGAGAAGTCCATCTGCTTTCCAGACATTCACCACCCCCCCCCTCGACTGGACTCTGGGGTGTCTTCACCAAGGATCTGATTCTCCTCCATGTTGGACTCCTCTGGCTGATGACATCATCAACAATGGTGGACAAGAAGCTTTGCTATAGTTCAGCTACTAGAGCTCCAGAAACTCTGACTCTCACTCGGACACAAGGCGAGCAGTTCCGACGTGTGTTTTTGAGGCTCCACAGTGTCACCTGTGCAGAAAGTGAGGCTTTTAAACAGACCAACCCTCCAAACGTGCTGCAGGACCTCTCACTGGATCTGTGCAGGAAGTCCACATTAAAACTGGATGAACTGGAAGTCATGGAAAATATCTGAAATGTTGGTTTTCTACATCATTTTATTTTTCAGGAAACATGGGTCTGGGTTAACTCAGTCTGCTCTCCAATGCACCGCTGTGTCTCACAGAAGGATCTCGTTGGACGTTTGAGTTTTTTATTTACAAGTACCTTTGTAAACTGGTGTGAAAAACAAGCCTGACCTTTAGACGTTTGCAGACAGGCTCAAAAATTGACTGAAAACAACAAAGACAGTCAACATGAAGCATGAAAGTTCAAATGTGGCTGATGTGACGGGAGCTCTGAAGCGGCGTTTACATTCAAGGCTCGTCTTATTGATAAAAATTGCTTGAAGAAAACGAGGCGGAGACAATGGAGAGGCGGCGGCCTCCAGATGAACTTTTACCTTGAAGTGGCGCCTCGAGCAGAGACGCACACGTCCCTGACGACTGCGGGACCGGGACGCTCGTTTGGGTCCGAAAAGCATGATTGATGCAGAGAAGCTGCCACGTGTGGAGAAAGAAATCTGTTCTGGAATCAGCAGAAACATTCTTGTTCATTTAGTCTTTCCTGTTGTTGTTCAGGTTCTAAGAAAAACATTTGTCTAATTCCAGTAAAACTGAACAGAATCTTCTCATATCAAGTGTGACCCGGTCCACGGTTCTGACCACACAGACTGAAGCGATTGGTTCATACTGCTCTGTATCGACCAGAACCTTCCACTCTGAAACAAGGAGGTCAAACACAAATCCTGCTTTTAAGCATCAATACCAAGAAAACATTTTCACAGAGACGAGTGAAAGAATAGAGGGATGAAGGACTGGAGAGGAAGAGTGATGAACTAATGAAAAAAGGAGCTGAGGTGACCTCTGGTGTCCCCGTAAAGCTCCGGTTTACTTTTGTAATCTACTACAGAGCAGCTTAGAGGGAAACTCACTCTCACTCTCCAGATTTTAGAAAGGTGACACCTGAGAGGATCAGATTCTTTTCTGAGAGAAATGTCAGGTTTCTGCTGAAGTGGTCCTTCCTGCTTTGTTACGAGCAGTTCAATGGAAGATCTTCAATAAACAAACTCCTGAGTAATCATGTTTCTGCTGCATGGAAGGTCTTCAGTCCAAACAGAGGTAGGAAGATAAAGGATTTATTTATCTAAAGATGGTCTCAGACTGTACTGCTGTGGGGATGGTAGTAAGATCTAGAAGATGCTTTATTTCAAACATGTTTGGTTTAAGAAAGTTCTCCTTAAACCAAACTTAAAATGAGTATAATCTGTGTTTCTCCACGTTTACTCATTTACTAACCCTAACCCTTTACTGGATCCTGCAGGTGCAGAGATGTTCACAACACAAACAAACATTGTTTCCAGATAATGTCCTCCAACACTAAAACGCTCCAGATGGAAAAGTTCATCCCAAAACTAATAATAAAAGGTACATATAATGTGCACTTAAAAAAAATACTCAATCCAAATAATAAGAAGCTGAGATAAGGTTCAACCTAGTTTAAGGAATAACATGGTTTCTAATAGAAACAAATTCAGGCATCAAGATGGAAGCCTCAGCATTTTACTGTACAACTTCCAAGTGTCGAGTTCTGGTGGGGATGGAGAGAGCCGGATCGACAAACTTCAATCAATATCTCAAATATACATACATGCATGAAACTGAACTAAAACCTCTTCAGATTGGACACATCCAACACATTTTGATGTTTGGTAAAGGACCCTTCAGTCCCTCTTTATCATGTAGGGGTGTCCCCAACTTGTCGTTTTTTTTTTACATACTGGCTGTTCCCATTAAATCACGAGTCACGAACCAGAACCGGTCCAGTACCCTGACCTGAACCGGTACCAGACGCTTCACTGGGCATGAACTAGTACCGGGTGAAGGTTTGGGAACTGGTACTGGACGCGTCCCGAGGACCAGTGCAGACCCGGTACTGTGTCCTGAGGGTTGTGGATCCTTGAACAGCCAGAACGTCAAAAAACTAGAAACTCTGAGAAACCCAAAACGTTAAAAAGTGGCACAGAGGAGTGGAAAAAAGAGACAGAAAGATCTGCAGAATCTATGAGGAAGGATGACCACGTCTAATCCAGTCACACAAACAAACTTTAATCACGAACTTAAGAGAGGAACGGAAGTGCCATATGTAATATGGACAGGATGTCCCAACAAAATCAATCCGGACGTTCAATAGAGAAACAAACTTTGTGGCTCTAAAGCTGTGCACAAATGTTAAACAGTTAAATGACATTAGAATGTAGTGAAAGAAAAATAAAAACTCTGGATGAGTCTTTAAGCAAACGTTGAAATGTTAAACTTGGGGATGAACACATTTAGTCCAATTAATGCTAACCAGAGTTTGTTTACCCAGATAGTCCAGAACAAAGTTTCAGTCTGAATGCACCCAAGTGGACTTTGGTCCGGGACCAGGAATTGCTCTCTGACCCGCCTTTTGAGGTGGTCTCAGTTTGTTTTGACTTGCACTGAACTTTGGTTATAGGTGAGATTCCTCAGTCTGAGTCCAATCTGCTCCGAGCCAGAACCGCTCTGAACAACCGAACCAAAACGGTCTCCGTGGCCGGTCAGTAGCGGACAAAGCCTGTTGAGGGTCCCTCGTTGCCATAGCGTCTTCAGTCTACACCAGGGGTGTCAAACTCCAGTCCTCGAGGGCCAGCCTCCTGCTGGTTTTTAAGAAATCCCGCCTCATCTGTTGCTGATTACCTGGATCAGGTGTGTTTAGCCAATGAAGAGCTTCCATAGAAAGGGTAGTTAGAAAACATGTAGGACACCGGCCCTCGAGGACTGGATCTTGACACCCCTGGTCTACACCAAAGCAGCAGAAAAATCTTGAACCTGAACTTCATACAGATGTTCTATATTGATCAGTGAAGTAAAAAGTCATTTTTTGATGACATGTTAACCACACGTCAATGTGACGACTTGGGTAATGAGTGTGTGTTGGGTTTGTTTACAAGTTTTGGTCCGGAACAGAAATCAGAAACAGAAATCTGTGGCAGAACCCGGTCTGAATTCAGACCAAACGCAAGGTTGAGGTTGAGAAAGTTAATGGATTTGGACCGGAACAACTCACTTCATGTGTGTTCATGGTCAACCAACATTATGCTCTTCAGAATAAAGTGACCTGAAGTCACTTCTCAACAAATGACTTCCAATATCTGGGTTGATACAATAATAATTTAAAAAATGTTTATGAACTGAGAACACCATCCCAGAGTTCACAAGTATACTTTTATTACATTTTCAATCTCCAACAGCCCAAAACGATGTTTGCTCTCCAAACTTTCTCGACTCCCCCCCACCTTCCTCATTATTGTTGGCCGAGCAGGAGATCCAGAAAACTTTTCCATGAACAACCACAACCGCGGCGTCGACCGGCAACATCAAGGTGCTGCTCTGAGATATCAGAGAACTCAGGAGGGTTTATATCCTGCAGCCCAGAGAAAGATCAGGTGAAGCCAGGAATCAGCTCAAAGAGAGCAGGAATGTCAGAGTTAGCAACCTGACATTAAAGTCAAAACTCCGGCTCAGATGTTTCTCAACCAAAAGGCCACGTGTGTTACGTGTTCCAGATTCAAATAAATGGAGTTCTCTAAGTGAGTGCTGGTTCTTCTGTTTTGGGTTCAGTACACAGACTTAACATTAGAAACATGTCTTTAGTGTGTTTACTCTGATGCATCGCTAAAGCCTTTAGCTCTGTTGAATTATTACAATGGCTGCAAAAAAAAAAAGAAGCGTCTCTCCCGCCGTTTTTCCCGCTTTGCAGTTACTTAAGCTTCCACGGCGCCTGACCCTGGAGCTGTCTGCACTTTAAATCTCATTTCTCCAGTGTAGTAAAGACGGGCTGGCTCTGGTGAAAGGAGTAATAACCACAGAATATGGTGAGTCACGCAGCTTGAGCACTTTATGGACAGTCCTCATATGAAGATGCATCGGCATGTGCGCCTTCGCTGGAGATGAATCACCGCGCCGCCGCGGAGAGCAGAACAATATGCTGATGAGTGATGCAGAAGATTGAAGGGGGAGCAGAGAGTTTTCATTGGCAGCTGATGAGCTTATTGATCAATGCTGGCGTGGGGAGCGGCTCCTCACAGCCAACCAGACTTTCCCTTCAGCTGTTTGCATATTATGAGTCATGAAACACTGTGGCAGGTAATTCTAACAGACCTAAGGTCCATACATTTTTCATATGATTCATTTTCTCCTGCAGCAGCGTGGTGTCTGAATAAAACAAATTACACGCTGCTTTAGAGGAGACACACACACACACACACACACACACACATCTCTCAGTTTGTGATTTCCTTCCTTCACTGAACAAAAAAAGATTTAAAAAGACATTCATCAAAAACCTCCAATTAGTCTGAGATACGGAGGTCTGAAAGTCACCTCGCTGAGGAGAGTTGAGGGGGGAGGGGGTGGTGGGGGGTGGTCACAGTGTTTGTTTTGAAGGGTTGATGAGGAGGAAGTTGGTCTGTTGGATTCATGGCCTCCAGAGTGGAGGAAGCTGTTGAAAAATCCTTCAAAGAACACGCCCCCTCCAGTCATTGGTCCACGTCACTCACCTTCTTGGAGAGATGTTTCTGCCCCTGAGAGTCTCCTAATGCAGACCTTAGAAGGTTTAAATGTCAGAAATCATTTGGTCCAACAATAAACTTTTGTCCAGGACTAATATTTTCATTTATTCTATCGTTTTTTTGCAATAAAAACCTCATCATTAACCAATTAAAGGAAAAGCCTCGTCACCATGACGACAGGTTAAACCGGGGGTGGTTGAAACTTCTAATGCGGCCTAAATCTGGCTGGATAAACTGGAATAAACATCAACCCATTGGTGAAGATGACAGTAGAATGAGAAAGAAAAACTCCATGATGTTCTGTTTCAAAGATGAATGTTTGGGTTGACATGTCCAGATCTTGATGAATCTGCTCCTTCTTCTTCTTCTTCCTGGAATCCGTCTTTTCCATTTCTCTCCTCCCAGGTCAGGGGTGGGCAAACTTTTTGATTTGTGGGCCAGAAAGGGTTGTAAAATTTGGCATAAGGGCCGGACAAGGAGCAGATGGAAGGAGTGATTTGGTAATGAACCTCATAAACTATAAAGAGTATATGGAATTTAGATAAAAAACATGCTTTAATTTGGATTAAAATTCACATATATTCATTTAAAAACAGAAAATTTGGGAATTTTAATTTCTAAATTTTAATTTTTGTTCTCTTTTTGGTGATCCAATGGGTTGATGTTCTTCAGAGGAAAATGTGAACTCAAAGAAATCCGAAAAATCACCATCTGACTCAGAAAAAAACAACACCATTCATGAGAAGAAACCAGAAATACAATGAAAACAAAACAATAATTAGGATTTTTGATTCAATGTATTTTCATTTGGAGGGCCAGATGAAGTAGTTTAAGGGGCCGCATGTGGCCCCCGGGCCGTAGTTTGCCCACCCCTGTCCCAGGTGGAGCCATAAAGAATCTTTTTGTTTTGTTCATCCCAGCCGCAGATCCTGCTGTCCAAAATCCACCCAGAAGTGTCAGAGCCGAAGCATTGGATGTTCCAGCAGCTGTAATCAGAGGTCTGTGGAGGACAGCAGCTGATGCTTTCACTTCAATCCTAAATGAAGCTGGAACCATCAAGCTATCACTGCATTTCTCCTGCATTAAACGCTGGATTTAGGCGACATCAAGTGACAAACAGAGCTGACGGCTCAGACTTCACCTGTCAGTAAACATCTCTGCAGATAAAACATCGACTTAAACAAATGGAAAATGTTGTTCTTATTTAGCAGCATGTAAACATAGAGCTGCTCTGCCAGCTTCCCACTGCGACAGCTCCAGATTAATGTGACAGCTGCATTTCCCACATGAATGAGTCAGGTGTGGGCTTTCTGTTTCTGAAGACGAGTGTCAGATTGCTTTGATTTGCATATTTGGAGACAGAACTCACTTGCACTAATTGGGTATAAATACAGTAGTCCATCATAGAAATGGGATGCAGTTTCCCTCTGAATGCTAAACTCAGAACCCGTCCATTATCTGTCATTTTACCTTGTTAATCCGAATAGAGGAAAAGCAAAAACACAGAAACTAACTCGTAGTTCAACAATTTTCAGTATTTAAAGAATAAAAAAATAGAATTACCATATTAATTTCCATGCTAAAGGTTTCTTTTAAACCGGATTTAAATAATGTAATTTGTGTAGCTTTAACATGAATATTACATGAAGATGCTGCAGATCAAAACATTTTCTTACTTGGAATAATTTCAGTGTTTCAATATGGGATTATCCTCTGGATAAAATATTTATAAACGGCTGCGAGTTGAACAGGTTTTTCTGTGTTTCTGGAAAGGAATAAAAAGTCTTTCCTGTAGATTTCTCATGACATAAAAAGGAAAAATAAATAAGGAGGAAGTAGGTTAAGGTTTGTGGAAACATACATCTGCTTTTGACCTTTTAACCCTTCAAAATGGTAACCGGTTGATCTTTACAAGCCCCCACTTCTGAATGTAATGTAGCTGTGAATCCCAAACCTTAAAAATTAGACTTCAAACTTGCTTGGGATCATCTTTGAGGTTAAATCTCCTCTCGGAGGGATCGTCCTGCAGACGGGAGGAGAAAAACATCTCAGAAACCTGAAGAGGAGAGATGTCTCCTCCAGAACTCCTCCCACCTTTTTTCCTGAAACTCGCTCAAATCCCTTCTTCAAGGGGTTGCTGGAGCCTATCACTGCTACTGTTATAAACGAAATGTTATATTTCAACTTAAAAACATGAGTTATGGGGTGCCTTCAAATATGAAGTGAAGAAAACAAACATGATTTGTTGTGTTAACATAAACTTATCTTGTATGGAGTTAAAATATCTTGTTTAAACAAAGCAGTGGTGTATTGATCTGATTTTGATTTTTTAAATTATTTTAACTTCTTTTGGTTGTAACATTAACTTAAGTATTTTTATCAAACCTTTTAAAAGCTTGAGTTGTTTTAAGTATTGTGTTTCAGTCAAACTAACTTTAAATTTTAGTAATAAAAACCAAGATTTTTAATTGACTAGACCCAAGATTCATTAAAATATAAAATTATAGATAATTCAAACAAGTGGGCTTTAAAGAAAATTATACATTTTAAGCACAATTCCTTTATTTATTTTCCAAACATAAAATAATTTCAGGACGGTGTTTTCTTGTATCCATTACAACCTTACCCCAAAAAAAAAATAATACGTTGGGCGAGGACTACGGAGCCCCTAAAGGGACATCGAACAAAAAAAAATAAAAAATAAAGTTAAAAAAAAATTAAGTAAAAACAAAAAAAAAAAATTCTAATCGTGGCCACGACATACTGGAGCCCTAAAGGGACATCGAACAAAAAAAAAATAATAACAAAGTTAAAAAAAAAAAATTAAAGTAAAAAAAAAAAAAAAAATTCTAACTCGTGGCCACGAGTTAGAAATTGGTTTTTTTTTTTGTTTGATGTCCCTTTAGGGGCTCCGTAGAGGACTGGATATATTTTCAAGAATTTAACAAGATGATTTTAATTTGTCAAAAATTAGGCCTCAGACATGACTCTGAAGCCCCATTTGTAGAGGAAAACCCTCCATGAAAAACATCTGAGGTCAAGGTTCTGCGTTCATTCCTTCACTTTTCTCTCTCCAGCCGCTCTGCTTTTCCCTTTAAGAATTAAAAAGAATCTTCATGATGAATCCCATATTTTCTGAGACATTCCGCTGAAGGCCAACATCTTCCATTCACAGCCTGCAGGGCTGATGGAGCCGACCCTGCAGCGATGCTGCGAGCGGCTCGGCGCGGCGCTCGGACGCCGCCTCCGCCGCCGCGGAGGTGGCCGAGCGGAGCCGCTGGAATCCATTTCAAGTCAAAGGTTCGACGTTGCGTCAGGAAGCTTGTTAGTCCTGCTGTCACGTGTGACATCATCCCATCAGACAGCCTTTAATACAAGCGAAAGTTTTTCATTAGATGATTTATGAAGATTCAAAACATGATTACATCATTTCCTCATGAATAATTAAAGGATGTTTTGTGTTGTTAAAGCGTGACTGCAGCTTTACTGACACGATTTGTTTCTGTTTTGATGACAAATGTCATCAAAACAGGCATGTAATAATAATACAACAAATCCTCCCGTGTTTGTATGTCTCCGTCCTAATATCTGTGAGTCATCAAAGCCTTGACCTACTTACTGATGTTTTTCCACCTGAATCTCTCCAAAGCAGAGAAATTGACTTTCAAACAGTCTGACGTAAACTTCAAAACGCTGCAACCTTTCAGCTGGCTGATGTCATCAAAGATGGACTCCGTAGAGGGGAGGGGAGTGGTCACGTTTTTCTGGTGACTTTTAGAAACTGTTGCAGAGGCTGCTGGACGTGCTCAGATCACAGAAACCTTCCAATGAAAGCGATAATAACAGCTGGTGATGATGATGCAGAGTACTGAAGTCCTCAATGAGAGGCGGAGCCCTGAGAATTCAGGCCCCTCCTCCTCCATTCTGACTCTATGAAGGTCTTGATCAGGACACTCCACCAGCGTCTCATTTTAAACCTAAAACTTTTTTTTTTCAACTTTACTAAATAAACTGTTGATTGTTTTTCTCGTCATTTTCGTGTTTTAAACGGTCTTTCCCGTCTTTCCTCCACCTGGACACTGATCCCAGACTTCCCACCAGTATGTCTGCGCAGCCCGCTGCTGCACAGCCTCTACTGGGATTTGGGTATCAATCCAAGTAATTACAGGACTAATACTGATGATGTTGATACGGATATTTGTCTTTGAAATGTTTGATTATAGAATAATTTCAGAAATTCACTTTTTTTGTTAATTCAGTTTATAATAAAACAAAAGACGGAGACTTTTGACAATTAAAAATGTTAATTAACTGATTACAACAATGAAACATTCATCAGATATAGAACATATAAATGACTAATGGAAACAGTAATAGTGCAACATTAAGTTTAACTGAACTCCAAACATATAAAAACATTTCAAATATCAGTTTGGAGTGAAAAAGTTAAAAATGCAGGTCTGTAATAAATAAGTAAATATAAACACTACTATAAAAATCTGCCATTGAGGATCTTGACGGTTCTCAGATGAAGCAGGAAGTGGACGGAAGGTTTTAGGAATTCACTCAACGTTGAATGTTTTATATCTGACGGTTGCTGCTGGATAAACTCCTGCAGGTAATTCAAGCTCAGCACTGCTGAAAGCCCCAACAGTTTTATGAATAAACTGTTTATTTCATTTTTTCACATTGTTTTCCTTTTTCTTTTATCTGTTTTGAGCTGCTTGAATTTCACTGAAATGTACTTTTATAATGAGATTCTGCAGCACAAACATACATTTGTGTTAGTTATGTGTCGTGCACCTGACGTGAAAGGTAGATTTTATTTCCATTAATCAAAGCGTGTGTCACGTCGGTGTTATTAGTGACAGCTCTAGTGTTAAAAGGCCTTTTTGTAAAGTCTGCACCCCCCACATTAAGATGCTACCACCTCCATGCTTCACATCTTAAGAGTGTCGATGATCTGTCAGGAAAAACAAACATCTGAGTTTATCTTTGTTTGCATTGCAGCTTTCTGCACATTTAAACTCCAAACATGTTTCCTCATTAAAATGCTAAACAGGAAACATTCCATTCTTCTCTGAGTTTCAACAGAACATTTCTTGCATTTTTGTCATGAAAATGAGCAAAGCGTCCCCAGAACCTGGTTAATGAGAGGCAGATGCATGGCTCTGAACATACCCAGAGGTTATTCCAAACCCTGCTCCACTTCCATTAATAATCAGTCATCACAGGATGACCAGCCGCCTGGTTGTGCGGCCGCTCTGGAGACACCTGTCTGTGATCTGGGCTGCAGAGATAAATGGAAACGCTCCGCCAGGTGTGAGACCGAATCCCCAGAATGAAGGGAGCCCGCGCTGGTTTTAGGTCATCCGTGGCTGGAGGTGCAGATGGATGTCTGTCTGACCTGTGGCTGCAGGATCAGTCGCAGATTTCTTTATGGGGGTTCCTGCACCACCAGCTGAGGGTCTTCATGTTCAGAAACCAGCCTGGAGGCTGCAGCGTCTGACACCATCTGAGGGGAATCATTTCATTTCCATCAGGTACAGACAGACTCATTTCAATATTTCTCACCATTTTTCTCTATATTTAAAACTTTATACAATTCTATGGCTATTAGTTTAATCTCAGAAAAATAAACTTGTTAAAAAAATCTTATTTTAAAAAACGGTGGGAGGAAAATATTCCTGGTTTAGTTTTTTTCTTGAAGTATTTGCTTTATTTCTGTTTTAACCAAAATAAAAATGGGGCAAAAAATACCTGGACTTAAATTATTGTCAAATTTGTCGTTTTAATTTGATTCTTTACGTTTAAGCGTCATCTTTTCCTGTGAAGGAAATGTCCATTTTGAAATTCTGTAATCTTGAATCCTAAAAAGATATAAAGGAACAAAATAAACAAGAGAAAATAAAAATCAGGAAAATGAAAAAAAAAATTAAGAAAAAAAAGTGAAACAGGAGATATTTTCAAACTGGGGGAGTAAAAATTAATCAATGGATTGATTTGCATTCCTACGACAGATCGATCTGTCAGAGGCAAGTTGTTAATTTAATCGAAATACAGCATGAAAATCCTTTCAAAATCAAATGAATCTATTTATTGTCGATCTTGAGAAATATCATCTGGATCGATCCATGATCGACACACATGATGCAGCTTAAAGTGATCAACCATCGGTCCAGTCCAATGAGTGGAAACACTTTGAGTTTAGCAAAGTCATGTGACCACAGAGTGTAAAGTAAGTCATTAAATACTTATTTCTATAGATAAACACATTCAAATCCAGCCAGTCACACATACTGCAGAAACACAATAAACGACAGTAGAATCAAAGTAAAACACAATAAAAGATAAAAGTAGATGAGGTAAAAGCTCTTCTGAAAAAAAACGTCTCGACTGCTAAAACATTCACTGGATCTGACAAAGGGAGGTCGTTCCAAAGACGAGGAGCCGGAAAGACGAGGAGCCGGAAAGACGAGGAGCCGGAAAGACGAGGAGCCGGAAAGACGGGGAGCCGGAAAGACGAGGAGCCGGAAAGACGAGGAGCCGGAAAGACGAGGAGCCGGAGAGACGAGGCGCCGGAGAGACGAGGAGCCGGAAAGACGAGGAACCGGAGAGACGAGGAGCCGGAAAGACGAGGAGCCGGAAAGACGAGGAGCCGGAAAGACGAGGCGCCGGAGAGACGAGGCGCCGGAGAGACGAGGAGCCGGAAAGACGAGGAACCGGAGAGACGAGGAGCCGGAAAGACGAGGAGCCGGAAAGACGAGGAGCCGGAAAGACGGGGAGCCGTAAAGACGAGGAGCCGGAAAGACGAGGAACCGGAGAGACGAGGCGCCGGAGAGACGAGGAGCCGGAAAGACGAGGACCGGAGAGACGAGGAGCCGGAAAGACGAGGAGCCGGAAAGACGAGGAGCCGGAAAGACGAGGCGCCGGAGAGACGAGGAGCCGGAAAGACGAGGAACCGGAGAGACGAGGAGCCGGAAAGACGAGGAGCCGGAAAGACGAGGAACCGGAGAGACGAGGAGCCGGAAAGACGAGGAGCCGAAAAGACGAGGCGCCGGAGAGACGAGGAGCCGGAAAGACGAGGAGCCGGAAAGACGAGGAGCCGTAAAGACGAGGAGCCGAAGAGACGAGGCGCCGGAGAGACGAGGAGCCGGAAAGACGAGGAACCGGAAAGAAGAGGAGCCGGAAAGACGAGGAGCCGTAAAGACGAGGAGCCGAAAAGACGAGGAGCCGGAAAGACAGCAGCTTTTTTGGAATTTGTAACAGATTCTGGTTTGAAGTCTTCAGAGACCGGACCGTAGAGGTTAGAAGGTCGTGATGTCCTCGGGAGTTTGTCCATCCAAAGCTCTGAAAACTAGAAGGAGGATTTTAAAATCAAATCTACATTGATTCTGACAATTCCTGAGTATTTGTTTGGTGTCCGTCCAATGATGGAGGTTTGTCAAGCGAGTCTTCTGAGGATTCATGGATAAACACTTATTAGTTCATCAGGATCAAACAATCCAGTAAACTGGTCAAGATATTAAAGAAGCAATAATGTTCAATGTCGTCTGCATATAGATGGTAGGAAATGTGGCTGATACTATGTTACTCATTATTTTCACAAGAAAAATCAAATATAAAATCATTCAAATCGGGCCCAGAACTGAGCCCTGGGGAACACCACTAGATTTTTCATTTTTTATTTTAGAGGTTAATGAACTTCTAGTGATGTTAAAAGTTCTTCCACTGAGAGAGACAAACCAATCTAAAACAGACCAGGACAGACCATAATGCTGTGATCCAAACTCAGACTTCAGGTCCAGAAACACCAAAACAGAACCGGCCGCCACGATCCATCATTAGAGACGTTAATAGAGCTCTTTCAGATGAAAACTGACTGGAAAACATCTGAGATGTTATTTTGTTCCAGATAAAAATGTAGTTTCTCCACAAAGACCTTCTCCAATGTATGCTTTAAATAATGTGATGTAAAATGATCTAATAATGTTGGATTATCCTGATGTGGAAAAACAAGAGTGGATGAACTTTACCAAACTCAAATGTGAATGGATTAGACATTCATTCTTGTTTAATTCTTTGTTTGTACACAGATTTCATTTATTATCTTGAAGAAATATAAGGAATCAGAAAACTTCCCCTTCACTGTTCAGTAGTTTTGATCTCTATCCTGATCCACTTCAGATCAGTGAATCAGAGCCAGTATCGACTATGATACGTATCAAACCTTCAGATGAAACCTCTTTATTCTAAGCGCAGCAGTAATTCTAATGCAGAGACTCTTGGACCTCCTGTAAGTCATGACATCATCTCCACGCCAGCCTGGAATCTCTTTCATGCTTTTCCTGAATCCGACGTCGGTTGGTCCGACTCCAGCCATCATCCTGTCACCTGGGATGAATACAGTAAATGAGCGTTGCGTCACGTGTTGTGCAGACGCAGCGCTGCTACAGGAACGGAAGCTCCGCCTGTTACGCGGTGATAAACGAGATAAAGACGCGCCAGCACCAATCAACAGGCGGCGACAGCGGCCGTCCCCGATCCTGCATCATACATCTCAATACCTTTGACAGGGTTTCCTTTCATGTCAGTTCCAGGAGCCGTTCAATAATTTATTTCCCGCTCTTTTGACGACACTTCAGAGGATTCTCTAAAAGGCCTTTAAACTCGTCTTTGTGAGAACCTTCACAAATGTTGAGGTTTCTATTTAACCACATCATTCAGACAAAAGATGTCTTTGAGATGTTAAAACAGAACAGAGGAAGTTCTTCCCAGTCTTCACCATGACTCTAAGCAGCTTACGTTCCTGGATGGTCCTGACAGCAGCTTCAGATCTTCATCTCAATGGGAAGAGATGAAGGATCAGACGTTGTTGGAAACCAATTAAATCATCTCTGAAATGTGTATAATGTGAACTCCTGAAAGCATTTAGAGATTTTTATGACAGTGAAACTCTGAATCATTCTCTCCAGATGAATGAACAATACATTATTTACATATATTCTATCAGAATGCAGCTTAAAGCTACAGATAAGCTTGTATGACATAAAATTATTTACATTTTCTTTTCTGTTCAAACATGTTTGAGTTTATAGGAGATTTTGATGCAGTAATTGTATCTCCAAAGAAACAAAACATGAGCACAAAAACCAAAACCTCAAAAAACTAAAACTCAAATCAGTAGGGAAAACAGCAAAAACACAAGTTTCGTATGTTCTAAGAATCCCGGATGACCAGCAGAGTTCCCGGTCCTTCTGGTTCTTTAAAGGGTCACCAAACAGGGAAGTTGGGAGTCTGACTCCACCCACAGCCGAAATGTAAATATCCAGTCAGAGGGGCGGGGCTTAGTGACCAAAACTGTTATTAATGGAGCTGTAGATCATGACATGGGACTGCAACGGTTTGATCAATCTTAAAATTCAACTGTAATACGTGTTCAACCTGTAGGGGGCAGCACACAGATGGTTTTTGACTGTATTTTCAAGAGTTAGAAACATTTCTTTTCATTTGTCAAAGCGTGGCAGACAGAACTTTAAAAGGCCCATTTATGGAGGTCAACAGCCAAGAAAAGTTCATTTAAGTTCTCACGAGATTTGATCTCCTGGAGCCACGTGACTTTAAAGCCTCACGCAGGTCACCAGGAGGTCGCAGGTGACTGTTAATAAATTCTTAAACTAAAGACGTACTTGAAGCACTGCCTCTGGTGGTCAGGAGGGAGGAAGTGGAACCAAATAGAATCGGATTTAGTTGTTTTTTCTAACATAGAAATTTATTTTTAATTAATCACAACTTTATTTTGAAACATTTTTTGATATAAAAATACAACTTTTTAAATTTTGTTTTTGTGAAATATTAATTTTCTGTCATGTTGACTGAAAAGAAAAGGGGCAGAAAACTGTCATTTTGAGATCTTTTTCTTTTTGATTGACAGCACTCCAAAGTGAACTGTTGTGTTCCACTGTTTAAGTATTCATGCATCTTTTACCTTCTTGCCCCGTGGTACCGCTCACCTGGGGGCCCCAAACCACTAATCAGAACACAAGACAGCGCGGGTTTAAATCCTGATTTAAATCAGGAAACACCAGGATTCCAAAGTCACACCTGCTGCGTGACTTCAGGGAGGAAATGGAATGTTATTTAGACGAATTAAGAAAATGACATCAAATCTAAAAATACAGAATCAAACTCTTCTGTCAGAGAGTTTTCTAAAGAACAGATTGACTTTGGTGAAAACTGAGAAAGCATTTCCAGTTGGAAGATCCTTCATCCAGACTCCACAGTTTTTATTGGAGTTTGTCTGTTTCTCCGGTTCAATTTCCCGCTCTTTTTCATGACTTTGTAACACAAACGTGGCATTCTTGATAAAGCTCTCTGTTTGGTTTCATCCAGCAGGATTAGGACGTCACACAGCAGTTCTCTCCCTGCAGAGTTTGAAGCCATCACTCACCCCCCCCACAGCTCAGCTGCTCCCTCCATCCTTTCTCTTTCGTCTCGCTGCGCTGAAAACCACTCGTGCTGAAATAAGAAAAGAAAATATTAACTGACAACACAGTTCATTTTTCACCCAGGTTCAGAAGAAGGTTTAGCACGGAAACAGCTGATGTCTTCTTTTTCTCAGACTTCTGGCAGCTGAAACTTTGTGTCTTTGATGACTAAATGTTTAAAAAGAAGAAAAACAACATTTAAAAAAAATGAAAATACTATTAAATAATTAAATTCTGACATCAGATTCTTCATTTGCATTTCCTGGAGAAGCTTTGACACAGTCGGAGAATTAATAAGAATTCAGAGAAAATAAACATCTCTTTATTAAAAGTCTGCAATGTGAAGGTCTCATCCACATTCTCCGGTAATGTTTGATCATAAAGCTTAATGAGAATCGGAGCAAATCTTCTGTGAAGCTGATGGCTTCATGAGGTTAACAGTCTGTCTGCAGAGCGCGGCCTGCACGGCGTGGCTGAGCAAAATATCAAGCAATCATTCAGGAATTAGGAGGAAAAAGACGTCCGGGGTCGTGACCTTTCCAGAATTAATTTAGAAAATATACGCTTTGAAAATGTAATTCTTTAGAGATGAAAAGTTATTTAAACTTTTTTGTCTTTTGTTCTTAAGCATATCGGATCAAAGCCTTTAATGACGTTAAATATGAATAATCTTCCTCTCATTTGTAGATTTATTCCTATTTTCTTACATTACTACTTTAAAAGTTTGAGTCTTCCTGTTTACATGGTATCAGGTAGAAACTCAACAAAAACAGATGAGAAGATTTTACTGAATCAAACAAACTCCAGGACCTGGAAAAGAAAAGACATTTGAGATTATTTCATCTGGAGTCAATCGTGACTCTGACAGGTCCAGATGTGTCTTCACAGACCCTGCAGCAGTCGGTTCATCAGCCCCTGGAGAAGGGGGGCAAACTCAACCACACAGGGGGCCAAATCCAAAACACGTTTAGAGGGTTGAACACTTATTGAACACTCTAAAACTACATTTTCAACACTTAAAAACTGTAACTTTTTAACATAAATATGATCTAAATATATAGCATTACCTGAGATAATGCTATATATTTAGTCCATAGATCTGGTGGTTATGAATGCTGGAAGCTGAATTTGGCTGCTGAAAACGCTGAAGCTGATAGTTGAAAACACTGATGCTGCTAGCTGAAAACACTGATGCCAATAGCTAAAAACACTGATGCTGATTGCTGAAAACGCTGAAGCTGAAAACGCTGAAGCTGATAGTTGAAAACACTGATGCTGCTAGCTGAAAACACTAATGCTGATAGCTGAAAACACTGATGCCGATAGCTAAAAACACTGATGCTGATTGCTGAAAACGCTGAAGCTGAAAACGCTGAAACTGATAGTTGAAAACGCTGAAACTGATAGTTGAAAACGCTGAAACTGATAGTTGAAAACGCTGATGCTGATAGTTGAAAACGCTGGTGCTGATAGCTGAAAACACTGATGCCAATAGCTAAAAACACTGATGCTGATTGCTGAAAACGCTGAAGCTGAAAACGCTGAAACTGATAGTTGAAAACGCTGAAACTGATAGCTGAAAACACTGATGCCAATAGCTAAAAACACTGATGCTGATTGCTGAAAACGCTGAAGCTGAAAATGCTGAAGCTGATAGTTGAAAACGCTGATGCTGATACCTGAAAATGCTCAAGCTGATAGCTGAAAACGCTGAAGCTGAAAACGCTGAAGCTGATAGCTGTAAACGCTGATGCTGATAACGAGCTAAAATAATTGGTAAATGCCATATTAGTCAAAATAAAAAAAGAACACACAAATAAAATGTAGGTTAGTCAAAACAGCTAACATTTAGCTGAAAAAATATCTGAACTAAACAGCTAGCATGTAAATATGCAAAACAGACTGAAAAACCTTTTAAAAAAAAGCCTAAATTAGCCAAAACAGCTAGCATGTAGCTAAAGTATTAGCTAAACTCCAAAACACCCTAAAAACAAAAATGAAAGCTAAAATAAAACTATAATTTATTCAAAAATAGAAAATCTGGCTAATATTCCTTAAACATACATTTTAGTTTAGCCTATTGAGCTAAGATTGTTTTTTTTTTTATACACAGCGATCAATAATCTGTCAAAATGTTGTAGCTCGACTTCATTAAAGAACGGGTAGCATCATTATCAGGAGCATCATGGAGTGACGAGATGTTCTTCAACTGTTTGATCTTACTTTTTTCATTCTACTACTTGTTTTTTTTTTTAGTTTTGATTTAATTACAAACTTTATTTGTATTTAATCAGAGAGCCAGCACAGAGGGTGAAAGTGGCTCCAGAAGCTCAGGTTGCAGACATCTGTCCTAGAAGATGACTGAATGAACAACTGGATGATGAATCATTTTTGGTTTTTGTTGACCAGAGATAAGCAGTGATTTATTTCATCTCGCAGAAACTCGCTGCAGTTGGACGGAGGAGCATAAATCAGTTTGCTTCTGTTCATTTTCACACTTCTCTAAGCTCCGGCTGAGGACAATTTTCCAATCATCTTAACACATCAGCCTCAGACGTGACATTAGTTCCAGCTCTTTCCTGTGTTGTTTGAGCTAAAGTGGAATCCAGAAAAGCCTCCTGTCTCTATTCACGTTGGGTCTGCAGCCGCCGCTTAAAAAGCTGAAGCGGTCGACTCCGTCTGGAAGGAAAAGCCCTTTTCCAAAGGTAGAACATTCATAATTGATGGAGTGGAAGAGGAAACAGGAGAAGGCTCCTTCCATGTCTTCAACAGTTTGACAAGAAGCTGCTGCTGAACCAAACTTCCCTTCATGACTTCATGAAAATCTAAACATGGAAAAACGTGGAGCTTCTTCCATCAATCTGTCACTCATGGATCCTGAACTACAGCAGCTTTAGGAACACGAGAGACGGGTTTATTTAACAGAATAACCGGGTTTTTCATTAAAATCAGAAGAAAACGTCAGTATCACTAAAGACGGGTCATAAAATAAAGTAGAGTTGAATTTTGGAGGTAAAATGTTCTCCAAATCTGCCAGAAAATCAAAGATTTCTGCACAGAAAGTGTGAAAACACAGAAACCGAAACGATTTGAGTTTCATTCAAACAGTGAAATCATTCTCTTGTGTTCCTGGACTTAATTCACACCTGGTTTACGTTTGTAATGATCACCACACCTGATCACGACTGTTCTCAGTCACTAGAAAGTCTCACTTTTAGAGTTCTGACTCTTTCCTGTTGTGACACATCAGTTTGATTTGGTCGTGTTTGTTTTAGTCTTGAAATGTGTTTGTCATTGATCCAGACGCGTCTTCTACTTTAGAGACTTTCACTGCATAATCTCTGAAGAAAATGACTCAAATGGTTTTGATTCCAGAATCAATGGACATTTTCTCAGTTCCCATTTAGAATCAGAGAATGAGGTTCTCTTTTCTTCATGTCCTCCAAACTGACCGTCTGAAGGGGCGGAGTCTGCTCTGCTCGCCCATCAACCCTCGTCTTATAACATTCGAGGCTCACAAGATCACTGAGTGAACTCTACACATGAAATCCTGCAGATCATCTGTTTATTCGGCTCTGAATGTTTTCTGAAATCATTCAGGTTATTAAATTAAGAACAAATTCAAAATATAAACTTTGCCATCTGTAACTCTCCTGTCAAATCTGCTTCAAAGTTTGCAAAAATGAAGATGAAATGTTGTCAATAGTTAAAAATGTTGTTTTGCTGCGTTAGCAGAGATGTGTCAGAGTGTTCTGCCCTCATTCTGCAGTTTCCTCATCTGCTTCTTCACCACTTGTTCTGCAGATCCTAAATAGAATATTAAATATCTGGATGAAGGTAGACGATGTTCTCCTTCAGAGAAGTTTAAGATGAACTGACCATCAGGTCAGTCTGCCCCCAGAAACCTCTCAATGTTCCCTCAAACGTCCAGGTTTTTAATTGAAAACACAATTTGGTTTATTTGAGGAACCAGAGTTTATATTTGTTAAAACGTCTCTGGAGTTGGTCCAGGAACTCCTGGATCGTATCAGACTGATGTTGGATACGTCTGAACTCACACAGGCTGTGCTGCTGGCTGTAATGGATCTGAGGCTTGGGTAGCTTCAGTTATGGGATGTTGCTAGTCCCTGTTGTGGGGTAAAGAGAAGGTTTCAGTGTGTTGCCTCTGGCCAGTATTGTGACGATTCTCCACTGAGTGAGTCTCTGGTTCCTGGATTGTTTCCTGCTCGATGTGTCCAGGTCTGCTGCTGCAGACTGAGAGTTAGGAGGAACCTAGTGTTCCTGAAGAGATTCTGGTTGCACAGAAATGGAGGTGGGTGTGTCTGTGGCTCCAGTTCAGAACATGGCTAATCTGCTCCGTTAAAAGGTCTCAGAGTTGTTCTGGTGAAGGATACTTCTCTTCTCTTTCCTGGGACTCTTGCGATGTGTTGGATTTGTCTAATGCAGGGGTCACCAACGTGGTGCCCGCAGGCACCAGGTAGCCCTCAAGGCCCCCACAAGGTGCCCTCAGGTCTCTTCTAAAATTAACACACTTGTGAGCGACATCTAAAATTAAATTCTATTGATATTTTTTGCATTTAAATAGATTTAAAAATGAAAATGTCTTACAAATATGTTGATGACACATGAACTTCAGATAAGTTTAGGTGACCTCTGACCTATTCCAGTTCAAAGATCATTAATTTTGTTGAAAATGCTGCAGATTTGGTCTTTAGTTCAAAATGTGACACAATTTGTTTAAAAATGTGTAAGATGACTTTTCTTTAACATTACATGATTGGTTAACATTAAATTAAAGTTAAAGTCCCATTAGTTGTCACACACCAAGGTGTGCGAAATTTGTTCTCCACATTTGACCCATCCCCTAAGGGAGCGGTGAGGTGCAGACACAGCCGTGCTCGGGAACCATTTGGTGTTTTAACCCCCGAATCCAACCCCTTAATGCTGAGTGCCAAGCAGGGAGGCATTGGGTCCCATTTTTACAGTCTTTGGTATGACTCGGCCTGGACTTGAACCCATGACCTTCCAATCTCAGGGCGGACACTCTACCACAAGGCCACTGAGCTGAACATGGTACAACACAGGGAAAATGGTACATTTTTCCCATGAAATCTAAGTGAACATCTGAAAATGTAACAATTACTGAGATTAATAAAGTCCTGAATATTGATATTTCTTATAGCTTGTTGTCATTTTTGATCATTATAGTGAGAAATCCGTGTCTTTACGTGGAGGAGTATCATTATTAATGATATTTAACTAACTATAACTAGACAAAATTTGTTATTTAAAAATGGTAGCCCTTCGTATAACTAAATACCCATGAAGTAGTCCTCAGGTTCAAAAAGGTTGGTGACCCCTGGTCTAATGGTTATGGGCTTCACGTAGAGGTCAACATCAGTGACCTCCCATGCCGGTGGGGCTCAGCAATCCTCCAGCCACTCTTCAGGTCCTGATGGAGCTCATGATGAGGGACTTACCTCGACCAGAACCACACATTGGAGGATCCCATGCAGCAGTTTGGGGAAGTTTTATTAAGAATAAAGAATGGATGTTGGAGCAGAACCAGCAGGAAGTGCAGTCTCTGCCATTATTTTGGTTTTCTGTGTCACGTTGTCTCTGAGATAAAAAAGAACAGAACAAAGTCAAACTGCTCTACCAGGATCTCCATCTGAAAGTTCTAAAGGTGGTTTGTGTTTGTATTTTTCAGAGCATACAGCTTTCTGGATGACTTTGTCAGTAAAGATGTTGTGTTTGACCAGACTGTTCACTCACCTGCAGAAAGCACGAACGACTCGGACTTGACCAAACTCCTCTCCGTCTCTCAGAACCTCCACTGACAGTTCTGTCCGTTCGGTTGGATCTGTGCTGCAGGAGTTTGATGGTCTGGAACTCGTCGTGACCTTTCCTCGTTGGAGCTCCTTCACAAACTCAAACTGCTGTCTCCCGTCACCATCGTTATTCATCGCCGCCCTCAATGACCTTTCTGAAGACGGGTCCGGTGGGTTTTGGAGCTCGACCCACTGAACTGGACAGTCAGAACACAGAAGTTCTTGTAAACGTTTCATCTCCAGTGGGTGTTTTTGCTGGTGACCAGGACAGTGTTGACGACTCCTACAGAGTGAGGATGACATCATGGGTGATGGTGGTGGCTCGGCTGGGAGAAGGTCAATCATTGGCGCCCCACAGAACCGCGAGACGATCGCCGATGAGTCTTAGAAAGTTCTGGACCCTTCTGTGGTTGATGGTTTGTCTGTTACACTCTTCCATGAAGGAGAGTCAGTGGCGGCGCCTTCAGCTGTGGTTCCTGACCTTTTGGGCCGTTCCACGCTAACCACACATCTTTAATGCTGAGTTTATTTTTACCACCATAATATAAGGGGGCATTAACATCCAGAGACGAGCAGAGGTGGGATTGGTACTGTTTGGGTTCTATCTGGTGACAGAACGGTACTTTTAAAACTATTCTGGTACCTAAATGATGTTTCAGAAATGAATATATATATAAAAATGTATTTTATTCCTCCTAGAAAGATTGTGCTTCAGGGTTAAGAAGCATGCTTGATGTTCCCAGAATGCTTTATTTCAATCCTTTTTTTCTTTTAAACATTCAGAACTGCATTCCTCATATTTCATATTTCTCATCACCACGACTGTGTTTTTATCACAGCACTGTACATGTCACAGTGATCCATCGGGTTTCTGAATGCTTACTTTCTGGTTTTGATATACTTAGTTTGTTTTGCCTTCGACGTTTTTACTGAAGCTCCGCCCACCCTCACGACTTCACCTATTCTTATGAGCCCGCCCACAGTTAGAATTAAGAAAGTGAAAAGAAAACAAAGGATTGACACGTCTGACACAAAACCAAGAAAAGAAGAATATGTGTTTTTATCCAGTACTGGCAGTAACTTGTACTTTGGTACCAACTTGACTGAGTTCTGATACTCATCCATACAACCTTTTCTTTAGTCTTACTTTCTCTGAAGTTGTATTTTTCTGGAGAATTGATTTGACTTGATTTCCTCTGTTGGATCTTCATGCTGCTGTCAGCCTCAGTTTCATAGACAAATAATGCTGAGTCAGGAGAAGCTCCTCACTCACACCATGAAGATCCAGACAAACTGATGATTGAATCTCAGCATTTATACACCTTTTCTTACTAAAATTGATTACTTTCCAGCAGCAGGGTTTATTAAAAGAACATCTTTGTGTAATCTGCACCTTGTCACACCTCTGCACAGTTTTAGCTAAAGTTAAACAGATTAGACACAGTAGAAAAGTGTTTCTTTTGCCCTGAGGCCGAGCTTTAAGGCTGAAAGTGGAGCCAGGTACCAAATTGAAAACCGTCTTCCCCCAGAGCGCTGGCTTATCACCAGAATGTCCTGAAGTCTGTCCCCGTCCAAGGCCAGGTAGACGGTTTACTCTTCACTTTAAAAGAGTCTTCATTACATTTAATCTACTTTTAATTAAAAATAACAGACTAAAGTCTAACAAGTAAAGGCATTAAAGATCAGATTTGTTGTTAGTTTTTCCTAAAAATGCACTCAAAGGTGCTTAAATTGTTAGATTTCCATTTATTTATTTATTTATTTATTTATAAAGCTAAAAAAAATATCTTTTTAAAATCGACTCTGCTAAACCTTTTCCTTTTGACACACGCACATTTGTTTGATCATAACATCAGTAAAAGAACTAGTTATAAAATAAATAAATGTAATCTGGAGTGAGAGTCAGAAGAAGCATAAGTGCTCCAAAACTCTACGAATAGTTCAAGGAGCATTTGTGATTAAAATACGAGACAAACGACTCAAATATTATTAACGCAGCTTCTAGGTCTTCATTATCTAGAACAGGGGTGTCAAACTCAATTGCACAAGGGGCCAGAATCCAAAACACACCTTAGGTCGCGGGCCGAGCAGAATAAACATTTATTGAATATTAAAACTAATTTTTTAAAACTTTAAAACCGTAACTTTTTAATATAATTATAAACTAGATTTATAGCATTGCCTGCAGTAATTCTAGTGTGAATGCGTAAGCTGAATTTGGCCGCTGAAAATGTTAGTGCTTATAGCTGAAGATGTTGAAATTGATAGCTAAAAACACTGAAGCTGATAGCCAGCTAAAATATTAGCTAAATGCCAAATTAGCCTAAAAAACAAAAAAAAAAAAACATAGTTTAGCCAAAGCAGCTAGCATGTAGCTTAAAAAATAGCAAAACTTCAAAATAGCTTTTAAAAAACAGAAAAATAGCCTAAATTAGCCAAAACAGCTAGCGTGTAAATATTAGCCTAACTTCAAAACATCCTAAAAAAACATTTAAAAAAGCCCTAATTACACAGAAAATATAGAAAATATTAGCTAAACACCAAAATGGACAAAAAAACTAAAACAAAAAATGCCTAAATTAGCCAGAACAGCTAGCGTGTAGCTGAATTTTTAGCTAAACACCAAAACAGCCAAAAAATCTTAGTAAATGCCAAAATAGTCCAAAAAGGTGGCAGAATGCCAATTTTTAAAACTTCAAAATGTAACTTTTTAACATAACCATGAATAATAAAAAGGCAGGAATATTATTCAACTTAAACCTTAAATAACTTTCAATATTTTACTCTCCATAAAAATATCTTTTGTCAAAACTATATAAGTTAGAAATAAGCGCAAGATAACATTGGGCCATTAATAACAATAAAATAAAATGATCTGGAGGGCCGGATATAATTACCTGGAGGGCCGGATCCGGCCCCCGGGCCTTGACTTTGACACATGTGCTCTAGAACAAAAATAAAACTTTAACTGAGTTTCTGCTCCTAATTTGACTTGATTTGGCTCCTATGATTATAACTTGTTTGTCTTATTACTTGTGAATATAGTTTTTTTTTTTTTTTTTTATGAAATTGAAACGATTCAAACAAAATGTTGGTTATTGTGACACAATCTGGAGTTTTCTGTCGTGGGACCTGAGCGACGCCTCCTTCATGTTCCTGCTGTGACTTCTGCACCAGCAGAGACTATAATCCATGAAGTTTGCTGTCTAATTTCTTATTTTTAAACCAAAACGTTGAGAGAAGCCTCCTAAAGGACAGTAATAGACACAGAGCCGACATGATGCAACACAAATACTAATCTTGCAGCGGATTCCTGGATAATCCCTCTCAGCCATGCCGTCCGGGCAGAGCGGGGCATTTTGGAGGGACAAACACCGTTCTGAGGACTCTTCTAGGTTAATTACCCCCCGAGGAACTCCCACATCTTCAAGGCCTTTCTGCTTCTGCACCGCTAACAGAAGAATACCAAAGAGAGAGGCTCAGCCGTTGTTATAGCAACGCTACCTATGACATTTTACAAGGTGCTGCATTCAAGTATTCAACCAACAAGTGAACACTTGTGTCTGGACTGCTGAAAGCACATTTGCATTTCTCAAGGTTCCTTCTGGAAAGGCTTGTGGGAATTCCTGATTCCAGATGATATTCAGGATTCTGACTTCATCACGGAGCTTCCAGGAAGAGGAATTTCTAGAAACAATAGATTTCTATGTTAGGAGGATGTGAGCAGTTTATTAGGACAAACAATTAGTCTGAAAAAAGCGTAAAAGCAAAAGCTCTTTTAGGAATAAATAACATGAATGTCTGACTCTATCAGCTCCATTATGCTGTACCGTTTTATTAAATTATATAAATATATACAATGTTAGTTTTTTTTCATAATACTGAAATTCTGTTATGTTAAATCTGTTAACAATAGACAACCAGGTTGTTTTGGTTTTGTTTTTTTGCCATGTTCACTTCCTCAAGTTGGAAGAGATTTAGTGTGAAATATCGAAGAGATGTGTAAATCTGGTGAATCTCACTTCAGACTTTTGCTCTCACAGCTCCATTCCGATGCATGAAAGACTTGGAGTCATTCCAAGTCTTCCAGTCGAGCACAAACCAGAATTAACTTCTCCTTGAGGGAAAAAGGACGCCATCCGTACACGGTAACCTTCGGTCCGAGCGCCTGTTCAACAACAGCAGAAGAACCGTCTCCCAGCATTAGAGATACAGGGATTTTAAAAGATACACAAAAACCTGTCAACGTTAAATGTTATCAGTTCAACTGTACACTTTACCACATTTATGGATCAATTCTAATGATTCATATTGTGTGTGTTTGTTATTGTTTGTATGTATCCTAATTGATTTACTGTTTCTCTCTGTATCTCTGAGGATTTATAATAATTATCTATAATAATAATAAAAATAATTAACTATTTGATTTGATTCTAAAGAGTCCAAATCAATAAGGTCTCATTTTTAATAATTCTTTCGATCCTCTCAATTCAATTTAATTTTGAGTTTACACATTTATTGTAGAAATACATTGATAATCTACTATATGTATATCTATAATAATCTGATCCAGTTCAAATCTTGTAGAATGTATTTGTGAAATAATGAGAATGTAAACAGCATACAGTGTTATACATGTTTTATCTAAAAGTTCTAAAAAGATCGTTAACATTGTAAACATTGTTCTGCTTCTTCTGAAGGGCGTTTCAGTTTGGCCACTAGGTGGCGATCACCCTATAGCATTACACCTTAATCAGGAGGAAAAAGAAAGTATCAGGAAAAAAAACAATGCTTTAGACCACAAATGTTACTTTAAAAATATTTTCTTAAAAAAATTTGGAAAATTCATGTTTGTGAGTTAATAAAGATGTTCATTTAATCTGCAATGTATGTTCAGGTCAACAGCGCGTTAGCATTAGCCGTTCTTAGCATCAAGCTAACAGATTTTAGCTTTATGGGCTGAATCGATTTATCTTTTTAATGAATTGATCATTGATCTATTAAGCTTAAATCAATTTAAAATCCTTAAATCTGGAACGCTCATCGGTCAACGCTCATCGGTTAAAGTTTAACCTGATTTGGCTTCCAATAGACGTGTGTTTTTGTACGTAGACCCGGAAAACGGACGTAAAAACTTGCATGGAGACGCATGAACACCAGAGTTTAGAACTCAGAAGCCCAAGACGAGTTTTAGCAGAGTTTTTATCAGAATTCAACGCTAGAACGGGCGTTGCTGAGGCGGTTTGAACAGCTGTGTGGTGGAAACGTGTTAGATCTGATGGATAAAGAAATGTTTAAGTGGTTCAACTGAGTAGAAGAGATACACACTTGGAAAGCATGAAGAGGTCTGCAGCACTCTGCTTGTTCCATCACCTTTTATACAGGAACACAAACAAACTCGGATCAGGAACTTGAGGAAGCAACAAAAGATTTCATGTCTAAAAATGGACGAGATGTTGTAACGAAATTAAAATGTTCTAACATCGTGATCAGAATGTTCTGGTCAGAAACAAACTCATTTTGTGGCTTCGACTGTCCAAATGTTGCTCATTAAATGTCATGGAGGTAATGTGTCATTTCCATCACAGCTGATGTTCAGCATAGACGACCTCCAAAAGTGGTGTTAAAAATGAATTATTTAAATATAAACTGCTCACCTATCGGATAAACGCAGTAAATGGAAATAAAAACAATGTTTGTGTTTGATTCAGTTCTCGGCTGTGAGGAGTAATCCAAACAGGAACGTCGGAGGGATTTTTACTGACATAAAGTGAGTGTTAACATTCAGAAACGGAGAAACTCTGCTTCCCGCGCAGGTGAAGTGAGATCATTACAGGTGTACATAGAAACTCATGATGTCAGATGAACATCCAGGAGCTCCGACTGCAGACGGGAAGGATTTGTGTTTTACCTGTTAGGAAATATTTGTTCATCTGCAAACAATTACTGGAGATTGTAAAACTGGGACTGGACACTGATCTTCATCATCATGAAACTAAAGCATTAAATGAATTAGAGACTTCATAAAGAGACCAAATCCTGACAGCTGCGTTTTGACAAGAAGAACCAAAAAAACAGAGAAGTCTAAAAAGAATGAAGAGATAAAACTCTTTAAAGTCATTAGACGGCCTAAACAATCAGCATAATGGAGACAGTAGAGGCTTAAACCATCAGATAAAGCACAAATCCTCAGATCAGTGGCAGCTTTCCCAGGACTCGTGCAGACTAACCTCCAAGTTACCTGAAAGCGGCTTAGGTTCACCTGTCCGAGTGGCTGCTGTTAATCCTGCTGCACATTTCTGCTCTGCTGCTTCCTGACATGTTTGGACTTCTTCTCTGAAACAACATGTGTGTGTGTTTGGTTGAAATGTGGACTTGAACGTTTCCGGGTTCTCCGTCTTCTGTCGTCCTCTATCATCCCTGAAACAAAGAATATCTTCTTTAGAGTTAAACAGTAACTTTGTTAGTAAAAGTCCAAGAATAAGAATCTCCTTGAGAGTGACCTGGATAAACTGAATAAAACACTCTGAAAGAATTAAGTTACTCTAAAAGAACGATTTGAAATTTTCCTTTAACATGGAGCTGACAGTTTGAGCCTCAAAGCCAAAGTTCTGCACCGGATTTCTGTTAATTAAACTCGTGTGGTTCTAAAATACTGAGGAAATTAGCAGTAAAAATATAGTTTTTGTTTTTGTCGTTGCTGGAAGTCGAGCCCTGCAGGCGTCATCATCAAGTCAGTGTTCAGGTCAGCTGTGGAGACTTGAGTAGAAAGAAACTTCTTTAGTTGTCCTGAAGCTCCAACCTGGTGACTGAAGATGTTAGAACGTCTCATTCCTTTTATTGGAATCAGCTTTGAGCTGTTTTCAGGTTATCTCCAGGTTTTATGTTCCAGTTCTTCACATGTTCACTCAGCATGCAGTTTCTGTTTATGACACCCCCCCCAGTTTCAGAGGGGGGGGGGGGGTGTCCTGTCCGTCAATCATTGAGTCCACCAGTAAGAGTAAAGGATAACCATCAGATTAATATTAACATATTTGCTTCCCGTTTGTTTGATTTATTGTCTTTGATTTCAATAAATCAAGATTTATTTTTCCACTGGAGTGCAGAAAACAGCATCTTATCACATGATCATTAAAAAAAAAAAAAAAAAATCTTTTATTTGATTTGATCTATTCTTTTTTTTTATTTTTGAACTTTTTAGGATTTATTTTTTATTTTTTATTAATAACTCTTCAATTTTTATGTTTGAGCACAAACAAAACCCAACAGATTTTTAATTGTAAAATGACAATGTGAAAGACGTTGCAGCTGAAAATACCCAAAATTTGTTTTTAGAATTAAAAGAAAAGAGAATTCTTGGCAAAGAAAATGTTCCTGAAAACTGTTTTATAATTTTTTTTATTTTTTTCAGGAGTTTATGGTGAAAAATGCCACAGACATTTCCGCGATTCTGTGGTGCACCCAAAAATGTGCATCCAAATTTGGTATTTTATTTTGAAATCCATTCATTTTTAGTCATTAAAATTACATTTTATTTTATACATTGATTAACTTTGGCCTTAGGAGAAAAAAAAAAAAAAACAAACGAAAGAATTAGGTTATAAGTCTGGAGAGCAGAACCCTCCTCACTCCTGCAGCACCTCCAGGTGGCTGAAGACGGAGTAACTTCCTGTTTCCGTCTGAAGTGCTTTGGGGTGAGTGCTCGTGTCGTTCCTGAGACTCCGTTCATTTTTCCAGGTTAGTACCCGGTTTAAAATCTCACATATGAAAGCCATAAGCTTTGTTGTAAATAATCAGCGTTATTTGTTTCGTATTTGTTATATAAATCAAGAAAATGTAACTCTTTCGTTGAAAAACGGCGGGAAAAGCCAAACGGGAAGGAGCCTGTGATCTCGCGAGATTTCGTGTCTGGATGACGAGATTTGGGTTATGAGCCTGTGTTGTCATGGCGGCCATGTAGACGGGTTACATCTGTGGCTTTGCATGTGTTTGAATGTTTTTGTGGAACTCCTGAACTAACTTTAAACATGTTTAAAAACGAAATGATCATAAATAGTTCTTGTAAGTATTTTAAAAGGGTGAATTTAAAAGTGAAAGTTATTGTGTTGGTATTGAAAAAGTTAATTTCTAAATGTGCAATGTCCAGCCTTTATAAGCTAAGAAAGCTAAACAATAATGATAATTTATTTTGTTTACACTACAATTACAGCAATCAAAGTGAATTAAACGTATCTAATTATTAAACGTTTCTTTTGACATTGAGCTGTGATGTATTAGAAATGAAAATAGAACAGAGAATTTGAATAATTATGGATTTGATGTATTAATCAGATATTTGTTTAGACTTTTGTGGTCAAATCGTTCATTGGATAACAGAATGCACTGAGTGGAAATTGTAATTTTGTTGAAGTGATTTGATAGAAGTGTTTTGGAGAAGAAGTGAGTGCTCCTGTCGTTCCTGCTCTGAGACAGACACAGCATTCTTTTTGTTATTGTGGTTGCCGCACTTGAGACCCGGAACAATACCACCAGAATTTAGGAGGAAAAGACTGAATCACTAAATCTGTTTATGACATGTCGCTGGCTCATCCGCACAGATGTTGTGTAAACCTGTTTCCTGATGAACAGTTCGTCACGCTTCCTGAAAACTGGTCAGCGCTGGTCAAAGCAGGTTTGTGTGTAATTTGGGATGTTTGTTCTCCTCCAATAGATGGTGAGGGTGTGGTTTAGTTTCCAACTTCTTAAACTTTGCTTTAGTCCAGGAGTCTGTAACCTGCAGATCCAGATGTGTCTCTTTATTCTCTCCATGGAGGCTCATTACCCAAACATTAAATAATTCATGGAGACTTCTGACTCAGCATGTCGACCGTCTGAGTCAGCAGCTCATCTAACCAAAACTACCTAAAGAAAACAAATAAACAAAGCCAGAAAACTAAGAATACCAAACCCCAAACTAAAATAACAAAACCCAGCAGTGGAAGACTGCTGAGGAAAAAGAGGAGAAACAGAACAAAAATAAATAAATAAAAGAAAATATAAATTCTTTAAAGTATGGATTACTTAATTAGCATTTATTTAATTTAGATTATTTAAATGTATAAACTGGTGTCTGAGGTGCACATAGATGATAAACTCTGTAGGTTCTTACATCCATGTTGACCTGAAGATGTTTTATTTGTTCAACTCTACCTCCAGAATCAACAGAGTTTATATGCAAAGCTAAACTTTGGTAAATTTTGATCTTTTATGAGTAAAAAGTACAGATTATCTTATGCTGAACAACATTGGTTAAAAAAAATCAAATTTTGACAGATGCTAGGTTCGTTTTGTATTCCTGCTTTTGTTTGTGCCGAAAAATAGACGTAATTCCTATTTATTATTTAAAAACAGAAGGTCATGAATCAAATCCAAATTTCTCAAAGGCTAAAGTCAAACTCTGTGGCTCCGTCTAGGTTTTGATCAGTAGAAATCGAGTCCAAACGTCTTTTACTGCTTCAGTCGATCCAGCTGTACAGAAACTAGAGTGGACCACTCTGGCCTCTTGTTCTGAGCTGTAAACCTGCTTGTGAAGGTTTGGAGAAAGTGCTGACTGAGCAACTTTATTCTGTGGAAACATCAGAAGTTTTTGGTCCTTCACTGAAATATTTTGTGCAGTAATTTTCCTAAAACTGCAGACTGTAAAGACTAACTTTAAAACCTAAGAAGTGCATTGACTCCCAGCTGCTTTTCCTTGTTAACAGAACTGACCTCCAGTTATTTAGCTCAGACAGACCTGCAGGGTGGTGCAGTGGTCAGCACTCAGAAATGTCCGGGTTCAATTCCCAGCTATGTCCTCTCAGTGGGGAGTTTTATTTCCTCCTCCTGACAGTAATCTCCAGTGTCGTCTCTGTCCAAAAACACGTTTCATCGACTAATTGGGGATTTTAAATCGTAGCTGGGATAGGCTCCAGCAACCTCCATAAGGGATCAAAGACATTTTCAAAAATGGATGGATGAATATTTAACCCTACAAATAAAGAACAATCCCCATCACGTAAAAACAGATGAAGTATTCTGGTGGTGCAAAAGGTAGAGCGGTCGACCTGTGATTGGAGGATCACAGGTTTGATTCCCACCCTGCCTGCCCATGTGTTGAAGTGTCTCTGGGAAAGACACTGCAGCTCACTGGTGGTTACAGGTTGGTGATGATGTTTGTGTCGGACACTTTGACTTGGGTTGTTCAGTTTCACTCACCACCATGTTGATGAGTTTAGAATATGACCCAACTTCAACAAAAGAATCACTTTTAAAGAAACAGAAGCAGAAATAAAGTCTAAAGACTCCAAGGAAGTTTTCTAATACAAAGAAGAAAGATTTCATTTTTTTTTCTTATCTCTGAAGCACAAAACTTTTTGGTTAAAAAAAAGCCCAGAAACATTTGTCAGCGGATGAATACCAGAGTGGTGAAAATGATTGGTTCCATCTTCGGCTCCTTGATGAGTGAATCACAAAAGTTCACTTTGACAGTGAGGGCTTCTTTAAATACACAGAACTGTCGGTAAGCACTTTGCAAAGGCCAGTAATTGCATGGTTGGTAGTTTGATCACATCAATTTATCATTTTGCTGGAGCTGTCAAACAGAGAAGGTTGTGTGTGAGTGTGTGTTCTTTGTGGCAACAGCAAATGACCCTGTGCTAATGAGACAATATAACCTTTGGCTGTTTGACGGCAAAAATAAAGAGAAATGCCAAAGTAGTTTAGCGGCCGCGGTTGAATGCCAGCCTTTTCTGACACTCATACTCTATATTGGTATAAATAATAATCCTGGTACCGTTTTATGGGGCCCAACAGCAATAAAACAACCTCGGTTCAGCTTGGCTGAGAGCGGCTGAACAGTTGCAGAAGGTTAAAGATCAACAGCCTCACAACAGCTCCGACGTGAAGGGATTCTCAGGATTTCTGTGTTTATGGAAACAAAAATTCTCAGTCCGTCCAATGATAGCTGCAAACCGGCAGCTGTTGAGCGGAACAAGATTTGCAATGAAGTAGGAAATTTCCAGAGTTCACACCTCGCTGTGGCTGGAGCGTGACGAGTCCCCGCGGGTTGATAAGAGGCGAGAGGCAGACAGCGGAGGCGGAGCTCCGACCCTCTGCAGTGACTAATCGCTCCCGTGTTGCTCACTGTGTCTTATGGGCAAAGCATGTCAGCCAGGACCGATCAAACCAGACCCAGATTACATAACCAAAAGCAGCCTGGACTCCGTCAGTAAACTGTAGTACTTTATCATTTACTGGAAGAACTTCATTTAAAACAGTTTTTTGTGAAATCCATCTTCTTAGTACAATCCCAGCCTGCTCGCTCTACAAATATTGTTTTGTTTAATTACAGAAGACCAGAAACTGTACGAAAAAACATTTTTTTATTATATAATTCACAGAAGTTTTTGTTTTTAAAGGAATTATAGGTGAAAATGACCTCCTTCAGACCTCTGTCTGGTCAGAGGAATCGTCCACTTCATCATTTTCTTCAAATTCTGAAGAATTATAATCTTCAGAATTCAAATGGAAATGATCCACCTCATTAAAATACCTGTGGACCTGTATAGTTCTCTCTCATTCATAAATATATAAATATTATAAATGTATAATTGCAAATATTCAGAGAATAATCAATAAGCTCTAATGTTATTTGAAAACTTGATTTCAATGTGTAATTATTATTTTTCTGCATTAACATGACATTGTATTTTGATGATAATCAATGAGTTTTACATATCAGTTACATGATGTATGACTGATGTTTAATGTTTGATGAGATTAATCAATAATCAACAAGCACTTTACTTACTATTGGGAATGTATTGAAAAATTAAAAAAATGAAAAAAACAACAACCGGAAGACATAACTATGCAGAACAGTTAAATGAAGTAATCAAGTAGGGGTGGGATTCAATCAATCAATCAAACTCTACTGACTTTAGTTAATAATCACAAAGAATGAATGAACCAAATGTGACATAAATATATTTTATTTTTATTTGTTTTCTATTTTCTAATCAATGCATCTTATACATTCTGTTATGAGTTTGAAATAATTGTGTGTTTTGTCCTGTATTTTCAATCTATGCTTGAAATAAACTAATCAATCAATCAAATATACATAGAGGCACAAACGCTCAGCAAAAGTTATAAACAGTCTTGATGTTGATACTAATTTATAGCTGTAAAAATATCTGTTTTTTTTATGTATTTGAACTTCTTCATTCCTGGATGTACTGGACGGTACCGGAACCATGTTCCGGGTCCGCGTTAGGGTCCGCGTCTGTGGTGGGAACAGCCACCACATAAAAAACCGACGGGTTAGGGACCTGTCATGCAGGGGTCCTTGACCTGACATCCAAATATAACGACTTGGGATCAGAATGTATCAGACCGCAGGAAGAACTTGAGCAGAACTGCTGATCGTGTGAAGATGACCAGATACTGAAACCTCAAGCAGCCAAAAACAAACGGAACGCAGACTTCAAAGTTTTCTCTTTCCTGCTTTAGCTGCATAAAACCTCCATATTACTGAGATGCATGTTTGGTTGTTTTTGTGAAATTCTTCCTCATTATCCTCAGAGGTAGATTTGAACTTTGATTCCAAGCTTTAAAAACAGCATTCCAGCAACGTTTGATCCACCGATTCTAAGTGTTTGGTTTGGATCATCAGCTCCTCAATGAAAGTATCTGCATGAATAAATAAATGACCAACCAAAGCTGAGGAGGTGCATACTGGTAATGATCTCACACTTTGTTTTCCTTTCTTTAAACAAATGTTATTCGTTCTAAAGCTCCACAGCTTCATTTGTTTCAGGTTTTCTTCAGTCTGAATGTCAGACGTTTGGATTGTCGGCACGTTTGGTTCACACTTCCAGACACTGAAATTAATGCATTCGAATCTTACTGGGTCAAGCAGTAAGAAAAAATAACCAACTGGAGAAAACTTTGAGGCTTTTCCGAATGGGATTGTCTCCTGATGCTATCGTTGAAATTCACTGATAAGCTCCGGCGAATGGAAAATAGAAAAAGTATTTGAATGATTTGCTAGAAAATCTAATTAAATGAACCTTTAAGTCCAGGTTCTGAAAGCCTAAGTTTTCCTTTCACTCTCCAGCTGTAATCTCAGCGCAGAAGAAAATATTTCCAGTTGGAAAAGGCTCACATTCCATCAGGCGCGCGTGAAAAGCTCCTGTGTTTAGAGACGATACAATCTCGGCATGATTGAGCTACAGGTAAGGAGCGCGGGATTCAGACGACCACAATTAGGCGCAGGCGGAGAGCGGGGGGGGGGATTCTGCTAGGAAAATTGCAGTCAGATTGGAAGGCTAATGCTTTTTACAATGGGTCACAAATTGAGGAGAGGGGAGACCGGAAAGGTCAGCCCGAAGCCGCTGATTGGCCTCAATCATCAGGAGTGACCGGGAGGCAGCAGGATGGAGAGCGCCGGCTTCTTCTGCTTTTTATAGACTGGAGTACCTGTGTCATACGGAGCGTCCATTAGCTTTAATGTAAAGATAGATGTAAGTGGAGCTGCATCTTCTCGTGCTTAAGTGTCCTGTCAATATGGAGAGGAGCTTTGAAGGAGACTTTATGGAGCATTGCAGCCTGCGTTAAACTGTCCCGCATTTAGTCATTATACTTGAACTGTTGTGTAATGATTGGCTAATTTTATGGAGGGAGGGGGCCACTTCCCTCCCGGAGTACAATCAGCGCTCTCTGCTGCAGACGGTGACCTTGATGGTGTCCAGGAAAGACGAGCTGAACCCACAACACGCCCCGGCTCTCTGCAGCTAACGAGCACCGCCACCGCTGCTGCTGCGCTTTATCTCCCTAATTAATGACTGAGACGTGACGCCGGCGGTCTGCAGACGCCGCCGCAGAGAACTTCCGCGTAAAAACAATTACCTGGTGAAATATTAAAGATGTTTAAAAATACTTTCCACTGAAGTGCAAATTTGTGACTTGATTATTTTGTTTGTGTGTGTGCTTAGCTCGTTAATATTCACATATCCTAATTACTAGAGAGGCTGAGCGTGTAAACAAAAGTCACATGGTCCGCACAAGGATTTAATTAATCAACAGAACATTTTATTCATTAACTGAACAAATCCAGTTCATGCAGATTTCTCGAGCTGAAACTCCTCACATTCTCGGTGGTCTTCAAAGCAATCAAGACGGCGGAGAAGTCGTTTTTCAAAAGCTAATGAAAGGTTTGTTTTGGAGGAGTTCTTCCAGGCGGAACCGATTCTGTGAAGCAGGGGTGTCAAACTCAATACGGGGGGGGCAAAATCCCAGACGCACTTTAGGTCGGAGGTCGAACCAGATAAACATTTATTGAACACTCTAAGACTACATTTTTAAAACATAATTATGAATATGTAGCATTACCTGTGAGGATGTTAGTGTGAATGCTGGAAGCTGAATTTGATCACTGAAAACACTGAAGCTGATAGCTAGCTAAATACAAAACTAACCTAAAAAACAAGACAAAAAAAAACTTAGATTATCCAAAACAGGATTTGGCTGAAAAAAATAACAAATCTTCAAATTAGACTAAAAAACTTTTTAAAAAAATTAGCAAAAACATTTAGCATCTAAATATTATTCAAACCCCAAAAGAGCCTAAAACAACTGAAACAAAATAAATCTAAATGAGCCAAAACAGCTAGCATGTCGCTACAATATTAGCCAAACTCCAAAAAGCCTAAAAATGCCCAAATAGTCCAAAAAGATAGCAGAATGCTAATTTTGAAAACTTTAAAACTGTAGCTTATTAACAAAATTCTGAATAATAAAAATACAGGAATATTATTCCAGAATAAATCAACTTAAACCTTAAATTAAAGCCGCAAGCGGCGTTGGATGGCCCGCAGTCGCTACCCGGCCCCCCTTCTCCCTCGCTGCACCCACCGCCGCCGCACGCACGCGCTGCCGCACGCACACGCCGCCGAGGTCATCGAAACTTTAGGGATTGTTGAAGACTCGTGCTAGCGGCATGTGGGTCAAATTTCGTGACAATCGGACAAACTAAACATTTGTTTCACCTCTCTGAAATCCCAAATTTTCAGATTTCGAAACAAAATGGCCGCTAAACCGTAGTTCATGGAGACATCCAATAATAATGTAAAAAATAGCCATGGGTATATCCAACAAAGGTATGTTGGTTTCGTTTGCGAAATGCGAAATAAAAAATTGAAATTGCTGAGTCAGCACTTTTTTTCGCGACGGTTTTTTGCGTACCAGAGGCGCACTGTACGCATTTCGGTTTCGTAAGTGATGTCATTTCGTTCAGCTCGGGCCTCCGGACGCGCGGATGCCACTTTTATGCAAATCGGGCAAAATATGTTCGAACTAGCTAAAACCGTGTCTTTCGCGACCTCGCCAAGTACACGCCATTTCATATTCTACAACTTACAACATTTTTCCCCCAGTAGGCTCCCATTAATGCCCAACTAAGTCACATAACAGTTGATAAAACCCCCTTGGAGGTATTTCTTTTCGTAGCTCGTAGCATACGTGCTTTTTTCGTAAATTTCAAGATGGCGGCAACTTCCCAAGGTCAAAGGTCAATCAAACTTCTGGGGTGTTTGTAGTCTCCGGCTATGGACATGCTTGTGAAGTTTCGTGAAAATCGGACGAACAAAAGTGCCGGTTTCCCATATTGTTAAAAAACGTGAAAAACGCCATTTTTCAGTTTTCGCCGCCAGATTGGCGCCAAGGCGTGGGTCGTGTGGCCATCCCATAATGATTTCAAAAGTTCTTGGGCTTATCCCCAACACGTGTCATTGGCCGTTTTTTGAGTTTTCCGAAATACTTTTTTTGTCGTCCCATAAGCGAAAATCGGCCCATTCATTTTTTTTGCGGGAACGCCCCCTGTGATGTCATCGTTTTGGGCGGTGTAACGCGCACTATGCCGAAAATTCATTTTCAATTTTCCCTACGTGTGGTGGTCCGATTTGGAGGTACTTTTCGTTCATGTGGCGGGGGTGTAATTTTCGTTCAAAGGCGCAGACATTTTACGTTTTTTCACTCAAAAATAACAATATGGTCCTTGCAGTCAGTAGATGCTGCTGCGGGACATAATAACTTTCAATATTTTACTCTCCATAAAATAGATTTTGTTAAAATTACACGTTAGAAATAAGCACAAGATAACATCGGGTCATTAATAGCAATAAAATAAATGGATCTGGAGTGCCGGATAGAATTACCAGGAGGGCCGGATCCGGCCCCCGGGCCTTGACTTTGACACATAAGCTCTAAATGCTCCGTTTCTGTTCGGCGAGGGGCCAGAATTCACAGGCAGGAAATACGGCTTAAGCACCTGAAGGAGACATGAGCGAATTTAGGAAAAAAGGAATTGAACAGCGGTGACTTCTGATAAATCAATGTTCCTGCCCTGAGTCCACATGCGGCTGACAGCAGAGGTGTTAGATTTCTGCCTCAGATATGGGCCCGTTCTCACTTCACTGGCTCCACATTCTGCCAATTTATCAGACACCCTCAGTGCCGGGAATGGGAAGAATGACTTCTTTTTTCTTATTTATTCTTCATGAACCAGTGGATTTACTCTCTAAAAACTCTGGCTACAACATCTCTGGAAACACAAGCAGAAACAGAACAAATGATGAAGAAAATGACAATCTGGACATTTTTCTAATTTTTTCTTTTTTTTCCTGAGGGTGAAGAAATGTTCTGACTGTCAATCTATCTTCTCACAGGCAAACACTTCATCCAGAGAAAGATAACTGCTGCTCCTCACAGATATCTGCTGTTCCAGATTAAAGTAGAGTTTGACTTTGAGATCAAAGGCTTAAAAAAATCCTTACTGGTGAGAGTGTGACATCAAATCAGTCCATTAAAGTCCAGATCAATGCGACCCCGTCATGATCTCTGCTCCGGTGATGCTCTGAATGACTTGTTCTCGTCTGCAGCCCCGAGGACGGTTCAGGTCTTCTCATTTCTGGAGCATGGAGGTTGGAGGACGTTCACACCGACGGGTTGGATCCAAACTGCCTCGTTTCTGGAGATGGTTTGGTGTAAAGCTGACCTGAACTCTGATGAGGACTAGAGAAGTAAATCTGATTGTGAAGCTGAGGTTCTGAGCGGATATATAGTATGTTATTCATTTTTAGTTTTATTCATTTTTAAGTCTTCCAAAGGTAACTTATGATCATATATATGGATGTAGATGACTATAGAGAAAACACAGCATGGTGAAGCTGTGTGGTGACTGCTGTCCATGGTGCTGATCCAGTGACTGCTGTCCGTGGTGCTGATCCAGTGACTGCTGTCCTTGGTGCTGATCCAGTGACTGCTGTCCGTGGTGCTGATCCAGTGACTGCTGTCCGTGGTGCTGATCCAGTGACTGCTGTCCGTGGTGCTGACCCAGTGACTGCTGTCCATGGTGCTGACCCAGTGACTGCTGTCCATGGTGCTGATCCAGTGACTGCTGTCCATGGTGCTGATCCAGTGACTGCTGTCCATGGTGCTGATCCAGTGACTGCTGTCCGTGGTGCTGATCCAGTGACTGCTGTCCATGGTGCTGACCCAGTGACTGCTGTCCGTGGTGCTGACCCAGTGACTGCTGTCCATGGTGCTGATCCAGTGACTGTTGTCCGTGGTGCTGATCCAGTGGCTGCTGTCCATGGTGCTGACCCAGTGAGAACTCTGAATGTCAAAGTGAGGAAATGAAACGACCCTCGAGCGTTTCTGATCTCTGCGTGGTTTATTTGTACGTCTTTCATGGTTCTGATATGATTCATTTGTAATACAGCTGTATTATATATGGTAAACATGTAAGAGCCTGAGTTTCAGCCCCCAGAGGTACTAAGGTCTGTTGAGACAGAGGAACCTGTTCAGCTGATGGTCTGTCCAGAGGTAAGTTATGCCTCACACACTCTTCATTCATGTTTCGGCTGGTTTGCTTGCAAACATTTGCCTTTAAAGGCTTACAGGCTTAACCTTAACCCAATTATTTTTTCTTTGTTACACATTTTGTTCTTTTTGCGGGGAGACGGAACATGCGTGACCCACAGACCTGTACGGGACATACAGGTGTCCTGCAGGAATAGAAATCTTCATGCACAGTTTTCCAAATGTACAGGCGTCCTACAAGCTCTTATGCATTATGTACTGCATGCAGTATTTGTATGAGCCAGTACTGTCACCCTCCTAATGACTCTCCACATGCATGACAATGGTACGTTCCATTTTCACGACTTCCTGTGATGTCAAGTTCCTCAACTGCGAGACAAACCCGAGTTCACTTTGACCCTCCACAGACCAGACAACCCCAAAACCTGTACGGGTCACCCCCCCCCCCGTCCCACCTCGATTCCAGAAGAGTCACAAAAACATTTGAAACGATCCTGCTGGAATGTGGTTCAGGACAGAGGTCCAGTCACCTGAAAATAAATGAAAATAAGAGGAGGAGAATCTGGTGTGAACGCCGTCTGAGACGCTGAAGACGAGCCGAGCCTAATTAAGGTTTTAAACTGTTGTTTGTGTGTTTTCGTTGTTTGCTGCGATCCACGGTTGGTAGTTTGTCACACATGTAGCTGTCAGTGGAATCCTGATTTTGATGCTGTGGAATATTGAAAGCGTGCCTCCCCGCTGCTGTCGGCTGTCAGCTTATGTAACCACTTCCAGCTGCACCCTCCCCAATTCTTCAGTCTAAATCAAATCAGGAGTTGCTCCAAACACGTTCAGATCTTCACAGACACGCTCCTCACTGATGCTGCGACGCCTGCACCAAAACACAGCCCCATCTGCATAGACTCAGTCTGCTTTATTTAGATTGTTATTCTGCATTTCATATGTTTTCTATGTTATTCAGTTCTATTCCACAACATTGTAAAGTCCTTTTTCAGATTAAATGTTCGACTGTGAAAGCATCAGCTGCCGAATACTTTTAAACACACATTAGTGTAACTCCACAAGTTCCATCTCACTCTGTAAAGCTGCCATACTCCACTAATGAAAACCATAAACTTTGGAGTTCTAAATGATAAAAAGCACCTGAGGCTCACCTGTACAGATATGACCGACTTCTGCAAATGAATGAAGAAGCAGCTTCATGTTTTGGGGCTGCAATAATGAATATTAACAGGAAAGTTCTGTCTGGTGGGCTTAAGCATATTCTCTTCAGAGGACTAGATAGATGGAGAATCCTTTATTGATTCACGCATGGAGGTGTGAGCTTGTCTGTTAGCATACAAACCAAATAAAATCACATGAAAACAGGAACATGTTGGTTTGTTGGACCTTAATAAGGAAAAGCTTTCTTAAGCCTGAGTCATATGAAACCGTCTTGACTTGCAGTACAACCATCTCCAGGGAGATTATTAAAATTGGAACATACCATCACCATGCAGAGGGGAGCGTATCATGAAGTATTCATGAAGCTAACGGTAGTGTACGGGCCTTCAATGACAAGAATGACCTGTTTGCATTCGACTTGTTCAGTTTTATTCACCGCCAGTAGGAGGAGCCTGCGAGTTTCTCTGTGTGCTGAGGTCTTGTCACGCAGCAGACATTTTTGGGCGGAGTCCAACAGATTTTTGACCTGGTAAAGTTCTAGAAGGACGTATCACGTGAACAGCACTGCTGGAGACATGACAAACCTGTACGACACACCTGACCATTACGTGTTGTACAAGTGATCACTATGACCTGTCGCCCGCAGCACGCCCATAGATAAACATGAACATTTTTTTGCTATGATCTTGGTATTTTATGGGCTCCACTTGTGTTTCCCTACAGTTGGGACTAAAAATGAATGCATTACTAAAATAATGTATCCACTTTGTAGGAAATGTTTCTGCATATAAACGTGTAACGTGTGAGTTTAACCTCCTTCCAGATCTAAAGACTGGAGAGTCGTGTCAGTCACTCTGCAGTTTCTACTGTTTTCTATAAGCGGTGAAATCTGACAGATGAAACCATTCTGCCACATTTTCTGTCTAAATGAACATGAAAAGGTGTCAGAACTGGACTTGTTTGAGTTTATTAAACTTTCAGCTGCTTCCGAATGTTGACCCCAGTTCTTCACATTTCATTTCTCATTCAACATTGAAGCCCTCAGTCCGAGAAAAAAGAAAAAAAAACATTCTTTTTATTATGAGGGCAGAGAAGAGAGAAAATCGTCATCAGAGAAATGAAACAGGAGATTACTGCACTATTTTGGATCAATAATTAAAGTGAGTTGAAAGAAAAACTTGAACCAGTAAAATAATTCATCCGCAGAGTATTGTTTTATTTAAACAGTTTGATATGAGCTTTATTAAAAAGAGAAATTGGACGTTTCAGAGATGAAAGATGAAGGTTTCTGGAATGTGAGTTTAGGTTTCTTTATCTTGAATTTAGAGGAAATAAAACAAACAATCAAAACATATTTCTGACTTGTTATAAAACACAGAGATATCCTCTATCAATGTGTGAGAAGAAATGGTTTTAACTTTAGAAAAAAGTGACTCCAGTTCATTTGAGTCGTAATAATCCAATAAACCATTGAAAACTATGGAAGTTTTTATGAGCCATAATTCAAAATATTATGAATTTTGCAATTGACAATTCAATCTACAAATTAGGTTTTTCTAATATAAAAAATAAATTCTGCAATTTACAATCAAAATTTAAAAATGAGCTCAAAAATCTCTTTTAGCGCTGCAAGTCATCCACATAGAAGCTAGCGCATTAGCCTCCGACACCAGACTACTCCATTGTTAGTTGATTTGAGTTATGACACAAACTGTGGGATTTTACTAGTTACTTTAAATGAATTTAAAGCAAATTATGTATTGTAATGTCATTTTTAATTATTGAATTGTAAATTTACAAACTGCATTGACATCTGAATTATGACATCAAAAATACAATATAAAATGCTTTTGTTTTTATGGAATATTTTATTTTAAGCTTGTAATATTGAATCAAAATTAGCAAAATCCACTTTCACATAATAAGCCTAATTTGAATATTGAATTGTCAATTAAAAACTGCATCATACTTTGAAAAATCCATAAAAACCAATAAAGGTGTTTAAAACATTGAATTCTCTGGACATCAAAATGAGTGATGTTGAATGAAATCTGTCATCGAGTGAGACTTTGTGAATTATCTGACCTTTTTATGCACTCCAGAACTTTAGCAAATCTGGGAGATATTTCAGAGATTCTTCTTTTAATTTCTTTCATATTTATTTATTTATTTCATTTTCAAAGCACACATAAGGAGTTTTTCAGTAATCAAGGTTTCTGAGAAAAAAAAAGAAAATGAAAAGGGACAGAAAGAAGTAAACTTATTAACTCTGCCCCATTTAACCAAGTCAGTAACTAATTTCAGTCAACAAACAAAATTACAAAATTATGCAACAGATAAAGCAAGTGGTAAGAACAAAACAAAAAAAATAATAGTGAAAAAAGTAGTAGTATTTTTTTTTTTTTTTCCTTCCCTTATTCTTTTCCCTCTTTTCCTTTCTCTTTTTCCTTCCTTTCCCGTTAAGCATTAATCCCGTTTTTACCGTTTTTAATGACTGTTTGATTCGTATGATGTGAGCATTTGTTTTTTCACAGTTTTTTTAAAAGTAATAATTGAATTAGATTCTTTTATAGATTTTTCTAAGGTATTCCATAATCTCATACCCTGCACTGAGACACTTTTTTCCTTAATTTTGGTTCTAAATTTATTGGTTTTAAAAATTTCATGCCCTTTTAAGTTATAATTGCTCTTTCTTTTTTCAAACTTCTTTTGTATGTTAAGTGGTAAACTTCTGTGATGTGCTCTGTACATACGTTTTAATATGGAATGATTTACTAAGTCTTTAAATTTCAGTAGTTTTAGCTTTATAAACAGAGGTGTAGATGGATCCAGATACTTCCTCCCAGTAATGATTCTTATTGCTCGTTTTTGTAACACAAGTATTGAATTTATTGATTTCTTGTTAGCGTTTCCCCAAATTTCTATGCAGTATGTCAGATATGGTACAATCAGTGAATTATATGAGGTATAATGATTTTTCATCTAGTGACCATTTAACCTTATATAACAATGCTATCGTTTTTGCTATTTTAGTTTTTATGTAGTTGATATGAGATTTCCAGTTTATTTTATCGTCTATAATCACCCCTACAAACTTGGTTTCTTTCACTTGTTTAATTTGAGGACCTGCAATTTCCATTGAGAAGTTAGTATTTATCTTATGGTTGCTAAATATCATCAGATTCGTTTTTTCACAATTTATTGATATTTTATTTGTATCTAACCATTTTTTAAATATTTCCAACTCCCTTTGGATTAATTCTGTCATTTGTTTTATATCGTTACCCACATAATAAAAAGTAGTGTCATCAGCAAATAAAATACATTTTAAGAATTTGGATGCACTGGTGATGTCATTTATATAGATGTTAAAGAGTTTGGGGCCCAAGACTGAACCTTGAGGTACCCCGCATGTTATTGAACTTAATTTGGATTTAATGTCATTTATTTGTACAAATTGTTTTCTGTTTGATAGGTTAGAGAAATTTCCATTGAAATAACCTGAAGTCCAGTCAACGAGTACAGTCTGGTTTCTCTGTTCTCTAATGTATGTGGACATGCCCAGAAAATGCCCCCCCCCATTTGCATTGTTTTCAAACAGCTGAAGTGGTTGGCAGAGATTGCTCGCTTCCTTTTGACATTTCAAAACTCGGTGGAAATCAATTTGGTTGCGGGTTGATCATCCCCCCGCGCGGATTGAATGATTGTTTCATTAACTTCAGTGCGTTATACCCCGGTGCATCAGCAGAAAGGAGGCATCGCTTCTTCTGTTGCGGGGCAATATTAATCTCTAAAATAGGTAGCGCATTATGCAAATGGCCGAGGAGGACCTCATCCATGTAAGACTGCTTTTTTCCCTTCAAAACAACCTCGGGGATTGTTTTACAAGAGGTGCAAAGTGGGAACATGTGCCACTGTGCTGCTGAGTGTATCCCCTCTAGCCGTGCATTATCCATTCTGCTGCCGGATTAATGGGGCAATTGATCAACGGCGGGCTTGTGTATCCAGGAGAACAGCTGATCACTCACCTACGGCGAGGCTCGACACAGGAGCACCAATCAGCACCGCAGCGGTCAGGATGATTACAGACGCACGGCTGGGCCGACTCCCACCGCCCCTGACAGGCTGACATTATTAGGACAAGGAGCTGCAGAGCTGAAGAGGCGGCAGACTGGTTGAACATGGCGGAAAGCTAACAAGCATGCAGACGCAGGTGCTGGGCTTAATGGAGGAGCTGGAGAAAGGCTGCTGCTGCCGGGAACATCGTCTGCCTTTAGAGCAGGGGGGTCAAACTCAACCGCTCGGGGGGCCAAAGTCCGGGCCGGACAGGATTGATTGATTATTTAAGACAGGGACAGCATATATTAATAAAACATTTAAAAATGCAAATATATAAGATTATAGCCTTTTAGACTAATTTCCACCTTTAGTCCCTATAGAAAAGGTTGTTAGTCTCCAAGTAAAAGTACAAGTTAAAACAATACATAAAAGGTAACCAGAAGTCTGAAAACAGCAGAAACAACAAATTGGGTTGTCAATAGAGAAACACACAACAGGAAATTCATAAAATATAAAAGCAACATTTAGGGGGGAGAAAAAAAGGATCAACATTTATTGAACACTCTGAAAATACATCTTTAAAACTGTAACTTTTTAACATCATTATGAACTAGATATTTGAATGCTGAATGCTGTGTAAGTGTGTAAAAGCTGAATTTGGACGCTTAAGATGCTGAAGCTGAAAATACTGAGGAAGATAGCCCGCTAAGATATAAACTCAATGCCAAATTACCCTTAAAAAATGTAAAAAAAAAAAAAAAAAAAGCTAGCATGTAGCTAAAAGCCAAAAAAAACTTTAAAAAAGCCTAAATGAGCCAAAACAGCTAGCTTCTAAATGTTATCCAAACTCCAGTAGAGCCTAAAAAACCTACTAAAAAGAAAAGTAAATTAGCCAAAAAAAGCTAGCATGTAGCTAAAATATTAGCTAAACTCCCTAAAAAAAATCTTAGTAAATGGCATAATAGTCCAAAAAGCTGCACAATGCCAATTGCAAAACTTAACATAAGTTTTGCAATTATGAATAATAAAGAAGCAGGAATATTATTCCAGAATAAATCAACTTAAACCTTAAATAAATTTCAATATTTGATTTTCCATTAAAATATATTTTGTCAAAATGATACAAGTTAGAAATGAGATCAAGATAACATCGGGTCATTAATAACAATCAAATAAAATGATCTGGAGGGCCGGATCCGGCCCCCGGGCCTCGACTCAGACACATGTTGGTTGGAGTGACACAGTTATAGAGACCAGACATGTAGATAAACGTTTATGAGCTTCTGTGATGACGGCAAAGGGAAAGATGGTATTTAGTCGGCGTTCATGTCAGTAAATATCAGTTACCTGCCAGGATTGTGAATAAAAGTAAACAGATTTAATGCTGAAGCTGCTTTCTGTCTCACAAATAACATCTGAAAGCTGTTTTAATGTCCCCAGAGCCCCCTAAGGCACTTATGACAAACTCAAACTAGAAAAGCTTTTGAGAGATTAGGAAACAGATGCATCAACAATAATTGGACTTCAGAGTCTCTAACATGAACCCTGATGTCAGCCTGACGCACATCTGGATCCTGCTGCCCGCCGTCCATCACTCACTCCGCTGACACACTCCAGCTCATCCAAGCATCCATTCAATCAATGCAGGAAGTGATTCAACGAGTTCTTTAAATTATAGCTTTCACACCAAGCGCGGTGGAGGCAGTGAAGCTGAGTGGTAATGTAACTCCAGAAGAGGAGATGGGCTTCCAGTTGCAGACCACGTGACTGACGGTTCAGTCTGACGGACGCTTTCCTTTTTTCTTTTTGTAATTCAGCTCAAAGGTCTCTCTGTCCAAATCGGCTTTTAAGTGAAGCTTCATTTACAGTACGTATGATTGCACTTCCAGATATGAAGCAGTTCAGTGTTTTTATTGGAAATCTACTTAGCTGTTATCAGATGAAGCTGAAGTGACACGGCTAAAACCTTCTCTGTGGACGCAGAGCGAGATGTTAGCTAAAAGCTGCATTATGTTTCTGTGTCAGGACTAACCATCAACTGAAGAGCTTTCTGGAGATCTGCTGGAGATTGTTTTGCTTCAGTAACTGTCTGTTCAGCTCTCCTTAACAGCCTTTTTAGCGGCGGCGGCGGCGGCGGCTGCAGTCAGGCGTTTAGCGAGGACAAAGCTCCAGTAAACCCAACCGCTTCCCACCATCAGACAGCATAAACAGATAAGGGTTGCTGGCGAGGGTGCTGAGGCGTTTCACGGCAGTGAATTTAGATGTTTCAGGCAGGAGCTGGAGGGGAGACGTCCCACTTCAGATGTCGTAGAAGGTTTCTGATACAATCTAAAGAAGAAAAAGAGGTTTCACTCAAACCAAACAGTGACTGGGAAGAGTCAGAGGCGAGTTGGAGTCCTGATAAAATCCCGATCAGACTTCTTCAGTGCAGTCATTGGTTCTTCCAACCAACCTTTGAGAATCTCCAACCCGAGATGGACCAGAGGAGACCTGAAGTCTCCAATGAACATTGTTGAACAGAAAAGTTCTGAGCAGCTTTTGTTAGACATGAGAAGATGAAGCTAAAACAGCAGCTAACATGCTAACACCACAGCTCCACTTATCAACCGTTAACACGATCATTCCAGAAGATTCTGAGGAGGAAATGTGTCTCCACGCGCCGCTTTACTCCTTCAGAATAAACTGGAATAACATTCATCGTGTTAACACTTTCAGAAAAATGACCATAAACATGGCAGCCATGGTGTTAAAGGGTTAAATCTGAGAGGTTTTAAAAGAAACACACACATGGATTCAACTGAGGAACAAGTGATGAGGAAGTATGTAAAGTGCACATTTATTTACATTAGAACTGATTAGAAGGAAATGGCGACGCAGAACAAAGCTGGAACACGTCTGTCTGCAGGACACGTTCTGATAAGGTCTGTCCTGGTGTTGGACGTGTGACTCGATGTGACAGACTCATTAAAGCTGTTAAATGTTTAAACGAGTGAATTAGCTTGGATGAAGCATGCAGAAGTGTCACAGTCGAGGCTGGAGATGGTAATTCCATCCAGGATCTAGTTTGGTGGGAAAACATTATTTTTTCCTGACACTGGAACGGAGTCTGGTCGAACATGACCTGAAGTCACCAAGTCGCTCAGATTTCACTGTGGAGAATGTCTATACTACTCTTTACTCTTACTTTACTACAGTACTAGTACCCAAAGACGGTTCTGAACCCAGCACCTTTATGGCGGCATTCTTCTTCAACCGTAATCGTCTTTCAAACATCATTAAGCTCCTGTTTTAAACGATGAACTAAAGTAAAGCCAGAAAAAGACGAGTTGCTGGACGACCTCTACTGTTGTTCTCTACAATGACACTCTAGCGGTCTGCAAACGTAGTGAAAACAAACCGTTCAGAGGAAGCAGAACATAGTTAAAGACATCAAAACCTGAATTCTGCTCTAGATTTTAAAAAAATCCTATTTTACTCTAAATAAACTCACAGTTTTAAATAAATGATGGACAATTGAAGAAATGAACATTTGCTGCTCATCAGACGTGAGATATTTCTCCTCGTTCTGGTTTGAACTCGTTTTACTGCTCGACTCCAATTAATGGAACGATAAGAGCAGAGTTTCAGAGCAGACAGGTGATGACATTTTGGTAAAACCCACTTACAAATGGTGGTGGGGGGTGTTAATGAAAGAGGAGTTAAAAGCAGAAACACCAAAGAGGTGGAGATCAAACGTGAGACCTTGATAAAACTGCTGACTTTAAGAAGGGATAACGAGGAAATGAGGCGAAAGCAGCCAGTGAGGATGAACGAACGAGTTTAAAGGACGAAGACGATTCCACGCCATGAACCACAGTCAACATCAGATTCATTCAGAAATTGTAATTCCAGACTGAAGAATCTGGTGAAAGCAGATCCCAAACACCAGAGAGTTGACTTTAGGAGCTTTAAACACATAAAACTTCCATCTCTCCTCCACCAAATCCTTATCAGTTCAGCAGACATGAATCCCTCTGGATGGCCACAGATGCCTCAGAGCAGTTCGCTCTCAAACACTCGTCCCTCTGTGCTAAAAGCAGCAAAGATGCAGGGTTATCTGAATTTGGCCCACAGCCTGTGCGGTTGACAGTAAACATGGCCTCCACAATGACAGCTGTCCCCGCTTTCCTGGAGCCACTGAATCGGAGCCAGATCCTCAGAGTCTGTAAAGCCGGGACGTGAATGAATATTTCTACATTCCTAGTTAGCACTTCAGGTGATTGGACTGTCAGGATTGGTTTACCTGTATTTTTATTTGGTGGGACTGTCTGTTGTTGCATTGCACTCTGGGTAGCAGGAAGCTAAGATTTCTTTAATGACGTTTCATCTCATAACTGCTGTGTCTCATTCTAATAGTTGAAAGTTTGATAAATGTTCAGCAGCTAATACAGAATAATAAATATGTTTATTGTAGGAATTCCATAAAGTTTGAGTTTGTTGTCAGGAAATAGACTCAGCCCATGTATCCTGCTAGCTTGTTGCTGCATATTTACATAATCATGCACATTTGTTGACTGTATGGTTACCATAGTAATGGATCAAATACATCATTAAAAACAGTATTTTGATGCTTATTCCTGATTGATTTACATTTCCAATGTTTTCTATTTCATGGATTTCAGTTTCACTCATACATTCTAAGCCAGGGGTGGGCAAACTTTTTGATTTGTGGGCCAGAAAGGGTTCTAAAATTTGGCATTAGGGCCGGACAAGGAGCAGATGGAAGGAGTGATTTGGTAATGAACCTCATAAACTAAAAAGATGATATGGAATTTCGAGAAAAACATGCTTTAATTTGGATTAAAATTCACATATATTCATTTTAAAACAGAAAATTTGGGAATTGTAATTTCTAAATTTTGGTTTTTGTTCTCTTTTTGGTGATCCAATGTGTTGATGTTCTTCAGAGGAAAATGTGAACTCAAAGAAATCTGAAAAATCACCTTCTGACTCAGAAAAAAAACACACAAACGCCAGAGAAACAACACCATTCATGAGAAGAAACCAGAAATACAATGAAAATAAAGCAATAATTAGGATTTTTGATTCAATGTATTTTAATTTGGAGGTGTATTTTAATTTGGAGGGCCAGATTAAGTATCTTAAGGGGCCGCATGTGGCCCCCGGGCCGTAGTTTGCCCACCCCTGTTCTAAGCCATAGGTGTCAAACTCTGTCCCGCGGACCAAATTTGGCCCGCGACGTAATTATATTTGGCCCGCGAGGCACTATCAAATTAATAGTAGAGCTGGCCCGCCTGTATTATATAGTGGCAGCGCTGTAACACCGTGTTACCCGATGTTACTACAAGTCCCATAATGCTCTGCTGTTTGGCGCAACAGAGGCAGACACGCCCCCCTCCTCTGTGTCAGTAGCGGTTCTGTGATGTCGGAACGTAATGACCCGTTTTTACTTCAAAAGGCTGCAAACAAAAAGTAGGAGGTAGGTATTCAATTAAATCTTATTTAATATGCCATTTATATGTTTTATTGCTATTGTTTTTATTATTAGTAGTAGTACAGAGTTTTTCCTACATAGAGAATTTACTAGCGGGACCAGCTTCTGCGCACCGAAAAGGGGGGAAAGGTGTCTGATTCCAGGGGCCCAGATTGAGATGACAAAATGATAAAACAGAAAAAAAATTCCAGCAAACCAATAACCAATATATAATCGTAAATATTTTTGATTTTTAATGTCAAGGTAACAATATTTATATACTTTGTTTTAGAAACTTCTACGTAAACGGACCCCCCCCCCCTCCCTTTCTTTAAAAATGGTTCGGTCCGACTGGATTCGACTTCCGCAGGTAAACTGTTTGTGACAGACAGACCTGCAGTGAGTGAGGTAGAGAAGACCCTGGTTGTATTATTAACAACTTGAATTTGCATGTCTGCACCTTAAAATGATGTAAGTCTTGCTTGTTCAATATTCATTGTTAAAATGTTTAACAATTTTCATTGTTTGGTACCAGATTGAAAGGTTCAGTTGTTCAACCTTTGTTCAATTTAAAATTTTGACCAGCTGTGTATTTGAGTTTGAAACCGCTGCTAAATCTCTAATTCATAATTATATTAAAAAATTACAGTTTTACATATTTAAAAATTTAGTTTTAGAGTGTTAATAAATGTTTTTCCCGTTCGGCCCGCAACCTAAGATGTGTTTTGGATTTTGGCCCCTTGTGCGATTGAGTTTGACACCCCTGTTCTGAGCTGTCTCGACCCTCATGCTATCTCAGGTACGTTGATGTGGGGAGTGGGTCATATAGACCCTAAAAGATCTTCTTTTTTCATGAGTTTTGATTGTCTGGTGTTTGTGGCAGACATGAAATCCTGTCCGCCTTCATCCACATTTCTGATTGGAGGGAAAACATGTCCATGTGAGGCTGGGGTCATGTGGACCCTATAAGAGAGCGCAGGGGTTGAGAGGACCTCGATGAAGGAGAAGGACGCTCAGATCCCGGCTCGTGAAAACCAGTTGGGTTTGTTGTTCATCTGTGTTAACATACCAACAGCATGTAACACGTTAAGGTCCAATAGATGAAAATGTTTGATGTCTGTTTTATCAAATACATTTGTAATGTTTACATACTTCAAAAGAAGTGTGATTACTCTGAAACATGTCCAGTATCACTTCATTCCAAATGACTGTCGGTTGAAATGATGGACAAATAGAATCTAATCAACGATGTCCCATAATGCAGTTCTGTTCTGGTTTCTTATTCTGTCTCAATTATTGAACTTTTCACTTTGATTTATGGAAATTACTTTTTTATTCTAAAATGTTTTTTTTCTGTTTTACAGAGACCAGAAAAGGTAAAAACTATTGGATGTTGTTGATTGGTTGATGATTTCTGTCCATCATTTCTCTTGAAAGTTAGTCGGCATGAAGGTATTCTGGACATGATTTATAATAATTATGATACTTTTATTAGCATTCAGATCTTAAAGTCACATTTGAGAAACTCAAACACCTCTGGAGCTGGCGGGGCTCTCCGGGGGTGGGGCTCCCTGGCCCGGTTGGGGTGGGGCTTGCACCCCCTGCCCTCTGGTGTTGGGGGGCCCTGCTCGCCCTGGTCTGGGTGGCTGATGGGATTGCCCGGCGGTGGTGGTGGTGGTGGTGGGTGGGGGGGGCGGACTGCCATTTCCCTCAGCAGCCTGTCGCATTATGACCTGCCCTCCACCCCCCCTTCCACCTCTGGAATCATCCTCCAATACTTTTCAACCTCATATTATAATAGTGAAATCTGTCCATCTAAAGAGACCTTCAACTCTTTTGTGTTTGCTCATCTGTTAGACACTACAAGTAAAAAAAAAATAATAATAATAATAATAATACATTTTATTTCAAAGCGCCTTTCTGGTCACTCAAAGACACTGTACATTACAATGAGAGTGAATAAAATCAAGACAAATAAATACATCCTAAAAACAGAAACACAATAGAATCTAAAAAACAACAATAAAATCAGCCACAGGATAAATGGTCATGAGATCAAACAGAAAAAGCAGATTTAAACATGTATGTTTTGAGTTTGGACTTAAACACGGGTAATGAATCAATGGTCCGGAGATCAGGTGGGAGTGAGTTCCATAGTGTGGGGGCCGAGTGGCTGAAGGCTCGGCTCCCCATGGTGACCAGACGGATGGGGGGTACGGAGAGTTGGAGGGTGGAAGAAGACCTGAGTGTAAATATGGAGGAGCTCAGATAGATAACACGGGGCCAGGTTATGGAGCGCTTTGAAGGTGAGGAGGAGAAGTTTAAATTGAACTCTGAATTTGACAGGAAGCCAGTGGAGCTGTTGGAGGACGGGGGTGATGTGATGAAACGGTGGAGTTCTGGAGATAATGCGAGCGGCTGAGTTCTGAACCAGTTGGAGTTTATTGAGAGTTTTGTGAGGTAGATCGGACAGAAGTGCGTTGCAATAGTCGATGCGAGAAGTGACCAGACTATTGACCAATATAGAGGCGGAGTCGACAGTGAGGGAGGGACGAAGACGATTAATATTGCGCAGATGAAAATAAGCAGATCGGGTGATGTTATTAATATGCGGTTGAAAGGAAAGGGAACTATCAAGGATGACACCCAAGCTCTTTACCTGGGGAGAGGGGGAGACTGATGTGGAGTCAATAGAAAGTGTAAAATTTGAGATCTTGGAAAGTGTGGATTTGGACAAGTAATAATTCTGTTTTATCGCTATTGAGTTTAAGAAAGTTTTTGGTGAACCAGTTTTTTATTTCATGCAAACAAGATGTTAGGGAGGAGGGTGGGAGGGAGGAGTTTGGTTTACTGGAGAGATAGAGCTGGGTGTCATCCGCGAAACAATGGAAGCTGATTTTGAATTTACGGAAGATGTTGCCGAGTGGAAGGAGGTAAGTGATGAATAAAAGAGGACCAAGGACAGAGCCTTGGGGAACACCGGAGGAAACAGGGGAAGAATCAGAACGGAAAGATTTTAGTTGGATGAACTGAGTGACAGACATACATTTTAAGCTCAAGACTCAAATTTCATCATCCAATCAGGGATGTCCCATGGTTTCTGCCTTTTCCAGTTTCATTTTGCTTTCTGAGATGTTTCATGTTTTGGTTTCTGGAAGTGAGTTATATAATGTTTTTGCTTTTTTAACCCTCTCTAATGTTTGTACGTTGAGTGATTTGTGCTTCAGCTCCACATTAACCCCACATTCGACCTTGTGGTCACTCTGGATCAAAACATCGACTAAATGTACATTCGTTGATGTTTGAACTCCTTGAGATGAACTTTGCAGAGATAGTTCCTCTTCTGTGACTCTCTTCTCCTCCTCAGATGGCATCATTCTCCCCCCGCCTCCTCCCGTTCCCCCCATCCCAGCCCAGGCAGGCGCCGCGCTCTCTGCGCCGACCCAGCCTTCAGTGGACTGAAGCATTTGATCCATACCAGGATGATTCACGCGCTGCGATCTGGGGAGCTGGAGCCGCGCTCTCGCCCCCCTACATCCATAATTCAGCATCTGCTCCTTCTTCTTTCTCCTCCTGCTTTTCTCTCCCCCTCCCATCTCCTCCCTGCCTCTGCTCGCCGGCGTGCACACTCCCGCGCAGCATCCACAACCTGAAGCATCAGAGCTTTGGAAATCCCTCATCTGGAACTTGATGCCAGCATAAGGTAGGAGCAGAAGCGGAGATGCTGCTTTGGCTGGATGTGACTGAGAGTTTGGGATGCGAGGACGGCGTGGCGGGCGGCTTGTGGGTGACTCGCCTCCCGTCTTACTGCATAATTGACCTTTATTCTGACTTTTGCTGGTGGAACTGTTGCCGAGCAGAGAGCCTGCTGAGAAAATATTTCCTGGTCTTAAGACATCAGGGGTACATTAGAGAGAGTGGAAGCATTCGATGCTGCTTTGCAATAAAGTTTAATGTCCCTGTGTGAGTTACAAAGCCTCTCCAATCCCAACACACACCACGATACCTATTCCACCGCCTGCTTGGCTTTTATCAGCTCGTAAAGAAAATCGCTGAAGCTTAGCAGAAGGCTCCAGTCACTGCTGGTGGCGCTCGGAGAACTTGTGTTCTGGGCAGCAGACGCCTCGTTAAAAGCCTGATAGCTTCTGGTGAGATCATCCATTTTGAGATGTTTGCAGGACGTGTTAAAGGTGTCTACAGGTGGAGCGGCGCTCCTCAGCTGACTCTCTGATGCAGTGGCTTTGGTGAAAGCAGAGACACAAAGGATGTGTAGGATCTCAGTGTGAGTGTCTGCTGATGTGTTCTTACATAAGAAACCATTAAAGGCCGAGAGGCTGAGCTGTGATGCAACACGGCGTGGATTTCAAAGCCGCCGCTCCTCTGAAGGATTCCTGTGAAGATCTCTAAAACAACGAGGAAACTCCGGCGTGACATCCTCGCTTACACTAGAAAGTTGAAGGCTTTAGGATCAAATGCTCTACAGTCGAGTTTCCCTCCACTCCAGAACTGAACGGCTGCTGCTGCCGTAAATAATGATGAAAATCTTCTGAAAACTCCATTTCTCCACATATCTACAGTTTGTTTCCAAACACTGAAGAAATACTGCAGTTATAAAAGTACTTTTAGTTCTTTCATATTTTGTTTTACTATGTTGGATTTAAAGCTCCTCAGATCCATTAATTGTTCAGTTTCAATAATGTGAGCGATGAATAGAGGTTCTCTGTTAGAAAATCTCCAAGTTACTTTAAGATTGGATCATATTTGATATTTTTAGACGTAAACAGCCTCAGATTTATGTTTACATTTAGGAGTAAAACTTTAAATATAATTTATTGCTCTAACAACATGAACAAATCATATTTTTCTCTTAATTCAAATACTTCTGGTTCATTTTCTGTGATTTGTCTTTGACAGGAGAAATAACTTAAAGTTAAACCTTTTACCCTAAAACTGATTTCTGATTTGCTGAATGAGGATCTCATTAATGTCATTTAAGAGACACAACTGTGCTAACGAGCTAATCCCAGATAAGATATTAAAGATCAACTTCAATTAAACTAGAAAAGTGCATTACCTCCGATAATGCATGTGTGAATGCATTTTGCCGAATGTGGTAGCTGAAGATGCTAAAAATATGATAGCATAACTTCAAATTAGCCCAAAAAAACTCAAAAGTTGCCAAATTAGCCAAAAAAGCTAACATGTTGCTAAAATGTTAGCTTAACTCCAAATTAGCCCAAAAAACCTGAAAAGTTGCCAAATTAGCCATAAAAACAAACACATTGCTAATATGTTAGCTTAACTCAAAATTAGCACCAAAAAACCCTCAAAAGTTTCCAAATTAGCCAAAAAAGCTAACACGTTGCTAACATGCTAGCTTTGCTCCAATTTAGCCCAAAAGAACCTAAAAGTTGCCAAATTAGCCAAATAAGCTAACACTAAAATGCATAGATTTTAAAGGATTTGAAAAATTCCCATTCCTTTTCAATAAGGTTAGTAATTAGCATAATTCGTAAAAAAAAAAACGTAAATTTTGCGAAAACCAAAAATCTCTAGCCATAATGTCCTCGACGAGCTGAACACTTTGATACCAATATTGCACAAGTGTAAAAAGTGCACAAAGTTTTATAACGATTTAAAAAATGTCCATTAACCGTCAATGAGGCTAGTAAACTAGCATAGATTGCGTTAAAATCGTTAAGTGTACGAATTTCAAAAGTACAAGCATGAATGTCCTGAACCACCTGAACGTTTTGATACCACTGTTGCATAAGTTGTAAAAGTTCATAAAGTTTCTAAAGCATTTGAAAAATTCCCATTCATTTCCAATGAGGCTAGTAATTAGCTCAATTTGCGTAAAAAACGTAAATTTTGAGAATACCAAAAATACAGGCATGAATGTACTAAATTTGCGGAACGTTTTGACACCAATATTGCATAAGTTGCAAAAGTGCAGAAAGTTTTATAACGATTTGAAAAATTTCCCCATTGCCTTAACATGGACTAAAAATTGCGCGAAATCGCAAAAACCGTAAAATTTGCGAAAACCAAAAATACAAGCAGTAATGTCCTTAATGAGACAAACGTTTTGATACCAAGATTGCATAAATTGCATGAAGTGTGCTTGAGTTTTTACTTGTCAAAAAACGTACGGAAGAAAACGTAAATAGGTGAAAAACAATAGTGTGAATGCATTGAATGTATTCACACAATGATAGTTTTTACGTTTTTTTATATAGTATTTTCTGGACATAAATAAAGAATATGAGATTAACTGCATTTCTGAATAGTTAATGCACAGCAGGGTGAATCAGAAGCATATAGAAAACATATGAAGTGATATTTGTGTCACCACATCGAGAACAAAAGTCCGTTTTTAGATCAGAATTTAAAGAATAGCAAACAAAATGTTCAGTTTTAAAAAGAAAACTTTCAATATTACAAATGAAATATTAAAAGTTTCTTTTCTGAAATTCATTTTTGCATCACAAATGTTTTAAGATGCGTTCTCTCTCATCTCACAATTTGATTTATTGGTCATAACTTTAAGTTCAGTGTAAAACCAAACAGCCAATCAGAGACCAGCCTGGAAACTGTCAGGAAACTCAAAAATACATTTTGAAAGCAAGTATTTAATGTTTTTATTTGCAACTTTAAAAGTTTGACGTTTAAAACTGAACATTTTGTTTGTAATTGAGTCAATTTTGATCTCAAAACTGTGACTTTTGTTCTCACTTTGGTGGAACAAAAATCACTTCTTAAAAATACTGTTTAAAAATCTACAAAGCTCCGCCCCTTTCTGATGCATCCACCTGCAGACAAATAGATCCGTGAACATCTTTGTTTTTCTCGTCTGAGCTGGATCTCTGGATCTCTGGATCTCTGGATCGCTCTGACATCACTGTCAGGTTGCAGGTTAGCTTGTCTGAGGGGCTGTAAACTAGTGGGAGAGTGTAAACAAAGAGATGATGGGAAATGAGTGCTGGCTTACTCCAGACCAACAGTCCCGCCCACGACTTAGATGTGAGTTTCTGATAAATAATCCTAATGAAAAGATCACTGAGAAAAATGAAAATGAATCCAAAGACGATCAGAGAGGAATATAAAGGAGAAAGGAGGTACTCAGGGAAAAACTGTAGTACTAATACTATAGTAAAGCCTTTTAGAGAATATGTGAAAAGTGTTCAGTAACAACAGATAAACTGACTGTTTTCCTCTTTGATGGATCAACCTGGATGAATACAAATCTACACAGACATGCTAACAGCTTCTCATCTAGTATGTGTACATCTAGGGCTGTATACTGTATATGTGCATGTATATTAATCTTTAAAGCTGATTTCATTTGATTTATTGTGTTTGACTGTGAAGAGAAACTTCAGTTTCTGACCTTCATGTTTTCAGTTTGACGTCATGTTTTTGTCTCAAACTGGTTTTTGGTTTTTTGATGTTTCAACGGGTTTTAGTTTGGTAAACAGTGATGTAGACAGATGACAGCTACACATCATCATCATCAGTCAGGTGTTCTCATCTCCTTTAAGTCATACAATACTCATATATGACTGGTGCGTGGATGATTCCTTTATGTCATATTTCCATCAGGTTTGTATTTTCCACGAGAACAGAGATATAAACATATAGAACATAAAGAAGACTCGGATGTATTGAACCGATCCTGAGCGTCATTCTTTAGTAACATACAGACTGTAATAACAGAGACGTTCAGGAATAAGAGTGAGCGCGGCGCTGTTCTTGGAGGAATGCTGCCATCAGCGCTGGACGCTCCACATCTGCCTTCCACAGTTAACATTTTACTGTTGAACTTTCAGCATAGCTGCTGATTGAAAAAGCCTCCAGCAGATAGGTGCGATTACCCAGCTGCCACCTGCCACTGGGACACAATAAGCATAATGGTGGCCACACTAAATGACTTTCATGTCAGAGAGTGAATTCTGTTTGACGCGGCGCTTTAAAACGAGACTTTCAGAGCGGGAATACAATGTCGGAAATGTCAAGATTGTTAGATATTTCTGCATTCAGGAAACTAAATCTGTGGGTTGACGCCATACTTGTATTGTGTCATAATTTTAAAGCGCATTGATGCTTTGGTTTTTCCTTTATGTTGAAAGTCCTCTAGCAAGATCTTCCTTCAGTGCGTCCATCACTTCTTATTTAAATCAGTCTGACATGCTCTTCACCTTCAGAGAGGAGCAGAAAAACTGCATTTTAGATCCAATTTGAAATCAGAACTGGTGGGATTTTCACTTGTTGGAGTCATTTTGAGCATTTTTCTTTAGACTGAATTGTTTCAGGTCATTGAAGTTGTTGATCCTCTTTCTATGCAGATTGTTGAAGCTCCTGTGAAGAACGGCTTTTCAAATCCTCATGTTGTTCATTCTGCTTACACTTTAGCTGGAACAGACTCACTTTTTCCCAAGAATACTGGGGGGGTATTCACTCGAGCCCATACCCTGATTACTCCACCGCCGTGTTTGGAAAGTGACTTGGAGGTGTTTCTGTTAAAATGCTGAGAGAGGACATGAGATTCTTCATTAGAGGTGGGGATGCTCACAAGCTCCTGGTTGATCATTAACTGGATGGTTAACAGCTGAATTATATCTAATCCGTCTGATCGGAACAGAAAGACGAAGAAACACAACATCACATCTCAAACATCAATCATTCTAAATGAGAATTTGTTCTGATTCGATCCTGCTGCTAAAATAAAAACTAAAGAAAAAAAAAATCTGGTTTTGGTTCCATCAGGTTTTCAGAAACAACATCATGTCTTCAGATGCAGTTTGGGGAACTTTTTACTTCCGACCTTCTGCATATCTAACTGTGGTGGGAGGGGCAGAGCGCCATTCAATGCTGCTCGCAGCTTTAATGCTCATTGTTCCCAGAATTCCATGTGTGACCATAGAAGGAAATCTCAATATTTAAAATCGTTTCACTCATACACAGATTTATATATTTAGATTTGAGCTAAATATATATTTAACTGAAATCTAAATATTTAAATCCTAACTATATATTTAGCTCAAAGCTAAATATTTAAAATCGTTTCACTCATACACAGATTTATATATTTAGATTTGAGCGAAATATATAGTTAAGATTTAAATATTTAGCTTTAAGCTAAATATATAGTTAAGATTTAAATATTTAGATTTCAGTTAAATATATTGTTAGCTCAAATCTAAATATATAAATCTTAACTATTTATTTAACTCAAACCAAAATATTTAAATCTTAACTATATATTTACCTCAAAGCTAAATATTTAAACAAGTACTATATATTTAACTTAAATCCATATTGTTAAATCTATATTATTTTGTATTTTTGGACATGTCTTAAATTACTGTAAGTACATGGGCGACGACTCTGACATGAAGCAGTTCAGATATAGAGCAAATGCCTGCTTTTATTTTGGTAGTCCACTTCCACTTATTGCCAAGTTAATTTGCATATGAGCTAAATGTTTAGTTTGGAAACTAAATATATAGTTTTCAACTAAATATTTATAATTCATCTAAACATATGTATAAAAACTATATGAGTATATACTAAATATTTATTTTTTATCTAAATATATAGTTTGAACCAAAATATTTAGAATGGATCTAAATATATATTTAAAACAAGCTAAATAAATATATAGTTTAAAATTAAATATTTAATTTTTTACCAAATATAAAGTTACAAAATAAATATTTAGCTTTGATCTAAATATTTAGCTGCAAAACTTATATATTTAGTTTGAAAAAATAAATATTTAGATTAGATTTAAATATTTAATGAGCAAACTAAATTTTAATTTCAAAACTTATATATTTAGTTGGAGGCTAAATATTTAGCTTAAAATAAATATTTAGTTGGTTAACTAAATATTTAGTTATTAAATGTAATATTTATAAATATATTAATTTAAAGGGTGAGAATATGTATTTGAAAAACAAAACCTGTTTTTTTTTTCTCCTAAAACATTTTAAATATCTGAAAACATTGATGTAAAAATTTGACATCTCTGATTTACAAACGGCACCCCATAGTTTTCTGCTTTGTAAATCACATTTGTGTTTAATAGATAATTAAATGCATTTAGACATTAGGTTTTGCTTTAACTCATTTTTTAAGTTTTAAGGTTGTTTAAATGTTCCTGCTGGTGAGAATCATTTCACTTATTTGACCTTACTTTGTGTTTAAAGTATCTCAGAAACTTTGATGTTGATATTCTTTGATTCCATCAGCAGAGATCGAGATGCTAACGCTAACGCGCCGCTATAAACGGCGTCACCAGCTTCAGTTTTTCTTCTGTCGGCTGTAAATTCAGAGTTTCAGTCTGAAATGAAAAATAGACTAGTAAAAAATGTTTTATTTCATTTGTAAACAATAATCTAAAATCCTTTTCCACGTTCATAATTTCTCAGAGGAACTGATTCTGTTTTTGATGAATTTCCCATCGATTATTATTCATCTGTGAAATATTTCTGCTGAGGCAAATGGACCTTTGATATTTACAGGCCGTTTGAAGCCGCTCGCTGTGATTTCATTGATCCTCATTGATCCATTCCACATGAGACGCTTCTCAGAACGCTTTCGCTTTGATCAATGAGTCCGAGGGGTAAATTTAAATGTCTGCTATCTTTTTCTGCCTCCATCCACTCCATACTAATCTTTCTGAATGCTCAGAAAATGATAATATATTGTTGAGTTACTGTTTGCTGGGGCTGTGCCGGGTCATTTTCCAGTTCTGACATCTATAGATTTTCTGTTCTTTCTCGCTCTACCTTGGTGGTTGCTTCAATCTTTTCTTAAACGTATGTTCTTTTCATTCCATCTTTTTTCCACTTAAGAGGAATCCTGCAGAGAGAGACTCCAAACTTCACGTTTAGGTTCAGCACAGAAGAATCTCCTCATGCATAAAGTTAAGCAGCGTTTCATTTCGTCTGGTGGTGACGAACGTTTCCTTCAAACTGGGATTTTTAGGGAAACTATGGAGCACAAAAGAAATGTGTCGGCATGCAGAGAGTTTGGATGGGAGTTTGTTTATTTCATTATCGCTCCACAGAAAGCTCCATTCAAACGCTGACAGATTGGGCTCATCCATAAACACCAGAGCCAAAGTTCTGCTTCACAACATGAAAGCGAGCGCTGCCGTCCAATTTGTGGATTCACCCGAAACAAAACAAATCTTGGAGGAGCCGAAACTCCCGTTCCACGAGGAGCGCTGAACGCTCCTTCGTTAATGAGGGCGGATCCGACATTAAAAATTCCCCAAAAGACAAAACAGTTAAGAGTCACCGAAACTCGGAACCAGAACGCCTCCATTCATCATCGCAGCGTTAAGCTGCAGCAGCAGGTGACGGGATAAGTGGGAACAGGTGTAGTGACTGAAAACGAGGAGCAGGTGTGACGAGTGCAGAGGAGGAGACCCGGTTCTGGGATGGATCCAGCTCAGAGGAGCAAAATAAACACCTGAAATTAGCTTCTTTCTAATCTCTCTTCGGGTTTCTAAACCTGAAAAGAATCCGTGTCACAGAGGAAGACCAAAAACACTCGAACTGACCTGAAGCTAAAGAAGACGATTCCTCTGCTGGAGCTGCAGGGACCGGTTCTGGAGGCAGCAGAACCTCCACTCACCAACACATTCTCACTCCCACAGACTGACGTTTGGTTGAGGAAATTCAGGTTTAGGTGTCTCCAACTTGACTCTTGACGTGTCGGCTGTTCCAATAAAATCAAGACTCCAGAACCTCCGGGCTCCTAACCGGAACCGGTCCGGTACCAGTAAGTGGACCGCACCGGTATTCTAATGCTAACCTTAACCTGGTATCATACACAGATCAGTACCGGTACAGAATGTGCATCGGTACTGGACACGGATCAGGACCAGTATTAGACGTGGATCGGTTCTGGTGCTGGACGCAGATCAGTACAGGTTTTGTTTGTACCAGTTCCAAGGGCGGTACAAGACTCGGACCAGGCTAGGGTTATGGAACCCAGTCTAAGATACCGGTACCGTTACCGGTCGACCCTGATCGTGTCCCTAATCTGGACACGGATTGGTACAGGCAGCGGACACGGGGGTACTGGACATTGATAAGTACCAGAATTAGACGTGGATCGGTTCTGGTACTGGACGCAGATCAGTACCAGTATTAGACGTAGATCGGTTCTGGTACTGGACGCAGATCAGTACAGGTTTTGTTTGTACCAGTTCCAAGGGCGGTGCAAGACTCGGACCAGGCTAGGGTTATGGAACCCAGTCTAAGATACCGGTACCGTTACCGGTCGACCCTGACCATGTCCCTAATCTGGACACGGATTGGTACAGGCAGCGGACACGGGGGTACTGGACATTGATCAGTACCAGAATTAGACGTGGATCGGTTCTGGTACTGCACACAGATCACTACAGGTTTTGGTAACGTACACGGATCAGTACCGGTTCTGAATGCAGTACCAGTTCAGGACACAGTACAAAAGGTGGACCAGGCTAGGGTTAGGGGACCAGGTTTGGGTACCGGCCGGGTCCCAGGGTTCAGTTTGCGTCCGCTACCACGTCAGCCAAAACAATTGGACCCCTGGTTTAACTGGAACAGCCAGAACATCACAACATGCCGAGTTGGGAACAACCAAAGAGGTCTTTAACCATGCGTGAATATGACTTTGGGGGTGAGAATGTGAAACCCAAACGGAGTTCTGTTCTGTCAGAATTTACGTTTTCAGGATCTTTGGTTCAAATTGAATTGAATTGAATTGAATTGAATTGAATGCCTTTATTGTCATTGTGGATGCCACAATGAAATTTAGGTACAGCTCACACCGTTGTGGACAAAAAAATACAAAACACAAACAGGAAAGAGTAATAAAATACAAAATAAATAGAAGGAGGACATCTAACTATACAGATATGAAATGAAGATATAAGAACTCTGTTCATAAATGAGGAAAGTGTCAAAAAAGATCAACACAAACACTCAAACCAGAGTTCTCATCCGTCATGAATTCCCATGAGAGGATTCTGTTACATGTGACCTCATTCTAGAGGAATCGGCCCCGCCCCCAAACGGCACCACAGAATAAATACATGTGTGAAGATCAGCATAACTGACAGGCTCGTGGTCAGTCATGTGCTTTCTCTCAGTTGTCTGCAAACGTTGCTCCTCTGAATGAAAGTGATGAATGTCTCTTGTTTCCAAGGCGATTTGGCTTGTATGAAGAGTTCTGCTGGATCGATGGGAGACTCCAAACTGCTAAAGTGGTTTGCCTTTCTTCAAGGTATCGACGTGGAAAACAAATCAGGACAATGCTGCAGTGAAAGCTCATTTCCTGCTCAGAAGAATCCTCATTTCACTCTGAGGACGAGGCGTCTTCAGCGAGTCTGGAGGTTTGAAAGACACCGTTTGGTTTGATTGATATGTGTTAAATGGAACGTCTGCATGGAATCACACAGCAGAAAATGTGTTTCTGTCTGGAACAGGAGCGTCTGCTTCCAGCTGTAGTGCACCCAGTGTGCACAGAGGACGCAGCGCAGCCGGCTTTCACGCTCAGGCTGAGGAGAAATCCTCTCAGATCTAGTCTCTCTTTGGCTCTCTGCACGTCAACAACCGTTCATGTCTGTCAATGACTCGTCCTCTATACAGTCACACTTCAGAGACGCTGATGACGCTCAACTAATTAAACATAAATGTGAATAAAGTGTTATATTCCCCGATAAACTTCAATTTAAAAACAAAAATCCCTTTGGGGTCAGGGGGTTGCTGGAGCCTATCCCAGATATATTCCACCTCATTTAGCATCGCCTGTTGACCTCTGAAGGAAGTGTTTGGACAGTATAAGTAAACTGGAGGAAGCCCACACATGAACCCTACAGGGGGGGGGGGGTCAGAAACCTTTCACAGGAAAACAGACGTTTGGGTTCGGTTCTGATCCAAACCTAGAAGGAGCAGCAGAGTTTCACTTACATTCATGACCTTCTATTTTTAGCAATATACATGAATTTTGTCTATTTTTACACACAGGCAAAAGCAAAAATATAAAAAGAAACTATAGCTTCTGGAGAGATAGTAACAATGTTGTGCAGCATTATATAATCTGTGTGTTTAACTCAGAAAAGATCAAACTTTTTACCAACATTTAGCTTTATATATAAATCTGTTGATTCTGGAGGTAGAGTCGATCAAACAAAACATCTTCAGGTCAACATGGATGTAAAAACCTCCATAGTTTATCATGTATGTTCACCTCAGACATCAGTTTATACATTTAATAAATGCTATAAGTCATCTTTACTTTAAAGAATTTCTATTTTCTTTTATTTCTTTTTCCCTCTTTCTCCTCAGCAGTCTTATCCTGCTGGATTTAGTTATTTTAGTTTGGGGGTTGGTAGTCTTAGTTTGTGGGCTTTATTTGTTTTCTTGAGGTAGTTTTGGTTAGAGGAGCTGCTGACTCAGACGGTCGACATGCTGGATCAGAATTCTCCATGATTTATTTTATATTTGGTCGAGGATCCACAATGGAGAGATAAAAGAGACACATGTGGATCTGGAGCTGCAGGTTCCAGACTCCCGTCCTATAGGAAGGACCCAGCTGGGATTCGAACCAATGACTTCTCACAAGAGCGCCAACCACTACACCACTACACAACCTTGCATAAAAATGTGCAAATATAGATGTTGAGACATTCTTTTTTTCTTTTTGTGAAATATGTTTTGGGCTGTTCTGGTTAACATGTTAACACAAACGATTATAACAAATATAATGAATGCATTCATGTTCATTAACGTGAATTATTCACCTCTTAGAGAAGGAGGGGGGGGTTATCCACGCATATGGTTATTTACAAAAGAAATAAATATTTAGTTTGTAGGACTTTCATTTTGATATTTTCTGGTTTTCTTTCATCACGTGAACGCGTCGCTGAGCCTCGACTGCAGCAGCAAAGCAAAGAGACATTAGCGCTGATGGATGTCGGTTCAGAGAGTTCACCTCTCACCGCTTGTTTTTGTTCCCAAAGGATGAAGAAAACTTGTTTTAAAGCAGAACAAAGAGTGGAACTCAAAGGTGTCATGTCAGCATCTCTGTGATACTGCAGGCATAAAAGTCTTAGGAGTGGTGATTATTTACTGTCGATGTGTGTCGTGCTCACAAGTTACACTTTTGAGTTAATAAATGTAAACATTTCAGACAATCAGAAAATGAAGGAAAAAGGTTTTTATTCTGGCCTGTTTTTGTTCAAAAGCTGCACGTTGTCGTATAAGATTCACTTATTGAAACATTATGATTAATAGTGATTAATGATTAAAGTCTGATCAATCTGATATATATATATATATATATATATATATATATATATATATATATATATATATATATATATTAATCAATTGATGGCAATAATTAAAGATAGATATTCTAAATGTACATTTTTGTGTGATTTTGTGATGATTTAGTGATAATAACTGGTTTGGCAGATACTGTAAGTAAAACAATAAATAATTTAGATTTATTTCGTTTAATTTTTTCCCAGGTTTGCGATTTATTTGTTATTTTTTTATTTTTATTGATTCTGTCCTTAAATATTTGACATCATTTGCTATACAAATATTGTGACAAAGAGAAAATGACTTTCTAGTGGAGCGTGTCTGTTCTGAATAGATCTGTTTCTATTGATCAAATCAGATGTTATTTAAAGTCTCTGTCATTTCACGCATCATCTCATCAAAGACAGAAGAGGCAGATCCTCATCAGTTTCCTCCCAGCATGCACTTCCAACCCTCCCTTAAACAAACTTTCCCTTCTTTCTTCATTTATTGTCTTTTTTGTATTAAGAATCAAAGGAAAATCCGACTCGTGGATTCTGTTCGTACGTCTTCTCTGCGCTCCGTTCATTAACCCTAACACACTACATGTGTGTTTGGTAACACGACGTCCTCCAGCCTTCAACTGTTACTGTGGAGTCGGAGCCAAACTAGTGAGGAGCGTGTCTGATGAGCAGCAGAGCTGTGGATGTGGGCGGAGCCAGGAAGGAAACAGCCAAGTCCTCTCAACCCAACAGCTTGTGTTTCTGTTGATGTCGGCGCCGTTGCTGGCCCAATCAGACGGTCGATTGGCAGCACGTTAAAGCGCGAGCTCCTCTGCTGCTGCATCACAAACGGTTTCCAGGAACTTATTTATCCTTCCTGCAGCAATGAAGGGTCTACCGAACACTAAAGAGTCCAGGGTCACACGGTGCTGAGATTCATGTTCAATATTATATTCAGAAAAGACCAGTTCTATGAATACTGTCATTTTATATTCATTCATTTATCCGTCTGAAGTCAGCGTCCACTTTGACATTTTATCTGAAAAGAATCTTCAGAAGTGAGTTATTTCTTAAACTCAATTCCATGTACTCACTTTTTTGAAGAAGAAGAAGAAGAAGAAGAGTTTGGAGACTTTAAGCTGTGTTCACACAGAAAGAAATTTGTGTGGTCGAGGTGGATATTTCACTGTATTTGAACTTTCATGAGGTCACACTCGGTTTGCAGCTGGGATGACGGTCAGCACCGATAAGTCTGAAGTTACGGTTCTGGACCGGACAAAGGTCTGTCCTCTCCGGGTGGGATCATGAGCTCTGAAAGAACCAGATCCCGACTACAAGCAGCTGAAAGGAGTTTCCTCTGGACCAGGGGTGGGCAAACTACGGCCCGGGGGCCACATGCGGCCCCTTAAACTACTTAATCTGGCCCCCAAATTAAAATACATTGAATCAAAAATCCTAATTATTGTTTTATTTTCATTGTATTTCTGGTTTCTTCTCATGAATGATGTGGTTTCTCTGGCGTTCGTGTGTGTTCCTTTCTGAGTCAGAAGGTGATCTTTCAGATTTCTTTGAGTTTGCATTTTCCTCTGAAGAACATCAACCCATTGGATCACCCAAAAGAGAACAAAAATCAAAATTTAGAAATTAAAATTCCCAAATTTTCTGTTTTTAAATGAATATATGTGAATTTGAATCCAAATTAAAGCATGTTTTTCTCTAAATTCCATATTATCTTTTTAGTTTGAGGTTCATTACCAAATCACTCCTTCTATCTGCTCCTTGTCCGGCCGTAATGTCAAATTTTAGAACTCTTTCTGGCCCACAAATCAAAAAGTTTGCCCACCCCTGCTCTGGAGGGTGTCTGGACACTCCCTTAAGGATAGAAGGAGGAGGAGCTGGGAGTAGAGCCGCTTCTCCTCTACGTCCAGAGGAGTCAGTTGAGGTGGATCAAGCATCTGATCCAGATCCCTCCTGGAATCCTCTCTGGAGAGGTGTTCCGGGCATGTCCCACTGGGCGGAGGCCCCGGGGAAGACCCAGGACACGCTGGAGAGACTGTCTCTCGGCTGGTCTGGGAACACCTGAGGGACCCCCATCCACCCACCCCCCTCCCTGGTGTTATTGTTTGGCTTGTCCCTCCTGAGCTTCTGTAGAAACATTTCTGCATAAGAACTCTTCAGGATTCTGTTTATTCATTCAAATAGAAACTCCTGAAAGTTCTCATTGGAGTTTATTTTCTTGTCAATAGTAATCTATAGGTTCTTAATTCAAAGGGAGAGCCTAAGTATGATTGTCAGCATGGAAATGAGTCGGGCCGCTTGAATAGTTTTCACTCACACATCTCCAATTTGTCATTATTTTCTCATTTAGACAACCATGAGTGAGATCATTTCACACATCTGCACCTGCAAATCAGCAAAAATGGCCTTTAGTGGGGGGGGAGGGGGGGGGCGCCGCCTGCCTGAATGTGTGTGCTAGAGGGGGGGGGTGCATATTAACCGCCAATGTGAAGGTACAGTCTTTAGCCATGACCTATTCTTTTTGGCCAATGGAAAAGAGGCGCGTGCCAACATGATTAATGGTCATGATTACCTCCTCAGAAAACGTGGTTTTCTGGCCCAGCAGCTCCTCCTTTATGACTCCGACCCGGGGCGGGATGTTTCATCATGCAGGCGAAGCCGCGCGGGGATGACCACACGGAGCCCAGATAAAGTGTTTACCCGCCATCGCAGTTTGGCGCTGAAGCTGGATGTCATCGTAGCCTGAAAATGAGAATGAAAGACAGAAGTCCAGCAGGAGGACGCTCACTTCCTGAGAACTCGATCAAACCTCAAACCGTGTCTTTACGAGAGGAAACAATCATTCTGGACAAGACGACATCAACACCAACCATTACAGCCTTTTGACAGGTGACCTTTGACCCACACCAGGAATGTCAAACTCCAGAACACACCTTAGGTCGCACAGGGTAAACATTTAATGAACCCTTTAAAACTACATTTTTAAGACTTTAAAACCGTAACTTTTTAACATAATTAGGAACTTCATTAATTATAATAATGCCAGTATGAATGCTGGAAGATGAATTTGGTCGCTAAAGATGCTTAAAAATTGGTAGCTAAAAGCACTGAATCTGATGGCTGAAATGATTTAAATTAATCTCTGAAAACACTGAAGCTGATAGCCTGATAAAATATTAGCTAAATTAGCCTAAGAAAACAGAAAAATGAAAACTTAGGTTAGCCAAAACAGTTAGCATGTAGCCGAGAAAAATAGCAAAACTTCAAAATAGCTTAAAAAACTGAAAAAGAGCCTAAATTATCCAGAGCGGCTAATGTCTAATTATTAGTCTAACTTCAAATCATTAAAAAAAAAAAAAAAAAAAAAAAACATAAATTAGCCAAAACAGCTAGCATGTAGCTGAAATGTTAGCTAAATTCCTAAATAGCCATAAAATATTAGTAAATGCCAAAATATTCCAACTTTTAAAACTTTAAAACTGAAACTTTTGAACATAATTCTGAACAATAAGAAAGCAAGAATATTATTCCAGAATAAATCAACTTAAACCTTAAATAATTTTCAATATTTTACCCTCCATAAAAATATATTTTGTCAAAATTATACAAGTTAGAAATGAGAACAAGATAACATCGGCTCATTAATAACAATAAGATAAAATGATCTGGAGGGCCGGATCCGGCCCCCGGGCCTTGACTTCCCTACACCTTTTATCAAACACATTTGACAGACGGCTCTGTATGTTGAATAACACGTATATAAACATTTGATGTCATCCTGATGGACAGCTGGAGGGTCAAAGGTCACCTGTCAGAATGAGTTTGATGGGAAGCGTATTCCTGCTCTCTCTGCCGTGTTCCAGCCGTTGGAGCGCCGTTGTGTGTCTGTTGTGTGTCTGTTGTGCGTCTTTGTCATCCGATCCTGCAGTGAAGAGGATGTAGCAGGATGGAGGAACGTTCATTTAAAATTAATGCGTGGCGCCGGAAAAGTCTGAAGATCTGCTTCAATTGGTCAAAACAGATTTATTTTCTTTTAACCTTGGAGACTGTAGAGATTCTACAAAAATCCTCTGGCTGCTCTCAGTCATGAGTCCACCGGATTTTATGAGCCGGTGCAGATCATTCTACCCCCCCACCCCACCCCCCACCCCCGTGTTTATCTGCTTTTAGCTAAGTTTTCACAGGAACTGAAGTGTCGATTTACCAGCATTTTCACTCACTCCAGAACATAAAACAAGAGAGATTTATACTCCAAAATGTTCTGTTTATCCCAGAAGTGGCCTGCAGCTACCACTCACCTGTCCCAGTGTTATGGGATGTTTTACCTGACTTTAGCTTTAGTGACTGCTGCAAAATATGAAGGAAAAGTTTCTGTATTTTTATGCATTTGTTTCAATCTTCAGTTTTCTTTCACTGATTCATTTTAATCTAATGTGTTATAATCTGTAAAATAACCTAAATGAGCTTGAAATGAGATCAGCTGGGAGACCTGTGGTGACTGACAGGACTGAGGCCGACATTATTCACATGTTCCACGTGTGTCATTTAGTCTTTCGGGATTCACAGGTCTATATGTAAATCTTCAGTATTTTCTACGTTCCTCATTCATTAATGTGTGCAGATGTCCATCAAGAGGGATAGAATTAACAAGTTTGAATACACCGCGTAAAGATCAGATGAACCCGCACATCATTGAATTTCTTTCCACACCGGCTGACAGGGAACTCTGGTGGAAGCTGCAGGTGGGGAGCTCCACGAGACATCGTCCCGTACCAAGTCGGGTTTCTCTCACGAGTCAAACACAATTGCACGTGATTTGCATACAAACTATGTTGGACTTTAGCATAAACTGCATCATTCTGAACTGGCTAAAAATGTTGAAAAGTTTAAATGATTCAAGTAAAGAATTGTCGATGGACATCTGCACACATCGACGTCTGAGGAACCAATCAATCTGTCGTCCAGTCAATGAGGAGGTTCCCGAACCGTGCTGTGACCTTTGTTGTGAACACACAACACGTGATGTTTGACATGTTTACAACTCCAACCAAACACTTGAATGAAATCCTCGACGCTCATGTGACCTTTCACCTCTGTGCGCGTGTAAACACTCCGGTCTGGTTGTGAAGCACACGTGCCGTTTGGGGTTCCCCGATGACACTCCACTCTTTAGCCTACGGCTAATTTCTGCAAGAACCGCGACGGCGCTCCTCATTAGAACGCGGCGCTGCTTCACCTCAGACAAATGACTCTCCATCCAGCCACCAAGCCTGAAAGGTTAGTCCTCTAAAAGGTTGCAGCTCTCCGTGACATTTCCTCTGATGACTTACTCGGCCCTCTGCGTTGATAAATATCAACTCGGCTGTTGTTGCCACTTGGAATTACTGACTCATTAAGACATAACGAGAGAGTTTGTTCTGGATTAGAGTCAACTGGTGATGAGAAAAGCCGACCTGTGATTCGTTAACGAGGAAAACGAGCTTCCGGTCGGACGAGTGGAACAGCCGACATAAATAAAGTCATAATAACAGCAAACCACATAAACATCAAGAGGAGAGGAAATACATCATCTAATAATCTCCATCGACGAGTGAACAAAACTTCTTGAACAGTAACAGCATCATCCATCAGAGCAGATGGACTGGTTTCAGAAGTCCAGGCAGGCAGGCGGGCCTCCACCGTCTGAATGATCCACAGCCACTTCCAGCTCTGCAGATACATCACAGTCATGTTGGTCCCAGAGGACCTCAGGATCTCTGCCGCTGAACCTTCAACACCTTTAAAGATCCCTGGAGATGTTTTACCAGAAGACGGACCGTCTGTGGAGTCAAAGCTGGAGGTTTGGACGCAGACGCACTCTATAACATAAAGATTTAAAACACGTTAGTGCTGTTTAATATCATTTTTGATTAGTCATTAAAAGATGGTACAGAGCCGCCCGGAGGCCGTTGCAGTCGATTCCCAGCAGAATAAAATCTGTCATGTGTCCAGAGCCTCTCATCATTTCTGCGCTGACTCAGCCGTTCCTTTAATGAACGCCAGCTCCTGTGTGGTTGCCAGGAGTCCCACTGCAGCAGCTTGATGTGCTCAGTCACTGGGGCAGAGGAAAGCCTCGTGGTCGGTCCGCGCCGTCACGCCGCTCCGTGCCAACATGAACACGGATCTGGTTTCTGAGCAGGTCAAACTGTTGGTCAGCAGAATTCTGCAGATGGAGATGAAAGGGCAGGTCCTGTCTGACATGTGAGAGGTGAGACAGGCTCACATCCTCCAACAGGAACGCTCTTCGTGTCAGGATCCTGAAACAGAGAACAGATTGTGTTTGTCAGCAGAATAAATCTTTTTACATTATTAGAAAGAATTGCTTTCACTCTTTGCCACATGTTAAGAATGACTTTTTCTGTCTACTAAAAATTACTCAAAATGTTCTTAAGAAAAAGCCAAGGACCAGGTCTCATCGATCACAGTTGTTTATTACACTTTTGCAAAAGGGAAAAATCTCACAGACAGAACCGAACCGAACCGAGTCACGTCAGTGAGAGTTCTCAGCAAACTCCTCCCAGGCCAACGCCTTTATACTTTTCCTGGGACAGGAAGGACTTCCTGTGTCAGAGGTGGGACTTCCTGTGTCCGAGATCACAAATCCTCAGCCCATGTGGGCCAGCACAAAGACATTCCAGCAGCTTCAGTCTTTAGGGGGAGGGGTTGCTTCAAGACACACACACAGATCCACACAATTCTGCCAATTAATATTCTTAACAGTTCGGCCCTGTTGTGGGTCTTGAAGCACACGAGCTCACAACAGCAATCCTGAAAACATCAGTTTTAAGTCTCCTGCATGAACAGTTTTAACCTAAAACATCATTAGCAGATTTTTCTGTTCCAAGCCCGTGGAGGGGGCGAAAACCCAGTGGGGAAAATTCCCCCTCGTCCCACTTAAGGTGCGAACACTTCAAAAGCCACGGGTAGCTAAGAAAAGCAGGGACTATAAAAATGTACTTCAAAAAACATACTTTAAAAAATACATTTATCATCGTCATCATCAGAATCATCATCGTCATCAGCCTGCAAAAGATGTACCATAACTTGACTGTAAGTGAAATCAAAATAGAAGGAATAAGGGTCTTGTACGCCCCAAACATATTTAACCAACCGTCCCACATGGATGTATCAACACCTGAATGTTCCTTCATTTTATTGCTCAGACTATGCAGTCCTCCTACTGCACGAGTCAGGCTTCCATCGGTGGCGGTTGCCACTAATTGTTCTTGACAGCTTCGAACCCAGGTTGGGTCCAGTTACTGAGGCTTTGGTGAATCTGTCCTGTGTGTTTCCCCTGTCGCTGAGGACAACCCATAGAATCTTGAGTTGGTTCTGGTAATTGTCACAGAAATCGTCATTGCTCTGGTTTTGTGACCTGCTGTAAGGACTAGAGCTGGGGTAGGAGATCAGTTGGCTTCTTCGGCACCCAAAGGTTTTGGTACCGGGCGACTTCCACTCCTACCATCCTTCAGAGGTACCAGCTTCTTGCAATGGCTCTGGTGGATCCAAGTGGCTCTCTCAGCAATCTTCACAGCAGTGGAGGTGGTCAGCTGGACAGTGAAAGGATCTCCCACAGCGGGGTGCAGCCCAGGTTTTTCTTTTGATCACCTTGATCAGGATCTGGTCACCTGGCTGCAACAGCTCCACCTGTGGGGAACAAGGAACATCTGGCAGATTATTTGTTCTCGACACTTCTTCACTTTGCAACAATTCTCTCATCCATTCTGCTGTTTCTGTGGTTAGTTGGTTGATCAACAATGTGTATGTGCAGGTGTTTTTGTTTGCATGCGTGGATGAAGATCTGAGTGAGTGTGTGGGAGTTGTCTCTTGACTGCAGGCACAAAAATGTGAACACCAGGTGAGAAATAACAAGACACAAAGAGGACTTAGAAGTTCTGTTAGTCTAAGTTACACAAAGGATTAATAAAGCTTTAAAGGAACATTCAAGTTAAAACTTAAGAGAAAATTAAAAGAGAAAAAGAGAAAATTAAAAAACTTTGAAATTCTTGACCTGAGCCGCTACATTAACAGTTAAAAATCTTTTCAATGTGGAAATGTCTCTTCAAAATGTCCAAAATGTCCATCATCCCCCCTGTAGAGACATGGTAAGACCCATGGCTCATCACTGCTGCCATTTTGAAAAAGTTTTTTCTTTATCAGGGGAGTTACTTTGCATATCAATGAAGACATTAGTAGACAGGGCATTGTCCACCTTGAGGGTAAGGCTGGTCGTGCTGGTTCTGGTGACTCTGTTGTGGTAGGTTACTGTAGTCGTAGTTTCGCCATTGGTTGAAACCACCTTGGAATTGCTGATGTGGGCCCTGCTGATGTGGGCCCCTGTTATAAGGCACTCTCTGAACAAATGTCCAGGCTGGTTACAGTGTAACAGTTCCTTTGTCCGGTATTTGGCCGGGACCTCTGGTGATTTCCTCTTCCGCTGAGTTTCCCTCTATATTTGTTGTTATTGTGCCAACGTCCACGAGGGGGCCCATGTTGGTGGTAGTAGATGGCGTTCTCCTCTTCTTCCAAATCATCGATGAGCGAACCAGCTTCCGTGAACGGCCAGAAAGACGGCCGTATCAGGTTGAGCCTTAGTGTGTTTCTTCTTTTCTGTATGGTTTCAGCATGTCTGGCATAATATAATTTCGAGGGGCATCAGTGGTATGATTAACGTTGTATTTCTTTATAAATTCAGAGATCATCGGGATGAAGCCATTCAGGAGGGCAGTTTTGGAGCTGTTGCTGGTATGCCGAGTTAGGTTGTGGGTCCTCCTCCAGTCCACTGTAGCTCTGAAGACTTCTTCGGCGCCCGAAATACTCGTCCACTGGTTCGTCGTCCTTCTGTTTGGTTGTCCAATCTTGATAAAGTTGGTGGTTCTCCTCCAAGTTCGTTCAACCCTGGCATATAAGTGATCCAGCTGTGTAGCTAATGTAGGATCACCCCCAGGTAGCCAGGCGTCGTTTCCATCCTTCCCAGTGAAGTCTCCTCTGACTCTCGTGAGGTGTGTTTCAGACTCTTCTTCAGGGTTTTTTCAGTTTCCCATCCATTTAGGACGTAGGATGCCATAAGGAGTTTATGATTCTCCACCCACTGTCGAGGGTCCACAGTGGGGTCTCCTAATCCGGAACACGCATCAGTGCATTCCTGCTGCGGTCCATGGCGAGAGACCGCCATAGAGCTCATGAGGGACTGGAGCCTTGTAACGTTGGGTGTTGGTGAGGGTTGCCACCTGAACCATGGGAAATGTGTTGGCCATTTGTGATTCATCAGGTGGTGAGGGTAATCCTTGATTGAGAGTCCGAGGAGATCCCTGTGAAGTTGGTCAAGTTCATGGGCAAGAAGGATAAATGCTTTATCAGAATTCAAAGTCTTTGATTTTGAAGTTGATTGTTGCTTGTCCTCTTTGGCCCGCTTTATTCGCATGTTCGATTTCTTGTTGCTTGCGACCTTCAATCGGCCTGCCTACAGTGTCAGCTAAGCGGCTCATGTGGGTAAGGGGGAGGTGCCATGCTGTCGTCTCCTCTTTGAGGAATGTTGGCTGCAGCACCAACAACAGCCTGTGCGTGGTGCTGTGGAAGTGGTGGAATAGGGGCTTGCAGCACCACCATCAGCCTGTGGATGAAGCTGTTGGGGTAGTTGGTTCACAATCTGTGGGCGGATCACAGCAGCTGCACTCCGCTCATCTTATCTCTCTGCTCTCTCTTCCCTCTTCACCGCTTGAGTCAGCCATGCAAGAACAGCTTGCAGTTCTGGTCACCCTTCTTTTTCTCTTTTTGTCCTTTTTAATGTCCACCAGAATCTTATCGCGCAGGGTTGTGCAGGCTGGGACGGAGAGGTTGCTTTGAAATAATAGGGCTTCTTGTTCCATTTCGCAATATACTTTGCACTTCCAGGGACTCTCTGATCCATAAATGTAGAATCCCCTTTTAATTCTAATTTACTCTGATTTTTACCCATGTTGAGTTACTTTTATCCACTATTTTATGAAATATTTATTCTTGAAATGAAAATATTTGTCTATGCGACGTACGTCCTAGTTTTTTTATGTATTTACGTATTTATTTATTTATATATATTTGTTTCTTTTATTCAGTTAATTATTCCTCTCAAATCTCTAATGCTATTTCGATTAAAATGCTTAAAAGCCTTAAGGGGGACAAAATTAAAAAAAAGGATCTTATAAAAATTGAAATGGAATATTTAAGTAAAAGTAAGGGGAAATAAAGTATGATAAAATGAATTTCAGAGGAATATTCATTGAGAGAATATTCAGAATGAGAATGATTAAATAGAGATTTTTTTTTTTTATGTATTTAATTAAAAAATTTAAAGAAAAGGGTTTTAATTTTTATGCATTTATATTCATGTAGCCTTAATTGAAAAATATTCAAATGGAAAATTTAAAAGGAGATAAAAAGAGAATAAAATGTAATTAAAGGAAATACGGAATAATAAAGTGAAATTACAGGAACAATAAAATGATATTAAAGGACCAAGAAACTGAAATTAAGTGGAAATAAAATAATAATAAAATGAATTAAGGGAATGAATTAAAGAAAATAAGGGAATAATAAGATGAAATTAAAAGCAATATTTAAGAGAGAAACGTTAATAAAAAGAGTTTTATTTATTTATATATATACTTATTTAGTTATCTTATTTTATTTATTTGTTTATTTATCTTTAATTAAAAAGGAGAATTAAATGCTAGGAATAACAGTTCAGGACATACACATAGACATTAAAAGCACGCACACACACACACTGAGACAAGTTCCATGCACATACAGCCACACCCTTAGACAAAGACAATGTTGCATGCACTCACACTATTTATGGCCAAACACATTCAATTTTTGTACGAAATTATTTTACTTTATTTACCCAATATCCAGTTTTCTTCTATGCAATTTTATGAGCTCAGTTATCCACAAACCTTAAATTTCACAGCTAAAAACAATAAGTCTCCACCGTCAAAGTCCCCTTCATGCCCCCCTTTCAGAACGTCCCTGCAAGTACCTTCCTCCTGTCCTGCGGCCACTACAATTAGCTTAGCTAGCTCAACCACGTGAATTCCTTTGTCTAGTAGCTTAGCTTAGCTGAACCACATGGTCTTTTGTCTGTTAGCTAGCGTTTTTCCACGTGTCTATTCAGTTAGCTTAGCAGCTCCACGAGGCCTTCTGTTAGCGTCTCCACGTGGATCCCTCTTTGTTCATGCCAGTTAGCTTAGCATCTGCACATGGCCTACTAGCGTAGCTCGGCCCAGTTCTTTGTTCGTTCTTCCACAGTCAGCTCCCCCCACGGTGTTTTTCCCTTTTTAAATGAAAATAAAACCTCTTTAACGAGCGCTTTACCATATTTCACTATTTCACTCTTAAATCACTTCTTATTTCCCGACAAAGACCTTTTTTTTCTCCACAAAACCTTTTATTCCGTCTAACCAACCTATTGTCGACAAACACGTACAACTTTTCATTGGTGCCTGCTGGCGATAGAGTTGATTTAAAATTACTTCTGCCAATGAATGCTTTTTCCCACGCGCATTCCTGCGGACCTGATCGATTTCTAATCGACGATTACGTACAATGTACCTTAGCAGCCGCTAAAAATATTACCATGTACATTGGCAACCGCTGAAAATATTACCAACCAAAATGCTCCTGTGCCGCGAGCGGAGAACGGACCCGGCGATTGTATTCGACAACCCCCTAGGATTTAAACTTTTTCTTATTCACGTTTACCTTATGCCTTTTAAAACCTTTAATTAGACTGAATCAATGACTGACCTGGTCTGATGCCCTCAGGAGACGTCACCGCCTCGGAGGGCTGCCGCAGGAGGATCCCTAGCGCCGGCCTCGGGCTCAAACGTCGTGTCCGAGGTCTTTGTTACGGATCCCGATACCGGTGTCCGCCCACGTGGAATTCGGCTCACCTCCCGCGCAGTCCTTCGTCGACGGATGTTGCCTCCCGGGTTTCGGCACCAACTGTTAAGAATGACTTTTTCTGTCTACTAAAAATTACTCAAAATGTTCTTAAGAAAAAGCCAAGGACCAGGTCTCATCGATCACAGTTGTTTATTACACTTTTGCAAAAGGGAAAAATCTCACAGACAGAACCGAACCGAACCGAGTCACGTCAGTGAGAGTTCTCAGCAAACTCCTCCCAGGCCAACGCCTTTATACTTTTCCTGGGACAGGAAGGACTTCCTGTGTCAGAGGTGGGACTTCCTGTGTCCGAGATCACAAATCCTCAGCCCATGTGGGCCAGCACAAAGACATTCCAGCAGCTTCAGTCTTTAGGGGGAGGGGTTGCTTCAAGACACACACAGATCCACACAATTCTGCCAATTAATATTCTTAACACCACAGTTATTATGTAAGTTGTATTTTGGGGATTAACTTTATTGTTTGTACCACTGCAGTGCACTTGGTCAAAATGTAACCTTAAACTTTAATATTCAAGCAGTAAAAGTGAAATATTGGCTTTTTAAGAAGATCATCTTTCCCATCTCACTTCTTTATTTCCCTCTGTTAAAGTAAGAACAACATATAAACTTAGAAACTGACAAATAAACCTTTCATTTATATAAAGAGAGAACATCAGTGACCAGATTAAGCCATCTTTCTTTTCAATGACAGACTCAAACCTTCCATTTTTCTTTTTGTGGCGTTTCAACCTCATCCTCCCAGACACAGTTCAGAGAGCTGTTCTGTTTACCTTCACTGGAAATCTCCTGTTTACCCAAAGTTCTCAACAGGGTTGAGGTCAGGTGAAGGAGGAGGCCACGTCAGGTTCTCATGAAGATCTTTGATGTACTGTATGTGACTGTATGTCTAGCATTAAGATGAGGGTCTTCCTGAATGATGCTGACGGTTTCCTGCACCACTGCTTGAAGAAATCTCTAAAAATGATCAGTAGTGGTAGCTGCCCATACCACCACCCCACCCCCACCTTGCTAAGTCAAAGTCAAGCTCTGTGTCCATTAGGAGTCACTATCATCTCATCAGTCTTTCAGAAGTCTGTCTTGAGACATTTCTGGGCTCATTCTTGACGTTTCTACGTGTGCGTCTCGCTGTGAGGTGGTCGGATGTCCTCATGTCTCTGAGAACTCAACATCTCCAACTGCTTGATACTCCAGGTTGGATGCAGTTGTGGAATATGGCAGCTCTGGTGGATGGAGGGTTCCTGATTCTTCTCTAATCTTTCTAGTGTCTTCATAGACATTTTATAACATAGATCTGTGATCACGCCTCAGTATCTTGGATGTTTCAAGAGTTCTACATCCCTCTGAGAGACTTTTACAACTTTCAACTTCCCAGATTCAGTCAAATCTCTCTTTCATCCCATTTTACCTGAAGAGATGAATCTGCATTAGAATTATGCACACATTTTTGACCTTCCTAAGCCACGCCCCTTCCTGCTACACAGATGCCCACCACCTGATATGCATTGAATCCAATATGAATTCAAGTTTACGTGGCTGGATATTCACCTATCATGCATACAATAACTTTACAGTCAGAATATTAGCTTACCTAATAATGTATAAATGCAGGTTTCAGGATTTTGTTTTCTTCCATACTACACGAAAACATTAAAGGAGGAATCAGCCAATAAATTTAGTTTTTATTATTGTTTACATCCATACAAAAATGTTGCTTTGGTAAAAACATTGAATCTTCCATGTTTTCCATAAAGCATTTAAGAATTACTCTAGTGAAAAAATGAGAACCAGCATCAATATTAATGCACACCAGTTCATTTAATGACATTCAACAACTGCACACAATGAAATCCAAACGTCACGTTAGCGACTCACACGAGCAGAAACTGTCACTCCTTTGCAGTTATGTGTAATTATCCATGGATTATACAACTTTCATCACGGCGTTTATGGCTCCGATTGGCGGTACACCTCGTTGGTTTCCGTGTTTGCTCTGTGTGGTGTCGAGCATATGATTGTGAGGACCGTCATGTGGAAAAAGGTGCACGGCTTCTTTAATGCTCCAGAACTCGCCGCCCATCTGTCCCTGGGTTTGTTTGTTTTAACCGCATTACACGGAGCGTGAAGTCTTCGCCTGTCGTAACAGCTCCAGCGTCTGCGGAAGCCTTCGCACGGTGCGATCACACGTGAGGGATTAGTCTTTCTTCTGGGACACTTTTGATTACACACAATCTCACTAGCAGATTTCACGGAGTCATAAATAACTTTGAGAAATCTGAAAGGAAAAAGAGGAAATGTGACGAACACGCTGATGCTCCTCGCTTCAACACAAACTGTGAGCATCCACTCCAAACCAACAGATCCAAACAGTTTGTTCTGCTATGAAAACCTGCTATCTGAGTGGATTAGAGAACGTATTTCAGTTTGAATAACCTCTAATCAGTAAAAGGAAACAAAAGCTCTCGTCCTGTTCCGTGTGGATAACCGTGTTCAAGTGCACACGTGTTTAGAAGTGAGAGTGTTGGCGTCAGAGAAGAGTGAAGAACGTCTGTCAGTCCAAAGGCATGGATCGTGGATTAAATGTTACAAACTATCTTCTATTTTAAACACATTTCTGTAAAACGATGAAAAGATTTATTAATGAAACAGAAAACGAGTTTGAAGTCTGTGATGTGACGTCATGAGATGACGAGGGCGGGGTCAGTGAAATCTGAATCAATCTAAGCTTAATCGATCAATCTATGCAGATATAGATTGATCTCATGCATAAAGCTAAAGTCTGCTAGCTTGATGCTAACATATAATGGGATTTCCCATTGGGTGGCTAATGCTAACGCTAACCTAAACATAATGAACATCTTTATAAACTCACGGGCATGTATTTTATAAACTCTGTTTGGAAAATATATTTAAAGTAACTATTTGTGGTCTATAATTTCTTTTCCTCATACTTTCTTCTTCTTCTGGAATGATGTGTAATGCTCTAGTGCAGGGGTCTCAAACTCGCGGCCCGCGGGATGATAATTTGCGGCCCCCGTCTTCATATGAAAGATTACTGTTAGTGCGGCCCGCAAGGCTGATATGAATGACAGTTGTTGTGTGCTGAGCTGAACGAACCAATCACGGTAAGGTATATGGCTCTGGAGGGCGGGACATCGGCGGGCTGTCAGAGCCTCCTCGCTCTTTAATTCATTCCTCCAATCAGCTGGGAGGAGGAGGAGCCATGAAGCTGCTGGAAGTGCTTTCTCACTGAACGGGATTCGCGGGCCCCGCTCCTCTTTCGTCACGTGATACACAGCCTGCCGCTTGTCAAAAAGCGTGTTCCTGACACCGCGCACACATCAAATATTCCGCGCGGACAAATCAGACCCTCGCGATCGCTTTTTCCTCCTCCACGATCAGAAAAAGTCCTCGCGAGAGAGACTGACTACTTCCGCGTGCGTGAGTGATGCCCGCGAGCGAGCAGAATCTTCAAAGGTGCTTCCACACCGGCCGCATGTCTGCGCGGGTTTATGAACGCACGCTCAGCAGGTGGTATCCACACCGGAGCAGCGCGGTCACGCAGCAGCAGAGAGGAGAGTCTTCTTCTATGGTGTTTTTACCGTTCATTAGCGCTGCTGCGACTGTGCGTGAAATATTGAACCGGGTTGAAGACTCAGCGCGTGCTCAGCGCGTGCACGATTGGAGCGCAGAGCTTGAGACCAGATTTAAAAACTTAAGTAGCAACGCATTGAGCTTTCAGTGAGCGCGCTGCTCTCAGCTCAGAAATGAAGGAGGTTCTGTAAATACAGACATTTGAAACTGAATAAAAATAGTTTTCTTTTGTCTAGTGTTTCTCAGGTATTTTCTCTTAGACACCCCCCCCCAGCTGCAAACATCATTAGTATCCGTTAATTTGCTCAAATTAAACGTATATCTCCTCAAAATATCATACTTTTATTATCATTAAAGAATAATAAATAATAATAATAAAAAAACTTCTAAATAATCAGTTTTATTAATTGTTCTCTTTTTTTTTTTCCTTTTTTTAGAATACTTCCAAAACTTCCAGACAAAGTAAAAACAATCTTTCCTTGTTTCCCTCCACAGTAGTGATGGAATTCTGTCTTTTCTCAGAGATTCAATTCTTTCTCATTGGCTAACTGTAAATTGACTTTTAGGTTGTTTTTGCTATATTGAATTTACTATCAACTACTATGTAGGATTATGCACAATATCCATCACTAATGTAAACATGTTTTTATTCGCATTCCCTCCAGGGGGGCGTGCCCCACCATTTGAGAAACACTGATCAGTCAGTCAGTCAAAATGTGGTTTCAGTCGTCTGTGTCTGCTGTATGGTCATTGTTATTATTTTAATTAATAAAAATTGATTTTCTGATTCATTTTTTAAAATTAATTTAATTCATTCATTATTTTGTGTTAAAAATAAAGATATTTGAGAACATTGGAATGTTTTATCAGCGATTTGCTTGTGGAAATCCTGATGCGGCCCGGCCTCACCCAGACTCTGCCTCCAGCGGCCCCCGGCTCAACTGAGTTTGAGACCCCTGCTCTAGTGTGATCGCCACCTAGTGGCCAAACTGAACAATAGTTGGAGAATCCATGTATGCTAACAACAATATATCGATACGAAAATATGAAAATACCAAAAAGGGGGCGGGGCTAGTGGAGACAGACTGATCAGCGGAGGTGTGGCATTGACAGTCAGGTTAGCTTTATTTAATGTACGCTGTGTCTTCAACATGGAGAGTGGTACCAAGCAAAGGGATGCAAGTTTCTCCACAGAACTTTCGGAGGAGGTTGAGGGTTTGAGGCCGGCGCTCATGATCCAAAGCCTTAGCAGGGCTGCCGGTGCAGCTGAGGGTTTGAAGGTCTGAAGGGGACCTCCTGTTTTAGTGGTAAATGGTGCTAGCATCACAGCTAATATAGGCTAACGTATTAAACCAAGAATCAAAGTGAAATGTTAGTAAATCCATCACCAGGACGGAGTTTTCTGGATTCAACCTCTGTTCTTTAACTTCCAAATCTACTGGATGGTTGTGTGAGCCAATAGATTGTTGGAAACTGAAGGTAACACAGCCGTGAGCCATGCTAATCAAAGATGGGCGGAGCTTTTCTACTGGAGCTGCAGAGCATGATGACGTTAAACTTCTGGGACTTACACCAGTTGACCAATCACAATTCAACTGTAATACCTCGTTTCAACCTGTAGGGGGCAGCACACTGATGGTTTTTGTCTATAATTCCAGGAGTTAAACAAGTTTATTTTAATTTGTTGAGAAATGTGGCTATAACCAGCAGACAACACTTTGGAAACCTCATTTATAGAAGTCAACAGAAAAAAAAGTTGATTTAGTGTTTGGTTATCCTTTAAAGGCAGGAATTTGATTGGCTGTGAAGAAAGTGAGCACTAAAGCTATTGGTCCAGAGCGAGAGCCGAGTCAGCAGCGCAGCAGGACACGGACACAAACGCAGGACACAAACGCAGGACACAAACGCAGGACACAAACGGAGGACACAAACGCAGGACACAAACGCAGGACACAAACGCAGGACACAAACGCAGGACACAAACGCAGGACACAAACGCAGGACACAAACGCAGGACACAAACTCAGGACACAAACGCAGGACACAAACGCAGGACACAAACGCAGGACACAAACGCAGGACACAAACGCAGGACACAAACGCAGGACACAAACGCAGGACACAGGAAGTCTCAAAAAAACGTCTTTATTTCAGATCAAAACTAGAATTCTAGAAGGTTCACAGCAATAATGACGCACACGAGGATTTGGTGGAGGGAACCCGCGGACTCTAACAGGAGGGCGACACACTCAAGCACAGGTTCAGCCACGAGAATGCAGGAGAACGAGACCAAACCGGAGGGAGAAGCACAACTGCCCCCCACACCCCCAATCCTCCACAACCTGACGAAGATCTTCCCAACTGGAAATGCTCCAAAGCTTCACTTAAAGACAATTCCTGTAGTTTTAGTTTGGATATTAAAGAGTAATTCAGAATTTACATGAGCAATATGTTTAGTAATAAATGTCTTTTCAGTTATAGATCAACATAATGAGAACTTAAAGACTGCAGCGTCCTCTTAAACACACATTTAAAATTCTGCTGTAATGAAACAATAAACCTGTTTATGCAAAGTTGTTATTGATATGGTTATTTCATATTTAAGAATCCCTTTCAGAGCGCACTAACAACTGTAATGCAATGAGAGATGAAATGAATGAATAAATCAGGAGTGGTAAATGAGCTCCATCTCAGGATGGATGAAGGTCAAACCAAAACATTAGATCAATAATGACTTGTGCCGTTAAAACACTGAAACAGCCCCGTGAGCGTCAGCGACCGGCTGGAAGAGGAATCTGAGAAATGATCTGGACATAAAGGGGAGTCCTAATAAGTCCTGTTAGTCTCTGACGAGGAGAAGATGTGAATGTCAGAGTCTCATTAACTCCGTCTAACACTTGGTTTCAGGCACTTTCATGTCATCCGTGTTAAGAATGTTGCATTTATCATCTCAATCTAATGGAATTGAAGACAGAAAAGAAAACAATTGAGGAGTAATTACTGACACCTGAGTGACAGGAGTCGACCCCTCCCCCTGTCATTACATGATCGCTAAAAGATGGACAGTCTGGGTCTGTTTTAATCATCCTCCGGTTCTCTGATTGCCCCCAGATGTCCTGCTGGAGCCTAAATATTTCCCACTATATTACTCATAAAGCTCAGCTGATTGCATTACTCATATCTGGGAAGACTGGATTAGAGTAAAGCCCTTTGACTCTATTGCTTTTGATTTCCCAGGAGGCAGAAGAATGAACTTTAATGAATCTCCATTCTTACCTGAAGCCTCGCAGAGCAATTCCTTAAACTGGCACGCCTCTGGAATTAAACGAGTCAAATGAGACGGACGCCGCGGCTGCATGTAGCAGTTCCATTCCACTTTACTTTCTCATTTCTGCTCATTTTTACTCCAAATTACTGATGAGTAAAGACAGCTTCTAATGTCTCTTATTCAGAGAAATTCATCTTTTTTTTTTTATTTAAGTCGACTTGGAACAAAGTAAAAACATTAATAGAAACCGACGTTAATTTAAAGCTACTAACTGAACAGTGGCGTTTGTCTAAATAAACGAATCAGCACTTAGATTGGACAAACCGAAATATGAAAATAAAGAGGAATCTATTGATTTACATTCTGAGAAAAATGTCTTGAAAACAACTGGAAGTAAAGTTCTCAGCTCTCAGCCAGGTGCAGCTCACCTGCAAAATCTATAGGAATCTATAGGATTCTCATGACCGAGAGAAAAATGTTCTCCAGTAATCTGATTTGTTGATAAGAATTGACTATGTAACTGTAATATCTAACAAAGAGATTAAAAATATTATAAATATTGTTATTTGAAAAAAACACAAACCTATTCTGTCACTAAGATCCAAATTATTTATAATTAACTTGAACAAATCTTAATAAACTGTGAAATAGAGTCTGGGATTTGTTGATTTATGTGTAACTCCAGTGTTCAGGGGAGAACTTTGAGTGTTTTATTTAAGTTATTCTGAAAACGAATTTACCAGAAACTGTTAAAGTCGGATCCAGTTCAGAACTGTGATTGGACAGAACAGAAAAACTGTTGAATGAAACATATTCAGAGCAGATAAAAGAAGAAGAGTCGACATGAAGATGGACACAACTTTATGTGTTAAAACGACAAAATAAAACAATTCTTTATGATGTTTAGGATTAATCTAACGGGACAAACAATGTTTGGATGAAATTTGACACTTTCAGTGTGAATAATGGTTTAGATATGGATGAAGGACGGGTGAAGAACAGAGAGGAAACTGATGATGATGATGATGATGATGATGATGATGATGGAAGCTCGTCTTCTCTTTTAGAATCATTCAGTTAAATTTGCTTTGATCAACATTTTCTGAGCGATCTGGTTTTACTGGTTTCTGCGTCGGATTGTTGCAAATAAAAATTATAGTTTTATTAAAATTATTATTGTGATAATTCTTACAATATTATTGTTAATATAAGGAATGAGTAGTGAAGGAATTCAGACTCACCTTCAGTCTCCGTATTGCAACCAGATATCAAAGCAGGGATTGTTCCAATTGGGTCTGAGTCATTGTTTCTATGGCAACTATCATCTCCAATCAGGAGAGAGCATCTTAAGAGGACACACCCCTACCACTGAAATCTGTCCAGGAAGCTCCACCTACTTTTACTAAGACGTCAGATCATAACTTGAATAATTTGAACTACAGAAATAAAAGATCATCAAGTATCAGATCCAGAACGGTTATTCTGCCCAACAGAATGACTGAGGACCTGCTGTTTATGTCTCTGTAGAGGTCTGTGGGATTTTGGCTTCATGGAACTACTTCCTGTTTGGAACACCAGGGGGAGGAGTCAGAAAAAGAGCATTTCTAGGGTTAACACGTCTTTCAATGGAAATCAAAGACTTTGTTTTCCAGTTTCTCCTTCATCTGAATGAATGTTGAGAACATCGTTCAGATGAAGACTTCACATCGCAGTTCCTTCACCTGCTCATCATCACTAACCTTCTGTCCAATCACAGCTCTCTCCGACTTCCTCCTTTGCAGGAATCATCGCAGGTCTGTGAGGAAACTCTTCCTCCTCTTCTTCATCGCTCTCACAGCATCTGCGTAAACCCAAAAACAATGTCAAATTAAACATTTCCATCTTCTCATGTCAGTGAAGCCCTCCTGCATGCGAGGCAAAAAGCAGTAATGAAAACCACAAATGCTGTTTTTGATCGCCATTATACAGTCTCTGGCGTGGACATTCCAGCTCCGTTTATACAGTTTTTGTGTCTAAAATGTAAAGCAGGCCAGTATAAACAGCTGTCATTGTCTCTTAGTTTCATGATGCAACTCGGTTGCAATGAGATTTAAAATTCAGCACATCCAAGGCGCAGATTAAGTCAGCGGTCTGTCAACCTCCAGGATCCGTTTCTGCTCTGATCGCTACAATAAGTTCTGGAAAAGCTCCAACCAGCATCAGAATCTCCAAACAGAGACGAGTCAAACTGTTCTTCACGGCTTTACGTTCAGCTCCTGACAGCGTTTTTTGTCTTGAATGCATCACGGCATATTGTTCTTCAGAAGCTCTGCTGACTCATCTATTAAAGCAGAATGACTGTTGAGAGTTCTCTGTTTACAGTTCTCGCTTGGTGGAGAATTGTTTCCCTCTGACAAATAAGAACAAAGAAGATATTTTTCATTCTTCTGCAAGTCAAAGTGTTCATTTTTAATTCAGGTTGTTGAATTTATGACCACCTGGAGAGACGCCAGCTTCATCAGTTTGACCTTGGAGCGGCGAGGAAGCAGACGGAAAAACCTCTGACTGCTGCACTATATGCATGAAACGTGTCTCTGTTTGTGGGTGACGCCCTGAGAGCGTGGCGCCGAAGACGAACGGCTTCAGCTAGAAGTGATTGAAAAGGAAACGCTGGTGACAGTTAACACCACGTGTCTGTAACTGGAAGTTTGTTGATGTCTTTACAAGTTATTTGGATGAATTATATACAAGGCAGAAGCAATTAAAGGACTAGTAATGGGCTGGGACAAAGCTAAAATGCATATCCAGATTAGTGATGTGCGAGTCATGAACGAATCGTTCAAAACTTGCGAGTCACTTTACTGACTCGAGAATCATGAGTCATCTTCCTAACTGACTCATTAACTCTGACTCATTTCCTTCCACCACTAACAACTTACATTTGTAGAAATATATCCAGCTTATCACTGAAAAAAAAAGACCTTCGCGATGAGAAATAAAAACCCTCGGAACAAAGCTCAAACACAACAGAATCTCTCGTTTTCTCCGAGCAGCTCCGCTCTGCTGACAACACCTGCAGCTCTTCACCCCTCCCAACCTGAGAATCTGCTCCCCCTCCCAACCTGAGAATCTGTTGGCCACTCCCATGCCCCTCCATTCGCTGTGGTGCTGCAAGCAGCTCTCTGAGTCCGTGCTGAATCGAATGGGCGGGTTTGAGTCAGTGATTCATTTGACTCATTTGATTCACCTCGTTTCGAGCTGAATCAAATGAGCGATGACTCATGATTCAGGACTCAGCGCCTCCCTCCGAACTGAATCACGAGTCAGGACTCATAAAGGAGCAGCCTCTGATTCAGGACTCAGAGCTCACTGAATCACCGGAGAACACTCATTTCGGACTGAATCATGAGTCAGGACTCATATCTCTGACCAATCATAGAGCAGTTTGCCTCGTTTCGAGGTGGATTGTTTGAAAAAATCTCTCAGCAGCTCGGCCTCGCTCTGAAGCTTGTTGGAATCCATTGTGCTGGAGCTTTAGCTTATCAGCCTGTTTGACAGGGAGGAGCTGCTTCCTCTGCTCAGCTGCTGCTTTGCCCTGATGGTCTGCTGCCATATTATTAAATTCATGTCTTGCAAACCAAATGAAAGAATATTAATCAATTCCACCACTTTTTAAAAATATAAACTGACCAAAGTATCCAATTTGCTGACTTCTTTGCTCCAACAATGTGATAAAACTACAAAACTCATAGAAACTTAGTTGATTTCTGCTCTTTATTTAGCTTATAAAAATATGTTCCCTTGTTTGCATTTTATTTTTTTTCACTAACTTTTTCCATTAATTGAATTTGAGTTATTGAGACATAAAATTTTTTATTTTTATTTTTATTTTTTAATTTTGAATGATTTTTTTTTTCTGTCCTAAAATGAAATGATTTGTTTTCATTTTTAAAAATTAATTTAGTAATATGAATAATTTGGACGTAAGATGGCATATTTTGCACTCTCTGGGTAAGTGACTCAAATGACTCAAATGATTCGATTCACTTTGGTGAGTGACTCATTAAAACTCGAGTCAGTAAAAAGAATCAAAATTCCCATCACTAATCCAGATATATTCCATATGTTCTAATGTATCAAAAATAACAAATAATTACCGTTGACAAACGCAGGTTTTTGTAAAATTTGACAAAATCAACGACAAATTTCACCCTGCTTCAGAAACGGCTCGATTTGGGTCACGTGACGCGTTGACGTCATATGGGTAAGACAGCGCCAGCAGCAGAATGCAGGCGGACCCAGCGTGTCTGCAGATACGTGTATGTGAGTTGAATCCTATAAACGTCGGTGTTATGGTACGACGGAGTATTAGGCCACAACAAAAGAAAAAAAAATTAATTAAAATTGTGATTTTTAAAAGTCGTAAATTTACGATTTTACAATCGAAATAGCCGTATTGCGGGACAACACTGAGCGCACCAAGACCGACTAAACGTGAAAAAGCTTCTGATCTCAAACAAGGTTATTAAACTGAATGTTTAAAACATTGCACATGTTTGGAACGTTTCTTTGTATTGATTTGTAGTTTATTAATCATTGATGGTGGCTTGCAGGATCTCTGCAGATCCGTTGATGAAACCATCGACACGCGCAGCTGTCCACTTCAGTCATTTCTTCCTCCGTGAAAGATCAGATCTCATTCATTTCTGTGTGATGCTTTCATCTGAAGAGGAATCGTTTTTGGAATTTTCAGTGTACTTAGCTAACGTGACAGACTGTTGTCATCCCCTGTTGTTGTTGTTGTGTTGAAACGGGACGATTCACGTGGAGCTCTGTTTACATTCTCTTTTGGTTTCTGCGCATGTCAGAGACATGCAGTAAGGTGGTGAAAGAGCTTCTGGGTATGTGAATAAAGTGAATAATAAAGTCCTGCAAACATGTCTCTAAGCTCTTTATTTTGCATATGAAACTCTGCATTACCGACCCGGATAGTCAGCTTCATTGATGATGATTTGATTTCGAGTCGCCAAAAGGTTCAGAATTTCTTTGTTTTTCAAACGATCTGTAAATAAGCTTCACGAGATGCTCCACGTCTTCCAGCTTCCAGCATGGCTCTGATAAACTGACAGCTTTGCTTCTTTTCTCATTAAATTACGACTTTAAATCGGCATTCTCAGCGTCAGTATCATTCCCGTTGTGAGCTCTTACTTTACGCACTGCCGGCTCAAATTGATCGGGCTTTACAGTCCTCAAACCACAAACACCCGGCGCCTCTGAATCAGCGTCACTTTCAGAACAAATGTTTCCACAATCTGAGTCTGAAGACAGAATTGTGGACCTTGAAATATCGCCGCTATCGCTAGCTCCGACAGAGCTCCGAGAAGTTATCTTGCTTCTGTTACCCATGTGACGTCACACGCACCACGTGACCAAAACGGAGCGTTTTCCCGGAAGTGGAAATTTGCCTATGGATTGGCCGCAAAAAAGCCGTTTTATTTCAATATTTCTTGCTCAAAACACAACAAAACATTTGGAAATTGTAAATATAAGGCAAAATACAGTTAACACCGAAAATGACCCACAACCCCATTACTAGCCCTTTAAGAGTTTTATTGTTTACATTCTCTTAAGTTCTTATCCATTTACACTGTTCAGATCTTTTCTTTACAGAACACATGTTTGTGATGACAGCTGTCAAAGTCTTCTGCAGTGGAAGAAGTCCATTGGTGCCTTCACATCCCATGATCCTTCGCTCGATCTTTTATCTTTCACAATCTCACTGTTTGTCAGATTCTATACATTTTCAGGCTTTTTCTACAACACACTGTGTTCTGGGCCCTGATTGGCTGTAGACCGTAGTTAATAAACATCCACCATGCTGTTGTAGGGACCATGATTAAGGCCTTCCTGATCGATGATGTTGGAATTTCTGATTGGCTGTTCGGATGACGTGTAAGATTGTGATTGGTCAGGAATATATGTATATAACTGGATGGAGTCTGATGAAGTCCCAGCAAGTGAACAAAGAATCACAAAAGGGGAAGCAGTGTTTTACAATCAGCGACAACGAAGAAATCATCACGGGATAGAAATTATAATATCTATACATGTTCGGGATAGTAATTATAATATTTATACATGTTTACATGCAATCAGCTCAAAAACTGATAGAAATCTCAGTTGATCTCATAATATGTGCAGCCAAGATGCACTTTACTAAATTTCCTGCTTGTGTTTTAAGTGTGCTCGACGCTAAATGTTGTTGTCGATCGCACATTTGGTTTTATTTTTTAAAGAAAGTGAATATTTGTTAGTAATTTTCTAAATATGTGCAGCCAGGGTTTCTTAGAGAAAGTCCCAGCTCATTTTCTATCCAACAACATAAACACTGAAGAGAGCAAAAGAAATAAAGATAATTATAACTTTATAACTTTAGGATTCAAAAGTAAACGTAAAATGAAGAACATTAAGTTTACTTTAGTGTTATTACCGTTATGTGAGATCGACATAAATCTTTAGTCGTGATCAGATCATTGAATGCAGCAACACTGGAGTTCTGAAAATATGTCTGAGAAAAGTGTGTAGAGGAGTTTTACAGCCTCAACCTGCTGACTACCAGAATGCAAATGTATCCTCTGTAGAGGACATGTCTCCCATGACACCACATGTGAAGGGGGGCGGGGTTCCTGGAATTACACTTTTATTATTCTATTTTATAAAAAAAACAACCTTTCTTTGTTTTGCATGTTAGTTTGGAGTGTATCTCCAGTGAAAGTCAAGGGACGACTGTATTTGGATTGGAGAGGCAGCTCTGCTGTAATGTTGCTCAGGGTTCAGCATTCGTTTATGGAATAACACGGCAAACGCTTTTCTAGTTTCACTGCAGAATGTAACTCAACCTCGCACACACGACTTAAAAATCAATCCCCCCTGATTGATGTTTGTGAACGAGCGGTCCCAGCGCGTTCATGGAAAGTGATAATTTGAGCAACTTTTTAGGCCCAGAGTGGAAAATTGATTGTTCTTTTTTAAGAAAAGCATTTGTTTATCTCAATGGAGTGGAAACCAGTCATGACGACAGTATGTCAATTTCCAGATCAATTGTTGGCTGCTCGCCTCTGGCATTTGCATTGGATTACCATAGTAATGACTTTTTGACCCTCCTTCTTAGAGACTAGCATTCCCAGTCGTACGAGTCGGTGACACACCTGAAAGTCATTGGTGGAGTGGATGGAGCTTCCTCACAGGAGCGTATTTATTCACATGTCAAGTATCCTGACTGCCTGTCTGGAATGAACTGGGAGGATTGTGACGTGTGAACGACTTTCTTAGAATGATTCCTGAAGGGTTATCAGAGTCTCCATGGTAACGTGTTTTATCACAGGAACTGAAGGGGTCCACCTAAGGTGTCATATGAAGTTGGTGGTAACAAAATAAAAAGTCATAATGGTAAATGGTGAATACTTTAGAGCAGTGTTTCTTAACCATAGGGCCGCGGCCCAATCTCGGTCCGCGAGCGCCCTCTAGTGGGCCGTGAAATAAAAATCAGTTCTGAACCTGAGGGCCGCGAGGGCCGCGGGACCTGAATGCAGCCTCCTACCACTTGGTGGCAGTAAGCGTCACGCCAGGTTCATACTGCACCGGGAAGCACCGCGAAGTCGAGAGCGCGCGGCTTCCGCCGAGCTCTCTGGTTTACAGAGCAGACGCGGATTTTTCCGCGGCGGTCGACAGGCGCTCCAGCTGGAGCTTTTGTTGTTTTAGCCATCATGCGTGATAAGTTAATAACCTAAAGATATTACCGCGTGTTTCTGCTAAGAGGAACTCCTCTCTGCTACTCTTTACACCCAAAATCCAGCCCCGCCCACCCGCTCCGGAGCCGGCTCACTACATTGATCTGTGTGCGCGTCTGTGTCTGTTTTGGTTGTGTCTGTGCGCACGCGCTCGCTCGCATGTGTGTGCGTGACTAAATTCATAAAAACTAAAACTATTCTGCCCACTATGTTGATGTGTGAGTGTGTGCTGGCGCATACACGTGTGTGTTATGGATGTGTTTATGTACCTGTCTACAGTCTGTTCAGATACAAAAACATGATCACATTTGTCAATCACTTCGTTTTATTGTAAAAAATTGTTTATATTTTAAAAACACTGATGTTGTTCCTATGTATTTACATGCGAGCAGCCTAGAAAATGATGGTAATTCATATTGAACACAGTAAAACATGCAGTCAGGATCTCATTGCTGCAATGTTGCACATATTCTAAGTGTGTATAAGGCTGGATGTTTTTTTTGGACGCACGTATTTAAAATTCAACTTAAAGTTAAAGTCCCATTAACTGTCCCGCTCCTAAATGTGTAAATGTGTTCTCCACATTTGACCATCTCCTGGTGAAGCCGTGAGCTGCAGAGACAGCCGACCTCAGGAACCAGAACCAGAATCCTAACCTTAACCCCTTTCCTCTGGGTCAGCGACTAGAAACAAAGTTTACCGCTGGACGCATGATTTTCCAAAAGTTACCTGCGAAAACACTCTTTCTTTTAAAAATAAACCGTATTTTCTCTTGTATCTTTATTTAACTTCCAGCCAGAATTGATCTGGAACGCTCGCGGCTCGCGCTCAAAATAGAGCAGAAGCTGAAATGATCCGCTGCACGGCGCGAGTCCTCTGCGGAGGACCGCACCGCTCCGCGCCTGGTGTGAACGCCACCATAGATTATGGGCGCCGAATAGAGGCGGCCTCCGTTCTGCATCCAGTGTGAACCCGGCATCAGTAACGTGTTGTGGCATGACTCAATAGTATGCAGCTATCGGCCCCTCATCATTTTTTCTTTATACGGGGCTCTTTGCCTCAGTTCATGTTTAGTTTTTTTTAAAAAACAGACTGCTGTGATTGTTGTTGTTAATGTGTCACAGATTTGGAGAGAAAAATCTAGTACGAAATTAAAACTTCTAATTTGTCAAGTTCATCAGCAGGTTATAAGGTTATCTTTTAATTAGTATTTTATTTAAATCTCATTTACAGTTTGTTTCATTTGAAACGTATTTGAAGTGTTCTTGTTTTATTACAACACAATTTTATTTATCAAAATTCCTTATAAATATTTTTGGAATTCTAATTTGTGTTGAGGTTGACACCTGTGGTTTACCTGTTCAGTATGAAAATAAATGTCTGAGATGATCACGTTGTATCATTTTTCCTCACAAGATTTTACTTTGATAAACCATAAAAACTCGATTTAATTATCAAATACAAATTAAACAACATGTGGATCAATTCACATTAACATGTTTATATTTGAATGGGCCTTTAATCACTTTGTACCGGGAAAATTGGGCCCCAGTGTCAAAAAGGTTAAGAACCTCTGATTTAGAGCACCTTACTACCTTTTAAGGTCCAAAAGGCTTTACGGTCTCAGTCCCATTCACCCTCACACACTGATGGCGGCTCCACTGCCGAACACTGACCCCACCGAGTAACCACCAGGAGCAGTGTGGGGATCAGGGTCTCACCCTCCAGCCATAAGACCCGGTGATCCCCCGATCAGAGGTCGACCGCTGTTCCTCTACACCACAGCCGTCCCATAAACGACTCCAACAACTGAGAAAACAACGGTTGTGTTTCTAACTCGTCAAACGTATTTATTCTTCGTTCTAACTGTAGCTTCTCTTCATTGAAAACAGGACAGACCTCAAAGGTCTTTGACCTTTAAATAAAGTTTTCAATGGTCTAACTTCTCAAACAGCTCATGCTCCATATTTTCCAAACGGAACACCTCATTTTAAATTTGTAACATTAAGATTTCTTCTTTAAAAATCCAGAAAGAAGTGCAGATTCTGCAACTTTCAGGCTCCTGTGTTGTGGATTTAACTTCCTGGTTGAGTTTGTTTGACAGAAACCGTCAAGGCTGGACTGAAACTCTTTGATCTGTTTGGGTATGCACATCCTCGCCCTCTTCACTGGAATCATTTCCTCTGTCTTGTCCTGCCAATGAATGTCTGTCATTGTTGCAGTCACTAACTTTTATGCATCTTGTTATCCAACAGATGTTCCAGTTATGTTTGTCCTTGTTGGTGTTTTATATCAGGATTCATGAGCTCCTATCATTGTTCACAGCAGTAGTAACTAGTAGGAACAGATGTTCCAGGGATTCATGAAGTTTGTCCGTCTTCATAGTCTTTCCTGCTTGTTGAGGTTACTAATGGTTTAGTCTTGGATACTAGCAGGTGACTCACATTAAACATCATGCTTGTAGACCGCTCTGTGGAGAGAAAATGTTCAAGCACATCCTTTCTACAGGCCTGCTATGAGTTCCAAAACACGTAAGTCTTTATACACAAAAGAAGTATCAATCCTGCAAAAGAGACGTATGTCATGCCACTTGCATGTCCTGCACATGTTTACTCTTTGATGCTCACAGACTACCTGTATCCAGCCATAAGAGCATCTATGACCAGAGCGTGGTGTAAGACACCGACTGTAAGTCTGCAGCTTCCATGAGCCTTAAGAACACCACGATACAACACCTACAACAATGGTATGTTCCGTCTACATGATGTCTCTTTAGGTGTCCGTAAAAGCCTCAAGACACACCTGTGCTCCCCTTAAGCTCCGCCTTTAACTGGCCACTTGCCTCTGCGACCCTTCATGGGCCACACATCTCTGAGGGTCAGCTCCATACAGGTCTACTGTCCTACAACAGATGTTTGTGACTGTTTGTCCATCTACTGCAGGGGTGGGCAAACTACGGCCCGGGGGCCACATGCGGCCCCTTAAGCTACTTAATGTGGCCCTCCAAATTAAAATACATTGAATCAAAAATCCTAATTATTGTTTTATTTTCATTGTATTTCTGGTTTCTTCTCATGAATAGTGTTGTTTCTCTGGCGTTCGTGTGTTTTTTTCTGAGTCAGAAGGTGATTTTTTGGATTTCTTTGAGTTTGCAAGAACATCAACCCATTGGATCACCAAAAAGAGAACAAAAATCAAAATTTAGAAATTAAAATTCCCAAATTTTCAGTTTTGAAATGAATATATGTGAATTTGAATCCAAATTAAAGCATGTTTTTCTCTAAATTCCTTATTATCTTTTTAGTTTATGAGGTTGATTACCAAATCTCTCCTTCCATCTGCTCCTTGTCCGGCCCTTATGTCAAATTTTAGAACCCTTTGTGGCCCTCGAGTCAAAACAATTGCCCACCCTTGATCTACTGGGTAATCTTTCTGCAACGTGTTTGTTTTGATCTATAACAGATTTTCCAGAAGTTACTTTTGTTTGCTTATCTATTTCTTTTTTTTTTTTTCGCTGCAGTTCTAACTTGCCTGTTTGTCCTGTGTTTTTTTTCCTGTGTTTTATCATTTGTCCTGGTGAGGGAACCTGTACCCCTCAGTACAGGAATAAAAGGGCAAACTGGACCCAACCCCCCAAAGCTAAGCGCCTCCTAACTGAACCCAAAGAGGAACAAAGACGCTGAAAACGTGTGCCGGGGGACCTCTCCTGCTCTAACCAAAAGAAAAAACTGTAATAGCTTAGAAGCTTTCAGAGCAGACATTAGCTGCAGCTTGATGTGAAGTTCCGGCTGAAGACAGACTGACGGCTCATTTGGAAGAAGCAAAGAAATGAGAGAACGGCCAGCAGGGAGAGGCTGAACATGTGACCCACAGATCCTCAGAAAGGGAGAACATGGGGGGCTGATCAGAGACCCCCCGCTTTTAAAACATAACAAAAGATATAATATTGTTGTAAAGGAGCAATGGGAGCTCTGGGAACTGTGAGTCTTCAGCCTGGGGGGTGTTGGCATCACGTTGGGATTAACTGTGAAGGGAGCACAGAAACCACACTTCTTCTATGAAGAAAATGTGGCTGACATACAGAATCACCTGCTTTTGTGAAGTTTTTTAGTCACTAAAAGTCAAATTTATGGTTTGAAGTGTGATCAGCCTGAGGGCTGTATGAGACTCATGTTAACGCAGCTCCACACAAACATGTAGCAGGAAGAGACGGTCCCACGGCGTGTAGCAGATCCACCAGAACTGTTACAGAAGCGCTGGCTGCAAACACTGAGAAAATCCCTAATTATCAAATAAATATATAAATAAGTGGATCCCCCGTTCACAGATGGCTGAACGTCTGCCATGCAAAATGTCCCAGAGGATACAAACTTGTTTCCGCTGCCAGGCAGATATTTGGCATTTTAAATGCTGTCAGCGGGCCCCGTTTGCTCGCGCCGCATCCTGGCATCACACACGGTAACCATCACTTCCACTGTCACATATTTGTAGAGCCTCAGCAGAGTCTTCCGACTGTCGTCCCAAACACTCGTGGAACTTTGTGCAGGAGGCGTCTAGTGCGGACGACGAGCTCCGAGACGGCGTTCACCGTGTCTCAGCTTCATCCTGGTCGCTTTCAGCCTAAAAGACGACGACGTCGTGGTGTTCTCCAGTCTAGAGTCGGTGGTCTCGTGAGATGTTCCATCACCTGTTTGGTATGCTGCTGAACTGATCCCTGATCGTCTGGTCCCTGCAGATGTTCCTGGAGATGTCTGGGGTGGAGCTTCAACGCAGCAGAGATGAGCTCAATGATTCTGCTGTAGTTTGTAGAGCTTAACAGATGTTCTGTCTGTGCTTTAGTGTAGCAGCTCCATGAGATCCGACAGTCTACATTCATGTTTCTCTCTCAGAACCAAAATGTCTTCTGCGGCTGACAAAAGACTTACTTTATGGAACCTTAAATCTGAGGAACAAATAGTGATTCCCTGAGGGACTGACCCAGGCAGACAGCAGTTATTTGAAGAAGATGCTGCTATCTTCAGGATCTCAGCTCTCACAGTTTATCAGATGATTATAGATGTTGCTGCTGGACGTTTTTCCATCCAGACCTTCTGCTCACCTGGCAGGTGTGGCCAATCTGCCTTAATTGGCTCCTGCTGGCCTTTTAAGGCACAGAAGACCACATCAAGAAAGGCAGGGAGCAGAGCAGCAGGGTGGGGAGCCGGATGAGGAGCCGGATGAGGAGCCGGATGAGGAGCCGGATGAGGAGCCGGATGAGGAGCAGTTTGAGGAGCCGGATGAGGAGCCGGATGAGGAGCCGGTAGAGGAGCCGGATGAGGAGCCGGTAGAGGAGCCGGATGAGGAGCCGGATGAGGAGAAGGTTGAGGAGTTGGTTGAGGAGTCGGTAGAGGAGCCGGTAGAGGAGCCGGTTGAGGAGCTGGTTGAGGAGCCGGTAGAGGAGCCGGATGAGGAGCCGGTAGAGGAGCCGGATGAGGAGAAGGTTGAGGAGTTGGTTGAGGAGCCGGTAGAGGAGCCAGATGAGGAGCCGGTTGAGGAGCTGGTTGAGGAGAAGGTTGAGGAGTTGGTTGAGGAGCCGGTAGAGGAGCCGGATGAGGAGCCTTATGAGGAGAAGGTTGAGGAGCCTTATGAGGAGCCGGTAGAGGAGCCGGATGAGGAGCCTTATGAGGAGAAGGTTGAGGAGAAGGTTGAGGAGCCTGATGAGGAGCCGGATGAGGAGCTGGATGAGGAGCCGGATGAGGAGCTGGATGAGGAGCCGGATGAGGAGAAGGTTGAGGAGCCGGATGAGGAGCCGGATGAGGAGCCGGATGAGGAGCCGGATGAGGAGCCTTATGAGGAGAAGGTTGAGGAGAAGGTTGAGGAGCCTGATGAGGAGCCGGATGAGAAGCCGGATGAGGAGCCGGATAAGGAGCCGGATAAGGAGCCGGATGAGGAGCCGGATGAGGAGCCAGATAAGGAGCCGGATAAGGAGCCGGATGAGGAGCCGGATGAGGAGCCAGATAAGGAGCCGGATGAGGAGCCGGATGAGGAGCCGGATGAGGAGCCAGATAAGGAGCCGGATAAGGAGCCGGTTGAGGAGAAGGTTGAGGAGCCTGATGAGGAGAAGGTTGAGGAGAAGGTTGAGGAGCCGGATGAGGAGCCGGTTGAGGAGCCGGATGGGTTTCAGACGGTGTGGTGCTGGTTTGTTTGATTCTTTTTCCTCAGCAGTCTTCCACTGCTGGGTTTTGTTATCGTAGTTTGGGGTTGGACCTCTTGGTTTTCTGCCTTGTTTTGTTTGTTTTCTTTAGCTAGATTTTAGCTCGGCAGCCGTTAGCAGGAGCTCCTGACCTCTGACGGTACACGTGGATGGGTCAGCAGTCTACTTGACTTATTTTCTGTTTGGCCGAGGTTCTTCTTGTTTGGACTAATTATTCAATTTTTTTTCTCTCATTCAGGATTTCCTTTATTTAATAAACTGTGTTCCTTTTACTCAGGGGTGGGCAAACTTTTTGATTTGTGGGCCAGAAAGGGTTCTAAAATTTGGCATAAGGGCCGGACAAGGAGCAGATGGAAGGAGTGATTTGGTAATGAACCTCATAAACTATAGAGTATATGGAATTTAGAAAAAAACACGCTTTAATTTTGACTAAAATTCACATATATTCATTTAAAAACAGAAAATTGGGGAATTTTAATTTCTAAATTTTGATTTTTGTTCTCTTTTTGGGTTGATGTTCTTCAGAGGAAAATGTGAACTCAAAGAAATCTGAAAAATCACCATCTGACTCAGAAAAAAACACACAGAGAAACAACATTCATGAGAAGAAACCAGAAATACAATGGAAATAAAACAATAATTGGGATTTTTGATTCAATGTATTTTAATTTGGAGGGCCAGATTAAGTATCTTAGGGGGCCGTATGTGGCCCCCGGGCCATAGTTTGCCCACCCCTGCTTTTACTCCAGTTTTTGTTTTTGTCCCCTTTCGTATTTTTACCCCAGACCCGAGCCAGGTTCACCCATAGACGTAACAATAGTCAACAGTTTCTGTTTCAGGAATGAACTTTATTTGACCTGTTTCTCTTTCAGGTCATCGTTCCAGCTGAGTTGTGTTAGTTTTGTCCTCATGTGTGTTTCTGAACCCAAAGCGTTTCTTTGCATCGTAAAACTTGAACATAGAGACTTTCTTCTTCTATAAATGTAATTTATCTTTATTTTTGAGCTGGAGGAGCATGTCCAATTCCCCTTTTTCCTGAATAACCGCATTCGTCGGGATTAAAGTATTTACATTATCTGGAATACGGTCGTTTTCTGCAGAAATTGAAGTGCATTTAAATGTAGTCATTAATCCACCTCTAGGAATGAATAAAAGTCAAAGAGCTTTTGAATTGATGGCGAGGTGAAAGCGTTCTGTCTGGGGGGTTTAAGGCGGTCCGATGAAAGCGTCCCAGTTTGAACCTGTTTGTGCATTTCTTCTTTCACGATTTCCTTAATTGCCTTTCAGTCTCTGCAGCAACAGAAACTTGCTTTGCTGAGCCAAGATAAATGTATGCTTGATTACAAACGGTCATAATAATTACATTTTTCCAATGCAGCAGACAGTTGATGGTCAGACTGCAGATAAAACGCTAATAAATGTGGAGTTGGAGGGTTAATTACAGCCTGTATGCTTCCAACAGCACCTCAAAGCCAAAAGAAGCTTTATTTCTAGATTTTACAAGCATCTTAATTAATCAAAGGGGGGATTATGTATCAGAAGGATTATGAGCATTGTTGTCTGTTGCAAGATAATACAATCTAACTGGCCTTGAAACTAACCAAAAAAAAGGAAAAGCCAAGAACCGCAGGTGGAAACTCTTCCATTGAACACGTTCAGTCAATAATGTCAATAAATCATTTTTATATGTAACTCGACTTGAAGGTGTCATTATAGCAGAATACAAATGTTTTTGTTTGCTGGAAACGTTAAATCGTGTTTTTTTTGGAGTGCAGACGTGTGGATTCTCTCCAGCTGTGACTTGATAAATATGTAATAACTTTAAATTAGCATAATAGCTCAATTTTACAGCACCATTTACTCTCATTACAACTAATACCAGTGATAAATTTGCATTATCTCCACTCTGACACTTATATTAAAGCTCTTTTCCATGTCGACTCAAAGACAAATGTTTGAACGCATCAATCTGGTCTTAAGTGGCGTTTTGAGCGGGAAAAAAAGAAAGAGCCAGATAAAAAAGTTTATTTTCTTTAAAAGTCAAAGTCAGTTTTGGAGCAGATGAGTTCCAGTGATGAGGATTTCTCCACCAATTTTAAGATGGAGTTCGTCAATACCTTCACATTTAAAGACTCACGCAGAGGAAATTTTGCTTTTGGTCTTTTTGACATTTTTCTGTAGCATTTTTTTCAGACAGTTTCTCTCAAAACTGCATTTCTGAGTATTTCTTTATTCCAATCAGGAACAAAAGCTCGTTTGAAAAAGCTTGATGTAGTCCTTCATGAACGTCTTTGTTTTCCTCGTCTGAGCTGGAATCTGGATCAGAACTTTTCGGCTGGATAGCTTCCATGTTACTCACCAGTTTTGTTGCACTGTTAATTTTGGGGGTTTGAAGGCTGTAAGCTAGTGGGAGAGCATGTAAACTGATGGGTGACGGGAAGTGCGGGCGGCATTATGCCTTGTTTCCACCAACTGGACCAGTACAGTCATTTGAGCGTTTCTATAAAAAACGGATCCATGAAGTCAGACGGATTTGTTCCAGTTTTGGTCTCCCATTGGTTGTAGCTGTGGTTGTCGTCATGACTTTCAACCAATCAGCAGGTGGATACAGAGGCTCCGCCCCAACTGTCCCGTTCTATTTTTCTATATGGATCAACAACGCACGGATACGGGTCGGAACTGTTCAGTGCAGGGGTGTCAAACTCAATCGGATAAGGGGCAAAAATCCAAAACACACCATGAAAGTCGCGGACCGAACAGGATAAACGTTTATTAAACATTCTAAAGCTACATTTTTAAAACTGTAACTTTTGAACATAAAAATGCAGGAATATTATTCCAGAATAAATCAACTTAAACCTTAAATAACTTTCAATATTTTACTCTCCATAAAAATATATTTTGTCAAAATTATACAAGGTAGAAATGAGCTAAAATAACATCAGGTCATTAATAACAATAAATAAAATGATCTGGGGGGCCGGATAAAATTACCCGGAGGGCCGGATCCGGCCCCAGGGCCTTGAATCCGACACACGTGGTTTAATGGGTCCATTTAACATTGGAAACGTTCAGATACAAGGCTTTAGGAAATAAATCAGTCAAACTTTAATGTCGCTTCTGTGTTGATTTTGAGGATCACATCTTTGTTTGACATTAAAAAATAAAAGTTATGAATTAAAAACCCCAGTTTCTCTGAAGCCAAAGGCGGACGCGGTAAAGTCGATTTGTTTTTCCTGGTTCCAGCTTTCAGGACCGTTTGATGTTCTGTAAACTAAAGGAACAACATTTACCTAAACAGAGACAAGAACATCATGAAACATTTGTGGATTAAAATAATCAGCAAAGATTCTGATTCAAACCTGCACATAAAATTATAAAAAGGCTGTCAATATGTATTTACTGTTTGGGGAATCGGATGTTTTTGTGAATTCTATTTTTATCAAATATAAATAGTTCTGGGTTCTTGATCCTCTGTAAAGTGCAGTGGGACTGCTCCTAAAATAAATACGTTAAATGTTATCATCACATCTCTCTGCTATCACCTTTAGACACTTTCAAATGACGTTCATAGAGGAGTTCTTACTGCTTTGATTGGTGTCCTTTCAAATGAAACCTGAACTTTCCAGTAATCCAAACGTACGTTTGCAGCTGAGAGATGGCGTTAGAATCCCGATTCACGCTGTGAGACGCTCATCTGTAAATTGCTGTGTAGTAGCAGATGATGTTTTATGTTGTTTCTTAGCATCATCAGCAGATACTGCAGAACATGTTCCAGTGATTCATGCTTCTCTTCACCAGCAGAGAAAACAGCAACAGCGTTCATAACGTCTGTGTTTCTAAAGCGGTTTTTACTGTTCCAGTGGGTTCAAAAATATTTAAATCTTCATTTCCATTTAGAGGCCTCATGGGGGTTCAGAGAACATCTCACTGCCGACAAATGAAAATATATGATTTCATAAAGACTTTTAGAGAAACAAAGGCAACATTCCATTAAACTAAACCTTCTGCTTTTATAATCCAAGCTTCAAGTTCAAAAATTATTTCTTTTATTTCACGTTTTTCAAGGAAAACTTTTTTTGTCTCTAATTTAGTCCAAATGTTTTTTTCTGAAAAGGTTTTTCTAAGTAGAGATGATTATCTAATAACATTTCTGAATGTGATAAAAGCTTCACAAAACCATAAACTTAAACATATATTTGAAATGAAAGTGTCGGAGGTTGATGTGAGGGAGGAGCATGCTGGGGGGGCGGGTCAATGGAGGATAATGATTGGCTGCAGTTCCCTCTAAAGCCAGAAGACAGATCATTCTGATGGATGTTTTAACACATATTACAGTTAAAAAATCCTTCTAAAAATATTGAATAAATATTTTGTTTCTCAGAGTTTGTGATCCTTGTTGAACTTTTCGTCTGTTAAACTCATGTTCTCGGGGTTCCGCCCTCTTTTTGGTCTTCTCCTGAGCGGAGGCCGGCGTGCCCATTGGGGCCGTAACATGTTTGGGGGCTCATCCGGGATTTGAACCTCATGACAGTCGTCTACAATGATACTTGAAGAGACAGTTTTGTTCAGACGTAAACTTCCTCATGCTTCTCTTCCTCCTGGCTGCTGGGCGGGGCTCCACGCCGTTCTTTAGACTGTCACAGGAAAACTTCCTGTTCTTTAATATAACTTCTGTTTTGATGTTCTTAAACACATTCCTTCTTAAGTGGTTTTATAAGCATATCAGATGATAAGATTCACCTGTTCTCCTGGTTTGTGGTGGTTACAGAAAGCGGTTTTATCTTTTTAAGGTGGAAACATCTCTAAAGACTCGTTCCTCATTTGCGTTGTCTCTGCAGGCATTTATCCATACAGACCCACCCCATTGAGCTTTAAATATTAAATATGCCCAAGGACAAGAATCAATAATGCACATTATGCACACAGCGGATATCCGAAGAGCTGGAGAGAGAGGGAAGTGTCTTCATTTACAGCAGGAAAATCGGATGTTTGAGCTTTCATTTGACTGAGAAATACGTTACGACTCGATGTACAAATACAAAGCACTCCTAGAGACATTTTTAGGACAGTCTGGATGCATCTTCAGAATTCTCACTAAACAATGTTCTAACAGACATCAGCTGGGATTGAATCCCTCCTGGAGAAGCTTCTCAGCTTGTCTCTCCAAACAATCAGCTTAGATCTGCTTCTCCCAGAGTCCACTTCAGCCTGTCAATAGTCTGCAGAACAAAGGTGTTCAGTTACGCTGATATGATTATAGGATTGCTGCAGATGGATCCTGAACCTCCCATCTGTCTCCTCCGTTCAGTTACAGCTCAGAAATGAGGTTGTGTTTTTGAATCTATGGAGCCACGTTCAGTCACGACTCTGTGAAATGTGACGGCGATTACCTCCGCCGGCGACGCTCCGCTGACATCATGCAGCGCATATTACCGCTTTTTAAGAGAGAATCTCAGAGACTGGGCCGTGGCGATGCCGGGGTGTGGCGATGCTGGACTGTGGACTGAGGACCAACAATCTGGGAGTTTTAGTTTTAGTCTCCCTCTTATTTCCCATAAGTCCTTAGAATGAAGGCAAAGGGCCGTCTTAAAAGTAGAAACAGTATTAGACACTTTTATTCTTAATTTCTGTACAATAATATATTATTTTTATTTATTTTCCATATAATTAAAGGATCCAGACTCCAGAAAATCTTGTTTCCAAGCAAAGAAGCGGCTTTGAGACGGTGTGTGTGCTCTTGAATCTGGAAACGCCGCTCCACGCTCCGAGAAGACGGACGTCCAGACCGCTTCTACTCTTGATGGGGGGGGGCAACATTTAATGTCGTTCCTGGTTAAACGTATTGACTAGTAACAGGCTTGGCGACGCCGACACGTCTGTTCACGTGTTGAGCTCATAGAATGAAACCGTGTGTCGGTGCGTGCATCGCTTCAGGAAAAGTCACGTGACCAAACAGCCACTGTGCTGGTGTTTCACTGAGGCTCCAAACCGCGTTTATAATACAGTGTTGCCAGATTGGATGGTTTTGATTTTGATTTTGCAGGTAAAATTAGCTTCGGTTTGGCATCAGTCTTGACTGTTTTAGCTTTATTATGAGTCTGAACTATCTTTTATTTGGAAACTCTGTCACACGTGGGTGTGACTTTGGTAAATCGGTGAATCATTTAATGTTATGTATGTTAAGTTTGTTTGACAGGACGGTCATACTTAAATAAAAGCCCCTCCTCATTCACTCTTAGCCCGGACTAGTTGAGTTTACTAAAACAGTGCGTTGAAACAGATTGTCCTAAATTTCTTAAGTTTTTACATAGATCCAAAACTAGACAAGTTTAGTTCAATTAACTTAAAACAGTACGTTAATACATTTGTCAAAAGGAAATGATGCTAGTAAAGTTTACTTAATGAAATATGTAGTCATAACTTATAATCATAAGTACATAATGTTTTCAAAAAGACACATTTCTGAAGTGGGAATTGAACCCTGGGTTTGTGGATGCTAGTCCTGTACCTAACTAACTACGCTATCGAGGTACTGCTACAAAAATATTTGCAGAAGACGGTAAAATTGTTAGTTTTGATCATTGATTAATTATCTGTTTCTTCACTTTTAGTGGCAAAGTCCTTACAAACTCAGACTATTTTAATACATTAAAAAACCTGTACACAACTTTTTAAAACAGAGTGCAGAGAATGTCCTATGAAAACAGAAATGATTTGGACAATGATGATGGACGATAGTTGGGAATGGTTTGGTCACTACAACACAATTTTCTCAAAATCCCAAAGGAGAAAATATGTTTACGTTTTTATCATCAAGAAAAACAAAAAAAACAATGCTTACTTATTGTCCATTTTTGGCTAACAACCAGCGCTTTCAAACTCTGGGGGAAAAAATAGGATTTAAAAGCAACTTTTATGAACAATAAATATTTAAATTTTACTATGAGAAACTTAGCTTAATGCAAATTTTGATGCTGATGAAAAAATTGTAAGGAGGAGGACCAAGACGTTGCTAATTAATAAAGGGTAGAATTAGAGCCAGTTTCCATCAAACACAGTTTTGATATAAGCTCCGCCCACTCTTGCAGGAACTAAAGAACAGCAGTGATCTCTACATAATATAATTATTAACACTTAAAACTAATCTTTAATGTGTTAAACTACAAATTTAGTTAAGTAATGACACCAAACTAAAAATTATAATGAATGATTACTCAAAATTGTTATTACAGCTAAAGTCAGGGTTTACAGTGTTGATGAGGCATCATATAATACTCATTTAATCAGTTTATCAGTGGAGTTTCTTCACTCGGTCGCCTGCAATGGCGTTTCCTGTCCAGCAAGAGCTGATATTCCAAAATTAGGATTATTAAAACACATTAAAAATAAACTGTTACAAAATGACACGAAATAATTAAAATAATTTAAAAAACAAATGAGTTTTTTCAACACATAGTAGGATCGATCATTCCATTTTGTCCAAAATCCTCTTTTCTAATGTTGCTTCTGTGTTGAAAATATCCCACCGTCTTTGAATGTGTCCTCCCACAGTCCCTGAATGCTGCTCTGCATGCGCTCTCACGTGCACGCTCGCAGGCGCTCGGCGGGCCGGGGGTCAAAGCAAAGTAGTAATGCCAGAAGAAAAGATTAGAATGACAAAGGAGAGTGGCGGCGAGTCTGAGGAGGACGGCGGGGATGGAGATGCTAAATAATGGCTCTCTTGTGGATAAAATATAACCTCTGCTGAAAGAGGGGAAGGCAGCGGAGGGAAGCAACCATAACATTTTCAGGGCAGAGCCAAGAAAAAGAGTAAGGTAACCCTAAATCAACATTTGACTCCATTCTTGGGTAAAAGCCAAGGCGAGCGCGGCGCTTTCTGCTGAGCCGCCGTGGTGACATTTCCTGTCAGCGTTTTTATAGATAATTTAAACTGTCAGTGTTTTATTGAAATGCTTAGCTGGTGATTGAAAGGAGAGCCGTCCTGGATAGAAATCAGTGACAGGAGAGCTTCTGCAGTCACGCCAGCAATTATTCGGTGAATGTGAGATTTATCTCTTACTTTAAGGAGGATTTGTTGTCATGGATGGAAGTTTAATATCAGTCTGAGAGCAGTCGCCGCCTTTCGTCTGCAGAATCCCTTAAAACTGTTTACAATCGGCCGCTGCACAGCCGAGGACGGGATGGGAATTAAAAGTCCACACACTGAGCAGCTAAGTATGTACAGTCAAATTTACAAGATGCCAAAGTGAAGGCAGGCCCACAGTGAATTCAAGATCCATGAAATTTAATTATTAGACCCCCCCTCCCCCTCTTTTGCTGAGGGCAGGTTAAAAGAAGGTCAGGCATCTATTTTATGCATGTTTAAAATGAGTAATAAGGTTATTAATCCCCCCACGTGACCTAGAAGAAGTAATGGATGTTCGGCGGCGCCGCTTTCAGCAGAACGGAGAGTCACGCGTTGAACCTTGAGTCTCCAGACGTCACAGGAAGAAAGGCAGCCAATGGGGAGCAGGCGGTGAGTGATGGGCCGACGCGCGACTTCTGCTTCAGAAAACTCCTGAAAGACAACCACGGACGTGGAGGAGGCGTGTCTTCATATGTCATCTCCCTCTCTGGATCGTGATGCCGGGAGTGTGAGCCTGTCAGGAGACAAACAACAAGGTCAACCGGTGTTTAGCGGCGCGGCGTTACGCCAACGCTAGTAAAACACGTCGGCGTGCCGGGGCCGCTGACCTTGTCTGGTTTAATGAAACGCTGTGTCCGCATGCAGCCTGTTAAACATCCTGCAGACTCACCTGCAGCTGAACCAGAGTGGCTGTGACACCTGCCCACCGGCCTGTGAGGTAAGACCTGAATCACACAAATATGAGAAGCGGTGATCCCGACGGCGCCGGGATCGACGGCGCACGCTGAAATGTTGCTTCATTTAAAAAAGATTCCAATGGAAGAAAGACGCGTTCCAGCAGCCAATTAAAATGGAGGAAAGCCCAGGAAAGAGCAGGTGGGCCGCTTAAGGTTTACCTGTTTGTCCACATCGGCTTAATGGGGGGGACTCAGGGGGTTAGCTCGCTACGCTAGTCAGTATCACGGTAGACGGCGACACTCGCTAGGTCGATACACAATAGCTCTGTACTGTGGAGCTCGGTACAGTAGACCTCGCTAGCTTGATACAGCGGAGCTTGTTAGCTTGATACAGCCGACTTCAGTACAGTGGCGTGTGCTCGCTAGCTACAGTGGAGCTTGTTAGCTTAATACAGCCGACTTCAGCACAGTACAGAGCGCTAGCTAGCTACAGTGGAGCTCACTAGTTTGAAACAGCAGAGCTTGCTAGCTAGCTACAGCGGGGCTTGTTAGCTTTATACAGAAGACCTCAGTACAGTAGAGAGCGTAAGCTAGCTACAGCGGAGCTTGTTAGCTTGATACAGCCGACTTCAGCACAGTGGCGTGTGCTAGTTAGCTACAGTGGAGCTCACTAGTTTGATACAGCAGAGCTTGCTAGCTAGCTACAGTGGAGCTTGTTAGCTTGATACAGAAGGCCTCAGTACAGTAGAGAGCGCTAGCTAGCTACAGTGGAGCTCACTAGTTTGATACAGCAGAGCTTGCTAGCAAGCTACAGCGGATCTTGCTAGCTAGCTACAGCGGAGCTTGTTAGCTTGATACAGCGGAGCTTGTTAGCTTGATACAGCCGACTTCAGCACAGTAGCATTTGCTAGCTAGTTACAGTGGAGCTCGCTAGCTCAATACAGAGAAGTTTCCTAGCTAGCTACAGTAGACCTCACTAGCATTCTACGCGTCAACTGGGTGCTAGCTAGCGTAGCAAGCTAACCCATTGAGTGTCCACTTAAGCCAACATGGGTAAACACAGACAAGAACAGCACAGAGTTGTGGACAAAACCATTCAGGAACCACATTTTCTGTTCACTTTGAACCCCAAGTCGCCGACTAGCGATGCTGGCTGGGATGGTCCTTCAGAGATCCTTCTATTGATGCTCATCATTCTATCATCAGGGGATGGAAACGAGGAAAAACAGTCAACCTGACAGAAGCTGATCAGCAGCAGGTACAGGTAACTAACTAGATGGATGAATGGTGATGATGTTTGTTGACTTTCAGAACCGCAGTCCTCCTGCTGGAGGTTTAGCTGCTGGTTTCAAAAACATCATTTCTAAAGAACAGATTTGAGCACCTCCATCTAAACATGTTCTCAGGTTTGGTCACATGTATGTATTTAGAGCGTGCTGAGCCTCCAGACATGTTAGAAGCATGACTGCAACCTTTACATCATAAGATCCCAGACGTCAGTGTAGCCATTAACCAGCAATGATGCTCTAACTGTTGACCTGGACACGCCTCATGGTCGGACACGTCTGCACTGATAAATGTGGTTTATGGGATGTTCATAGCAGACGTGATCGCACTGCTGGGACATCATATAACATGTATGTAGCAGAGAGCTGCGCTGGGGGAAGAGGCGGACCAACGGTGTCAGTACATGGAGTCCAGTCGACAGAGACTTTCAATTTATACCAATAATGTACAAAAATATAATAATTAATATTAGTGATTGTTTAATTAAGGCTGCCACAAACCATTATATTAGTCGACTAACTGGATCATGAACTGGATGTAGAACACACATCTTAACTGTCATACGGTTAAGATGTGTGTTCTATCTATCATAGAATACTGTGATAGACGTTTACACGTGTGTCTAAATATATGTTGAGTTTGACTTGATGCTAAAACCGTCTGTATTTACTCTTACTCCAAATGTAATCCCATATCAAGTCAAATTAAAAAGTCCTATTTCTACGGGATCCATTCATCTCATGACAGATCAAGGACCTTCTGACCCAGACCCCCCCCCCCGGTCTCATCTCACACACACCCACACCCCCCCCCCCCATGTCGGAGCGATCCGTCACCACATGTCTGAGAGTTCTGCTGCCATAACTTGCAGCCAAGATTTAAGAATTTAATTATTTATGAGATTTGGGTTTTTCAAGTAGAAAAGCGGCAAATTTAGTTTTTGACAATGCTTGTAACCAGCTCAGTGGCCTTGTGGTAGAGTGTCCGCCCTGAGATTGGAAGGTCAGGGGTTCAAGTCCAGGCCGAGTCATACCAAAGACTATGAAAAATGGGACCCAGTGCCTCCCTGCTTGGCACTCAGCATTAAGGGGTTGGATTGGGGGGTTAAACCACCAAATGGTTCCCGAGCGCGGCTGTGTCTGCAGCTCACCGCTCCCCCAGGGGATGGGTCAAATGCGGGGACAAATTTCGCACACCTAGGTGTGTGACAACTAATGGGACTTTAACTTTAAATGGAGCCTCTGAAAGGAGCCAAAAAACCAGAATTTCTTTGAATTTTCCTCTCATTCTGGATCAGAACCACAGAATCTCAGCGATGCGGTCAGACTTCATTCTGAGCACAGAGTTCTGCTCAGAATTACTGACAGTCATTTCTGAATGAATCTGTTTCTAACGAGGACAAACTAAAAGCTTCTGCTGTTGTTGCCCCCCCCCCACCCCCCCCCCCCCGGGTCGTTGCTGCATCAGCCTTGAAACAGACTGAAAAACAGTTTGAATGTGATGTCATTTAGCCGAGCCCGTCAGACCGGCTGATGGCGGCATCCATCATTGTCAGCGCAGGCTGCATCCCTGCAGCCCCCAAGGTTCTGCCAGAGGATGCATGAATGCTGAACGTCTCACTCAGGTGTCCCGAGTCCTTCTGTTCGGGGGGGGACACGTCTGAGGGGAACGCGCCGGCGTTACCGGCAGAACCTTCCAGCTTCGGGGGGTTCTGGGGTCGGTGAGGATGGGCGGAGCATCGTTGAGGCGCTTTGATTGCTGTTGACATTTAAGCCGGCTAACGTCCCAGGATTCAGTGGGAGGCTGTTTTATCATCTTTCATTAGCGGCGCTCATTAGAATCAGACGGAGGCTTTCAGAGCAGATCTTCGGGCTGCTCGCTGATGGCGGGACTTCCACGTCTGCCTCGGACTGCGAGGACTTCAAAGGTTTCTTATCTGCCTTTCATCATGTGGGGGTTGGCGGTTTTATGAACCAGTCAATTAAAGCTGATTACGGCGCTCCCTCTGCTGATGCTCCACATCCATCCGTCTGCAGATTGTTGAAGAGTGTTTATGGTTTCATTCCTCCCCACGTGGAATCTGCAGCATCTGACTCGGACTCTTTCCTGCAGGAGGATCCTCATGAAATCGGAATGATTCTTTTTGTTTTTCTGACACATTTTGTGAGTCTTTAATCCAAGCTGGATTTACAGACAAAAGTTAATGTTATGTTAGCTAATCAATACATTAAAGATCTTAATGTTTGATTGAACAGATCGCCATCGTCTGCATCAGAACAGGTCGGAGTCGGTTGAAAACAGTTTCACCAAATCAAATCAGTTATTTTATGATGCATACGCCGTCGCCGCCATGTTGGAACCAGACGTCCAAAGCAGTGATTGGTTTGAGTCACCGTTTCTATGGCAACCACTCCCACCAATCAGGAGTGTTAAAAGGCCACACCCCTTCCACTAAAAAGTCCATCAAAGTTTCAAACAAGACCGCCCACTTCTATTGAGGCATCTGATTGGCCAGTTTATATCCTTGAACTACAGAAAAAATGTCATGAACAAAAGATATGAAGAAGATTTATTGGACCAAGAATGTTCTTTCTGACCCCCTAGCACACATAAATCCTTTACTTTCTTCTTTACATCGGCTCCCAGTTAAATTTAGAATTGATTTTAAAATGTTACTCCTGGTTTTTAGAGCCTTGCACGGACAAACTCCCAAATACATTACTGACCTTTTAACCCCCTACTCTTCAGTCCGGTCCTTGAGGTCTTCAAATCAAAGTCTATTGAAAATTCCAAAGACCCGCTATAAAACCAGAGGAGACGTTGCCTTTCAAGCCGTTGCTCCTCGTCTCTGGAATGACCTCCCACTCTCAGTACGACAGATAAACTCTGTTGAGTGTTTTAAAAGTCAGGTCAAGATGTTTTTATTCAAAAGAGCTTTTAGGTAATTTTATTTTGTTTTTTATTGTGTTTTACCTTACTTTTACTGTCTTTTATGCAATATGTGTATGACTGGTTGTAATTTTATTCTGTCTTCTTTGTGAAGCACCTTGTGATTTTTATCTATGAAAGGTGCTATAGAAATAAACATTTACTTACTTTAGACTGATGGAGGCGTGGCACCAACAGAATGACTGAGTAACAGCTGTTTATTTCTCTATAGAAGTCTGTAGGATTGTTGCTTCTTTGAGCCACTTCCTGTTTGGAACACCAGGAGGGAGGGGCCCCTCAGTCCAGCTTTTATTTACAGTCAATGATTTGATTTTCTCCATTCTGTGGTTTTGATCATATGAGTGAACAATGAGAAGTTTACTGGTCATGTACCGGAGTACAGAAGCTCCACCAGTTCATGTTCAATCATCAGAAATCACAGAGGAAACAGACCAGAACTTTGATTTTAGAGAATTTGATCAGAAAAATAATCCAGAGAGGAGGAGTCTGTGTGTTCGTGGGGAGATCAGATTCATTCATTCTGTTCAGGGATCTGTGGTAACTGTCAGAGTTAATAATCCTATTTTATTACCTTAACATACACAAAAGTATCACTTTTTGATTTTAAATCTGCAAAATACTGGACTGACGTCATAAACAGATGGCAGACAGACTTGAACTGTTGAAGCTACATTTGAAGGGTCCAAATCCAGATCAATTCTTGCTAGAGTTCCGTTAGCAGTTAGCTCACAGCTTCTGGTTTCCAGAAACATTTCAGTCTTCTATTCCTCCAGATTTCTTTACTATTGATCCATGATCAGAAACAACCCAACCGGCTTTACTTTTCTACGTTCATGTTCTGGAGATGAGGACTTCAAAACAAACATTTGATTTGATTTTTTTTGTTTTTCTGCTTTTGATTTTAGTTTCACTTTTGTCTGGCAGGTAGAAGATGCTTTCATGTTTTACCTTCTAGGTCATGTGATTCTCCTCATATATGTTTTACACCAAAGTACTGCATCATGTACTCTTACATTTGTTACTCCACTGAAGAGGATTCTCTGTGAAGATCAACAGATCCAAACCATCCATGAATGATTGTTCTTTAGATCAGCCTGCAGGACTGAATGAACAAGTCAGAGAGCTGGTAGAAATCTTCATCTGTGTGAAGCGCAAACACGGCCTTGAGTGTTTCTGATCAAACGTCCGTACAGAGAAAGAAGAAGAAATACATCTGAGAAAAGAAACGTGAACAGTAATCTGAAGCTACTTGATCTAATGGGCAAACAGTCCCGACCAGCAGAGACGAGGCCGACGGTTTAAACGCTGTTCTTTATTTACTGGCTTCAGAATGAAGATGAACTGATCTGGGGTCAGTTTATCCAGAAGCTTTCAGTCCTTGACCTGCAGCTGTAAAAGCAGAAATCTGTGAGGATGTTCCACAGCTTTATGTACAAACAGTACAGCGGAGTATTAAAGCCACTTCATGAAGAAAAATACATTTTTAAATTAGGACTTTAAATCTCATAAATCTATGAGAATAAAGTCGTATATTTACGAGATTAAAAGTCGTAATTTAATGAGAAAAGAACCAAAGTTGTCTGTTTATCAGAGCCGTGCTTGAAGATGAAAGACGTGGAGCATCTTTAGATTATTGCTGATGATTAATATTAATATTAATGATTTGTCAATTGATGTTTTTTTTTTTTTTTATTCTATTACATCAACGATATTAATGATCTTTTATAACCTGAAACTAAATTAATATTTGATTTTAAGTCCTGAACCGGATATTGATCATTCATGTAGAGAAAATGGTCGAGTCGAGGTGGGATTATATAAGTTCGCTTCCTTCCACTCCCTTTCAAGTGATCTACTTGTGATTGATTATATGATGTTATTTCTTGTATTATAATCTGATTGCTTGAAATAAACCATTTAATTCATTCATTCATTCATCATATCTTGTGAAGATTTACTTCCAGATTGATGTTAAAAACAAAGAAATTCTGAACCTTTTGGAGACTCAAAGTCAAATTCTTTCCGGGTTCGGTGTCGGTAGTGTGGAGTTTCATATGTAAAATAAAGAGCTCAGAGATACACGTTCATCAGGACCGTCACTTTATTATGCCTTTCATTTCCCAGAAGCCCTTTCTCCACCTTACATCACGTCTCTGTCATGTGCAGAAACCAAAAGAGAATGTAAACAGATCTGCGAGATCTGCAGAGATCCTGCAAGCAGCATCAACCAATAAAACATGAAGAAACTGTAAATCAAATAAAGAAACTTCTAAACATTTGAAATATTTTAAACCTTCAGTTTACCTGATGAAATCTAAGACACTTTCACAGTTTGGTCGGTCTGCTTCATCTCACGGCATAAATTCGGACTGGACTGTAGCCTCAACTTCAATGCATTTACGAGAAAAAAAAACTTGTAATATTACTTTTTTTTTAATTACTTTTTTTTGGTGGCACTAATACTCCGTCGTACAAACAGAAATAAAACCTGTTTGGAATTTAAAAAGACAAAACAATGGTTTAATGTGTCTCAGAAATAAAGGATCTAGTATTTTACATCCCATAAAAAGATGTATCGACATCTTCTCCCAATGCCAGTGAGATCGGCTCCAAAACAGGAGGAAGCTGGTCCAGTTGGGAAAATCCAAGCCAAGTTACCTTTGAGTATTTAGTGATTCCTGCACCATGCGCCTCCTCCCATTTCTCCTTACGGGAGTCCATCTGTTGGAAAATGAGCCCCTTCTGGAGTCCATCCACTTCTGGAACTCGCGGTGCATCCGTTCCACCTTGACTGTGAGGCAGATTTATGCTGCTTCTTTAAATTCTCAGTCACACACAACTCCAGCGTGAAAATAAATCAGGAGTTTACCATCTGTCCCTGCACCGACCGGGTCCAAGCCTAAAAAGCAGCTTTGATTTTTACCCAAACTGTCAGGAACGGTGAAAGCGAACCAGATCTCTGCACACCGATGTTTGGAGTGGAGGTGCCAAACGCAGCATATTTCATGAGGCGGGGTGGGGGGGGGGGGGGGGTGCCAGCCTTTCAAAGCATCCTCATTTGGAGGCGTTCACGTTCCCAGAACAAGTCAAACATCGAGTGCTGCCAGTGAAAGAGGAAGTCCAAATCACCAACATCTATTTGACTGGTAAAGTGTTGAGAGGAATGCCAGTCCGTGCACGCTCGTGCACGTGGAATCTGAACGATGTCTGTGTGAGAATGAAAGGATGAGATCAGACGCTTCTGCAGAAAAAAAGAAAGAACTGGCAGAACGCAGTCCATAAAAACCAAACGATCTCAGACGCTTTCAGGTTTAAAGACTCACATGAAAACGAAACACGTTACTTTAATGTTTGAAAAACACCATCAAAGATTCACATTTACACAACTCCATGGAAACACAGGGTTTGGAATCTTACTGGGAATTATTTGAACCAAATCACATTCACACTTTAGTGTCTGTACTAGTACTTTGTATCAAAGTATCACAGAAACACAATGAATGTACATGTACCGAGGCAGACACCACTCACGTATATGCTAAAGACACAACACAACGACAAAAGCTGAAGCACAACAACAAAAGTCAAACCCTAAAGACAAAAGCTGAAGCACAACAACGCTGGAAGTTCCTACCATTGTCGTTCATTGTCTCTCTCAGAGAAAACTCTCCACACATCAAGATCTGCGGCTGGATTATGGCCATTTTAAACGTCACTTCTGTCTGTCTGGTTAAAAGTTAAAGTCCCATTAGTTGTCACACACCTAGGTGTGCGAAATTTGTTCTCCGCATTTGACCCATCCCCTAAGGGAGCGGTGAGCTGCAGACACAGCCGCGCTCGGGAACCAATTGTTGGTTTAACCCCCCAATCCAACCCCTTAATGCTGAGTGTCAAGCAGGGAGGCACTGGGTCTCATTTTTACAGTCTTTGGTATGACTCGGTCTGGACTTGAACCCATGACCTTCCAATCTCAGAACGGACACTCTACCACAAGGCCACTGAGCTGGTTGGTTCATTTAGAACATAAACTCCAGACGGAACGACTGAAAATAAAACTGGGAGATTGTGTTCTTTTTAAACTCCTCCACCTGAGGCAGGAGACTCCACCCACCGAGAGAGGACAAACTACCTTTCTCCGGTCCAGAACCATGGCCTCAGATTTAGCGGTGCTGACCCTCATCCCAGCCGCTTCACACTCGGCTGCAAACCGCTCCAATGCATGCTGGAGGTCCAACAGAACAACATCATCTGCAAAGAGCAGAGAGGAAATCCTTTGGTCTCTAAACCAGATCCCCTCCGGCCCCTGGCTGCGCCTAGAAGTTCTGTCCTTAAAGATTATGAACAGAACCGGTGATAAAAGGTAGCCCTGCCGGAGTCCAACATGCACCGGGAACAGCTCTGACTTACCTGTTCTTTTTATGATAGTCTTGATTGGTAATAAAAACATCATAAGACCATGGATCTAGAGCGCCGCCGCCGCGATCGCCGCCGTTATCTCCTACAAAAAACATTTCTTTGAATCCCGTAGCTCTCCAGAAGCGGCCAGAGCTTGAAACTGAATTAATCTTTAAAAAAAAAAAGCATGCTATAATTTCCATTGTGGTTGAGTGTGTCGTGTTGTCGTGTTGTCGGCCTTTGTCATTGTGTGTGACAGACCAGTAATCCGTGACAGACCAGTTCTTGAGGGGGTCTCCGGTTCACCCCCTCGTCACGTGGACGAGAGTTTCCAGGCTGAGCCAAAGTCCACGGTAAACAACCGCCACCATCAAACCGACCGGCTCCTCCTGGGGGGTCAGAGGGTCATTATCCTCCAGCCATAAACGTGCACGTGTCTGTTAGAAGAAGACCCCAGGCCAAAGTGGTAGGAGTCTGGCCCCAGGCTCAGACAGGCGCCCCGCTGGGGGCAGATGTGGTCCCCAACCAAATGCCCCCAGGTCTAAATAAACCTGGGGGCATTTACATGTAGAAATGTCTGCCACAAACATTCATCCACAGACGTAAAGTTTAGAAAAACTCCACATTTACAAGCCAGACAGGCTCCGTCTGTTTGTTACCAGGAGCCTGTTTGGAGTTTCTTTGTTGGATTTCATGAAATATTGTTGTTTTCATTAAACAGGGTTTGTATTTTTCTGCTTTCTAATGTTTTTCTAATGTTTTTTTTCTTACAACTCTTTGATCATCGTGTTGCTTTCCAGCTCAGTTTAAATAAAGCTTAACGAGCAAAAGCTAATTAACAAAAAACAAGTCAAGAATTTGATTAAAAACAGAAAAACAACAACAGGAAATCCTCTGTGAGGCTCTGACAGCAGGTGTGAACACCTTCACCTGAGCTGCAGTTTGACATCACAGAGCATTGAAGAAACCGTTTACGCTGCTTCTTCATGTCAGGTTGTTTTGCTGCTCTGCGTTCTCTCCAGGTTCAATTTTTCGTGGTTTTGTTTGTTACATTTGAGTGAAATTATTTGTTTTCCTTCTTTTTGTGTTTCCATCAGTATCATGAGGAAAATGGCAAAGAAAAGGAGAAAAGCTGTGCATGATAGTGTTTTGGCTTCAGCTGATCTGGAGACAGATTTGCTGCCAAAACTGGAGGAAAAACAGTAACTAGTAAAATGAGTTTCCTTTCACCTGCCAGCTACTGTTTACCTAATAAATCCTGAAGTAACTCCATGCAGACGTGACTGAATCCAGCTTCTGTGACGAGGGAGGAACGATCAGAGACCTTCTGGAGGTTTCTGTCCTGTTCCTCCTGATGATTGTTCAGTTCTTCCTCAGAACAGATTCACTAAGCTGCACATGATGTTTTAAGTACCATTTTCTTATGTACACAAGTATTTGATCCATGTGATGAACGGATAAACCTGAGTGAGCCCCTGATTGGTCCGTGTTCACACCGGACTGTCATTACCTGATACTAGAGCAGGGGTCTGCAACCTGCGGCTCCAGAGCCACATGTGGCTCTTTTGTCTCTCCATAGTGGCTCTCTGGTTGAAGAAAAATAAAATAATAGTACATTTAAAAAAATTGGATAATATCTAATATTTTAGCAACATACTTGCGTTTTTGGCTATTGTGTTACCTTTTAATTAGGCAAATCTAGAATTTCAGCTTCTGTTTTAGCAACATGCTAACGTTTTTGGCTAATTTTTCTGAGAAATTGTATGCAAATTTGGAATTTAGCTAATATTTTGGTAAAATGCTCAAGTTTTCAGCTAATTTGTCATCTACTGATTTTTTTTTTTTTTTTGGATAATTTAGAATTTAGCTTCTATTTTAGCAACATGCTAACGTTTTGACTATGTTAGTTTTCTGAGGAAATTTAGGCTATTTTGAAGTTCAGTTAGTAATTAAGCAACAAGCTAGCTTTTTTGGCAGATAATTAGTTTTTATGCTAATTTTGAGTTTAGCTAATATTTTAGCAATATGCTAAAATTTTTAGCTAGTTTGTTATCTACTGGGGGTTTTAGGCTAATTTTGAGTTTAGCTTTTATTTCAGCAACATGCTGAAATTTTTGGCTGATTTAATTTACAGAGTAATGTTATGCTAATTTGAAGTTTAGCTAGTAATTAAGCAACAAGCTTGTTTTTTGCTACAAAAGTTAAAAAAGCAAAAAAATACCTTTTTGAGAGATGCTAGTTCTTTTTTATATATATTTCTTGCTTTCCTTCGTTCCAAAAATAGATATTATTTACATGTATTTTAAAAAAAAAAAAGAGGTTACGAAAATCCAAATTTCTTTAAGACTATGTCAATGCAGCTCCTTCTAGGTTTTGATCAGTAGAAAACGAGCCCAAATGGCTCTTTTACTGTTAAAGGTTGCCGACCTCTGTACTAGAGTATAGTGGTGGTGAATTTGTGGATCAGCTGATACCAACTAGTATAGCAAATACATATACAATACTCTTTTCTTAAAATGTATTTTAGAAAAATCTCAGAAATACTCATTGATTTGTTAATTATCTATTGAATTAAACACAAGACAGAGACTTTTGGCAAATAAAAATGTTAATTAACTAATGAGATCAATATGAACTGAGCATATATCAAATATAGAACATGTATTAATATTGGTATATTCCATTCCATGACTAAATCTTAGAGTCTGAATCTGATCCAGGATCAGGACTCTGTTTGGGACGTGAAAGTTACACCTGCAGCTCACATTCTCCTCTGAGCTCCTGAGAACATCACGGACCTGCTCCAGAACCTTCTCAGGAAGAAGATCTAGTCCAGAGTCCCTCTCTGTTTGATAATTGAGCTGTTCAGTCCAGTTACAGGTTGATTTTTATGGTTTGTTTTCAGTTTTCTCAGTGGATTGTGTTAATATTACATCTCACTTCTGTTGAAGTCTGTCTGAGTTAAACTATTAGAAGATATTCTGTTTTACTTTTTGATTTGTATTTTGGTAAACATCTGGATTGGATCTGGTGGATTATGCTTTAACTCATCTGTAATACACCTGTAATCTGGAGTGAACCTGAATGTGTCAGTGTGATGTCAGCATAACCCGTCCAGAACTGTCGTTGGATTCAAACGAACACGGTCCTGGTCTCCGGTCAGAAGATAACCGTCACAGAGTTTGACCAGTTCTCTAAAAGAACAGATTTAGAATCGAGATGAGACACGAGCCTCACTGAACGGGTTCAGCACCGTGGATGTGGTATCGGTGCCGAGTCTCCAGGAGCAGCTGATACTGTACTGCAGGGTGGGGGTGAGGAGTCTTTATTTCACCGTGGGTGTGCATTACAAACCGCTGCAAAGCTAGCAGCTGACAGTTTTATGGATGGAAGTGAGGGCTCTCTGGAAACCAAGACGAACTAAGGTTTATATCTCCACAGGGGTGGCTGCCTGTGTTCCCAAACAATCTCATAGTAAATGTGCACAATGTTTGTCTGCGGATCTGCAGAGAGATCCATATTGCTCTGAGACCAGAATCTAATAGTCTCACCAAAGATGTGTTTCTTCTGCTCGCCTGCACTCTATTCTGCAGAATATTCTCCTGTATCTGCTGAAGCGGAGCGCTCGGATCGGCCTGTTCTCAGGGATGTTGGTGTGTGTTAGCGTGACCTCAGCTGGCATGTTGGGGAAGATCATGTTACATCTGATGCGAGCGTTCATGCAAACGTGTCCGTAAATATTCCCCCTGAAAGAAGCAAAGCTCTCAATTATTAAAGAAGCAGAATTGATTTCATGAATTAACAAAGACAAGTGAGGCTTTAAAAGAAACGAGCCTTACAGAGGAAGACCTGCAGCAGGTCTTCATCCTTCAGCCCAGCTGGCCCAGCTACAAGCTCGGACCGCTTTCTGGTGGCTCGCCTGAATCAAGTCTTTAGGGTCACGACCAAATCTCGTGGTTCAAGACCAAATCTTATGGCTCACAATTCAAATCTCGTTTGCTCACAGCTCAAATCTCATGGTTTATGACCAAATCTTGTAGGTCACGACCAGATCTTGTAGGTCACGACCAGATCTTGAGCCACAATTTAAATTTTGGGGTTCACCACCAAATCTCATGGGTCGTTGAAGATAACAGCTCAGACCTATTTCTGGTGGCTCGCCTGACTCAAGTCTTGAGGGTCATGACCAAATCTTGTGGGTAGCAACTCAAATCTCATGGGTCGTGATTGAAATCTCATGAGTCACGACCAAATCTCGTAGGAACGTCTCAAATCTTGCGGTTCATGATTAAATCTCGTGGTTCAAGACCAAATCTTATGGCTCACAATTCAAATCTCATTTGTTCACGGCTCAAATCTCATGGTTTATGACCAAATCTCATGGCTCACAACCAAATCTTGTAGGTCATGATCAGATCTTGAGCCACAATTTAAATTTTGTAGTTCACGACCAAATCTCGTGGGTCATGATTCATGGGTCGTTGAAGCAAACAGCTCAGACCTATTTCTGGTGGCTCACCTGATTCAAGTCTTGAGGGGCATGACCACATCTCGTAGGTCACGATTCAAATCTCATGAGTCACGATAAAATCTCGTAGGTCACGTCTCAAATCTTGCGGGTCACGATTAAATCGTGGTTCCCGTTCATTCTTTTCATTGTTGGAATCATTGCCTCTCAGGGTCCTTGAGGGTTCTCAGTTTATCATCAAGTCATGAAGATGCAGTTCATTAAAACATGGAAAAACCAGTTAAAAGTTTGTTAAGGATAATCCTGAAACAAATCCTAAAACATTTGGAGAATGAGTCCACCTCCTGTTCTTCTCTAGTCTGAGGACACCTTTCCACTGTCTGGATGAAGCTCCATCCCTATTGGTCAAGTTCAAGTTTGAGAAAATTCCTGTCTTTTAATTGGTTTCACGTGTAAGTGGGTGTGGCTTCAGGTTTTGAAGATATAAAAAAAATACTTTTTTAAAAAAGAAACTTTTAAAAAGTTGCAAATTCTTCCAATATATTTACATGAAGTCCCCAAAAACTGCAGAAGATTTCTTTAAAAGAAAAATGAATCAGACGAAGAGATTCCTATTTTATTCCATAAACACAGGAAGTGTCTTTACTCAGACTGAGTGTTGTTCATCATGAGAAGTTTGAATTTGAGGAGTTTCACATCAGTCGGATGATATTTCACTGCCACATTTCTGAAGAGCAAAGCTGTCGTTTTGTTCTTAATTAGTGATGAGAATCCGAGATAAAATAGAAAGTGGATTTTTTTAGCTCCATCGTCAGCTGTGAACAATCTGCTAAAGATGGCAGCTGTCATCAGGTAAAACAGAACTTCACTGTTTGCTATTAGCATATTATATAAATGTGAAGGTATGGCTGCTCTTAAGTGTGGAGGTGTTCACTTCAGATGGAATCCACCTGGACGTCTAAATAAATACATGAGGGAAACATGAACCTGGAAGATTATTACGATTATTTAAGTTACAACTTGAAGAAAAAGATTTGAAGCTCACAGAAGTTAATCTTTTATTGATTAAAGTGTCTAAGAAAGACAGAAGAGGATCTGACCAAACTGCTGTTTTTTATTTGTTTTAATGTTATTTTCTGCAGTGATTGTTTTGAATGTTTCATCTGTTCTTCCAGATTATTCTAAATATTCTGCATTTAGACTCATTCCACTGAAACATCTCCATTAAAGGTCTCTAATGATGCGTTCATGGCAGCAGATGACGGCCGGTTCACTGTTTTGGACCATTCTGGACCTGAACTCAGAGTTTGGTTCTGTAGATCCATTCTGGACCTGAACTCAGAGTTTGATTCTGTAGATCCATTCTGGACCTGAACTCAGAGTTTGGTTCTGTAGATCCATTCTGGACCTGAACTCAGAGTTTGTTCTGTAGATCCATTCTGGACCTGAACTCAGAGTTTGATTCTGTAGATCCATTCTGGACCTGAACTCAGAGTTTGGTTCTGTAGATCCATTCTGGACCTGAACTCAGAGTTTGGTTCTGTAGATCCATTCTGGACCTGAACTCAGAGTTTGGTTCTGTAGATCCATTCTGGACCTGAACTCAGAGATTGATTCTGTAGATCCATTCTGGACCTGAACTCAGAGTTTGGTTCTGTAGATCCATTCTGGACCTGAACTCAGAGTTTGGTTCTGTAGATCCATTCTGGACCTGAACTCAGAGTTTGATTCTGTAGATCCCAGCATCATGACTGCACATCCTCCAGATGATTATGGTCTGTCTGGATCAGTTTCAGATTAGTTTGTCTCTTACCTGAGTGGAGGAGCTTTAACATCACTGTGGATTCATTAACCTCAAAAATGGAAAAAACGATATCTTGTGGCATTCCTCAGGGTTCAGTTCTGGGCCCGATTTCCTTCATCTTGTATACGATTCCTCTTAGGGAACTAATTAGTAAATGTAGCCACATTTCATGCCAACTTTATTGCTCCTTTTCTGAAAAAGACTTTAATTTCTTGACTAATTTACTGTGTTTGTGAAAAACTCTGTCATTTTTATCTGAGTGAGATTCAATAGAAATAAACATTCACTGACTTCAGTCAGAACTTTGTTTCTCTGCCGTTTACCTCAGAATCTTCGCTCATCCATCTCCGTCTGCAGTGATACAGTCTGTCCTGGAATGAGGGATTATGGTCGCTCGTCTGCTCACACGGTTTCACCTTGTATTACCAGGTGGCAGCATTAGCTCTAAATCCTGTTTTTATTACCGATCTCTGAGCAAATAGGAACTAAATCCTGTGACAGTTGGACAGACTGACTTGAAACAGTGCAGGCTGATGGTGGACAGACTCCAGGATAATTGGTGACGTTTGGGATGTCGGGTCAGTCTAATCGACCACATGAATCCTCCTCTCTCCTGTGCTGGGTTCTGGTTTCTCTGAGGCAGACGCTTCTCTCTCTCAGGACGCCATTCATCTTCCTCCGGTGTGAAGGTGAAGGACCTGTTCACCTGACCACCACGTCTCATTGACTGTGGTATAACGCAGTGCGACTGTGTGAGAATGCATGTCACGCGTTTGCTGCACTCGGCTGGTTGAGTTGGCGTAGTGTGAAAACATTTAGAGCTTAAGGGCCCGCTGGGAGCCTGGCTTCACTCCGCTGGCCTCTCTCCCCTCTTATTTTGAAAGGAGCCGCAGATCTGTGTGAGTCTTTACAAGCGAGGAGACACTCACACTCTGAGATTGATTTTTTTTCACTGCCAGGTGGCAATGACATGAACAGCTGTATCACTGGATGATATTTGGAACTTTTTCTGTTTTCTAACCACTTTTCTGACTAAAGGAAAATATCTGCAGGAGTTTTAATGATTGTTTCTTCTTTGACAAAACAATAAAAGCAAAAAAAAGCAAACATATTTGTTTTAAATCATTTGGAGTTTTTTCTCAATAGCGTCTGACTGCTGCTTAGGACCATGAATCTAAAACCAAGATGTCTGTCGACTGTTTCATTCTGAGAGGAAATGTTGTCTTAAACATGTCCTGTAATTACTGGATTACACATTCCTATGCATTTATAGACGGTGTTATTCATGTTTCATCTGACCTGTTAGTCTGCAGTGTTTTTTCAAAGAAAGTCTCATCTGCATAAAGTAATTTTGTGTAATTTTTTTGGAATAGTGTACACTCATGCTGAACCAGTGATAGTTTTGTTATAAAATCCAATGATTCTAGTTAAATAACTGCAGAACTCTAACTTCCTCTTGTAACCACAATTACTTTTTTATGAATATTATTTTTAAGCAAAAGCAAAAATGTATTCTAATTTATATACAATTTCCATTAATTATCCAGGAAACAGACATGTACATAAAATAACCAATTATGTGACATATTAGAGAGAGAGAGAGAGAATTGAAAATATATATTTTTTTAAATTCTGATTATTAATCTGCAAATGTTATGACAAAGTCTGAAATATTATTACGTTTACTTATATATTTGTGTGTTTATTGCTACTTAAGGATTATTAATTGCCTAAATTTGTGTTGGAAAAGCATAAATATCTGATTATAAGTTATGAACCAGATAATGATAATTCTTGTAAAGGTAATGATAAGGTAGAGCTGGGATGGAATCATATAATTATATAAATTCGCTTCCTCCCACTCGCTTTTAAGTGTAATCGGATGCCTATTTATCCCATTCCTAGTGTAGGGTTGTCGTAAACCTCTGTTGATTGTATTACACATCTATTATTCTTGCATTGGTTGCTTGAAATAAAACATTTCAAATCAAACTTGAAAAGTTGCATTACCTGCAATATTGCTTGTGTGAATGCTTTTGCTGAAACGTTTTGCTGAAAATTGTGACAATTTACTTTAATTAGTGAAGAGATTTGCGGAAAATGCAAAAGCTATTTTAAAAATGTTAAATTTGCTAAAAGACAGGAAATTATGTTAACGAGCTATGAAAGAGCGCTGAAGTTTCCCTAAATAAAACAAAATGTATTAAAATTGCTTAAAATCCCCTAAAACTTACCAAGTTTTCAAAAATATTTAGTGGATTTGTTGAATATGAGTTTTACTCCAAATTAACCCAAAAAATCTTAGTAGAGGCCAAATTAGCCAAAACAGCTAGCTCGTTGCTATAGCTTAACTCCAAATTAGCCATAAAAAAATTAGCTTAATGCTTAAATATTAGCCAAACTCCACAAAAGCCTAGAATTCCTCAGTTACCTAAATTATTTTAAAAAGTTAGCTTGTTGCTAAAATAGAAGCTAAACTCTAAATTAGCCTAAAAACATTAGATACCACAAAAGAAGAAGAAAAGACTTTACTTATTTACTAACTCCAAAAACTCTTCAGTGAATTCAATTAGAAAAATCATTATTATGTTGCTAAAATATTAGCTAAACTCCTTTTTTTTTTTTTTTTTTTTCAAAAAGGACTATAAAAGATTAAAGCATGAATATATTAAAAAGCATGTTGCTGATCTACTTAAAACTTTGAAATTTGAAGATTTCTCATTGATTTCCTTTGGATCATATTTGAATCAATCTTTCAAAAATGATAGTTTTATAAATATCAAAACTTGTTGATTGAAATATCCTGAACGAGATGAATGTTTTGATACCGAGATTGAAATCTCTAAAGTGTGATTGAGTTTTTACTTGATGAAAAACAAACAGAAATAAGCAGGACAATCACTGCAGTGTGAATGCTTACTAAGCAATCACACAATGACTGTCTGAACCGAGACACAATCAAATGTGTTAAAGATCCAGGATAAATGTTGGTTAAACCGCTGTTGAGTGAAATAATGACGTGATGTTTAATTGTTTAGAGTGGATGGGAGCTGACTATGTTCTGGAACAACTCCACTTGGACTAAAGTTTGTGTCCTGAAGGTAGAGGTGGATCCCAGCGTGGCAGCTGTCACTCAGCTGATCCAGCCTCACCTGCAGCTGCTTTGTTCAGCCTGTTTCCCAGAAGGCAGTTCAGAAGTTTCAGCCTGACTGCTGTGCAGGAATGGAGGCGGTAAACAATGGCGTCCTTCAGGCGGCGGCCTCTCTGACAGGACCGGTGGCTAACTGGACGAGTGACCGGCTGTTCTTTTAGGATGTCAGCCTCAGTGGAGCTTCAGAACACAGTCAGCTTCTCTGGATGAAAGGACGTGACTAAAGAGTCTGACCGTTAGCCTCTGAGAGGAAAACGTCTGGAACAACCATGACTGCAGGTCGTTTGGTTATTTGGTGTTTGGGATTCTTGAAGGAGTCTGTCTCTTTCTGTCCTAAAGGAAACTATAGGGAGAGTTTCAACATTTCACTGTGTGACAGTTAAAAGGTTTGATTGAGTTTCTGAGTATTTATGTACTAGAAGAAAACTCAGATACAGATGGAGGAATGTGTAGATATGTGTGTTAGATCAGGAGTCTGTGGCTCTTTACTGATGACGATTGAATACATAAGAGATGAGTTAAGGTTCATCAATATTTTAGACTTTTAACATGTCAAACAACTAAGAAAACAATAATAATCTACTGTCAGAAATTCTGTAGAAATGTTCTTTAAAGCTCTATTTCTAATAAAGTATTTTTATTTTGGTAAATGAGACTGAAGTGGTTAAAGGTTTGAACCAATGTGGTTTAAAAGAGTTCAATAAAAAGCTCAGGTTATTCTGAATGTTGCTTTTCTTTTAATTAATACATTCTACTAAAATGTTTATTTTTTTAGATTAAAATGGAAATAAAAGCTCATCAAAATCCTAATGATGAAAGACAAAATGTTAGAATGTTTTTAATCCAAGAGAAGCTGCTGGACAGATGTGGACAATGGAGGAGAATCTGAGGATCAACAACAACTTTATGAATTTGAGACAAAATTACTTAAAAAAAGAAAACTGTAGTTTGGACAAAAATCAAGAATGTTTTCATGCCGGTGTACATTTTTCTATGCAGGTTCAGCAACTGAATCAATGCGAGGAGTTCATGAGGGTTAATTAGTCTTTAATTAGACATGGAGCTCGTTCTGTTGACATGGTTGTTTAGTGTTACAAAGTGAACTCTGTGTACAGATGAAAGTGACAGTTTTATTCAAATGAAGATGTTTTTTTAATAAATCCATCACCTTCAACCTAAAACTCTTTTATTGTTTCACAGGATTTTAATGTCACGTAACAAACTCTGAATGATGAGAAATCTTTCTGGTTTCAAAATCAACATGCAGGGGAACGACCGTACGGTGGGGCAGCGGTCAGCCTCACAGGCAGAAGGTCCTTGTTCGAGTCCCAGCCTAAAAGCTTTACCTTCAGTTTATTTAAAGTTAATATGAATATTATTGTTATATTTCTTGCTCCAGTGTTTGATGATAATAAAAATATAAATGTTTACACTTCAGTTTTCTCCTTCTCTATTATAAATAAACATAATTTCATTGGTTGAACGACACCAGAAAACTAGAAGTGTTACTTTCATGAAGCTAATGTACTAAAATCATCGTCTATGTTCACATACACTTCAGGAGAAATATCACATATTTAGTTACTGAGTAACTACTTACTTTATCAATGCAGTAACTGAGTTATTAACTGGATTATATTTTGGGTAATGTAACTAGTAACTAAGTAAGATTACAATACTGCCTGTCAGTATTTCATTACAGATCTCTGAGAGGAACTTTATGACTGATGTTGATCTCAATGCCACATCACTGAAGGACTAGCGTTAGCCGCTAGCAGTCTCTTTGTTTTTATTATTGATCCATCCTGATCAAACTGTCTGATCTGTGGTTCTGTCCCGGTTGATGGGAAGTGAGGACATCTCCAGCGGGTTCCAGATCACTCCAAACTCGTCACGTTTGGTTCGTAAAATCAAGGGTACCGGTACCAGATACGGTACCGGATGCAAAATGCTCCGATACCGGAACCTTAACCCAGAACTATTCTCCTAATCCTAACCCGGCACCGGATGCGGTACCAGACATGGTACTGGACGTGAACTTGGCCCGGGTACGAACATATACGGGATTAGGGTACCAGTGCGCTCCGCGTCCCGATACCGGACCGGTTCTGATGACCCGTGATTTAATGGGAACAAGCAGAACTTTAAGAAACGAGGAGTTGGGGCGAGCAGAGGGGTCCATAACCAAAGCAGGGCTGGAGAATGTTGGAGGTCCAGCTTTGAAGGAAGCGTTCAGTGTGAACTCCAGAACGTGTTTCTGACATTGAAACGTTCCCTGAACGAAGCGGTTGAACGGACGGTAGAACGTCCTTTTGTTTCTGGATCAGAAATGCAGAAGAACCTGTTTGGTTCCATGAGCTCCTGGTGGTTGAATCTCTTCAGCTTCTGTCCAGTTTTGAGGTTTTCTTTGGACAGACGTCTCGTCAGGCGAGGTCAGCTGACGTTCCTCCGTCCCGCCCTCAGAGTCGCCTCCACGCTCGGACCTCGGCCTCCTGGAACCGGTTCTTCGTGGTGAGCTTCACCCGTGACTGCTTCCAAGTGTCTGCTGGTGAAGTTTTTTCTGTCGCTTGACAACAAAAGACATAATTGGCCTGATTCAGAAAGTGTGACAGCTCTCCTGACATGAGATGGAAATGTGAACAAAACTCCGTCGTAACACAATCAGTCGACGTTTGTGTCGACTCTTCTCACTCGTCAGGACTAACGCTGCTGCGGCTGTTTGGGTTTTTGGTTTTTGTTTCTGGCAGAATCTCAAGCAGCAGCTGTTTTATTCAATACAATTAATGAAGTCATAAATCAGGTCAAATAATTGTTTTGCAGAGAAATAAATCATTCTGTTTAAGTGGAAGGCTGCTGAGGAGTTTGTTGAAAAATGTGTTTTTTATTGGACTTTACTTTGATGAAACATTACACAATTACACAATTAGACAATTAGAATCAAAACTACAGAATAGAATAATGCAGTAAACAGGCTGAACTTCTGGACCAACAGCAGGAGAGTTTAGAGGCTCAGCATCTTCTCATGAGGCTGACCGCTGAAGCTTTGTCCTTTCATGGGAGAGACTCCGTTTGTTTGTGCCTGAGATCAAGTGTTTTCCATGTGTCTACCGACTGGATCACTCGTGACTCGGTCTGGTGGGTGAAAGTGGGATCCCCGTGAACAAAGACTTTCTTCTTTCTTTTTTAATCTTTTCTGACTGTTGGAGTTGTGTTAAATTCAGGTTCTTGGAAGAGGCGTTCAAACCCGTCTGAGTCTGCGGCTTCCCGCTGTGCTCTTGAACGCTGGCGTCCGGCTCGGCGGCTCTGACCGTCACAACGAGGCCGAGCGCTCCGAGTCAATAAGACCTGCAGATTTAAGACACTAGAAAGAAGTCAGCAGCTGCAGCACAAAGACTGAAACAGATTTTCACTGCAGAATGAAATCAATGTCTGCTGAAAGAAAAGATGGGAAAGTGATGTTTGCAGGGATGATTAAAGTGGTGGGAGGTTGTTAATGTGGGGGGGGGGAGGCTTGTTTACCTTCCAGCTCTGTTTAGGGTAGAAACAGCTCAGACTAAATCAGATCAATGCCTCCAATTTCCCTAACAGGAGAAGGACGATCATTCCAGTCATGTTAGACTCTGAGGGAGCCGTCGATGGTGTGGAGAAACCTTCTGCACCTTCACTGCAGATTCTGCTTTTTTATAAAAGACAGCAGCAGCTGAAGATAACTCCTGAGAAAAGGGTCGACCAAAACTCTCATTTTAGGAAAACACAAACCAGTGGAGACTCAAAAACACAACCTGAGAATCCGAGGAGACGAGATAATCTCTGGAATCCGTCTCTGTCCACATCTCCAACTGTGTTGGTCCTTTGAGATGAAGTCTTTAGCAACGTTTTCAGAATTATGAAAAAAGCATGAATAAATTCTATGGATTATTGTCTAGATTAAAGATGAAAACCACAAAGAATCCACATCTAATTTCCTTCTGTTTCATTTCCATCCTGGAACCAGAAGCAATAAAAGCAGAAGAAGTGGAAATATAATAAAGAGTCGTAACATAAAGAATGAAAAATGACAGATTCATTAAAAAACTCTAGTTTGGTTCCATCATATAACGCAGGAGAACCTGCAGCTCTTTCTTGGTTCTTTAGCTTGAATGACAAATGCCAACGATTGAATAAATAAGACATCGATTTATTAAGTTTTGTCTTTTCTGATGAGATTTTTAACACTTCAAACAACTAAGCAACAAAAGTTTCATTTACGGTCAGAAATTCTGTAGAAATGTTCCTTAAATTTGTATTTTTAATTTACAGTGAGTCCAAAAAAGTCTCCAAACGTTCTTTTGATTTAGTTAAATTAAAGTTTTGAACAAATGTAGTTTGAAATGATTGAAAATGATTTAGAGTTTGTTTGTTTTGTGCCTCACATCTTAGAGAAAACCAAAAAAGCTCAGTTTATTCTGAATGTTTGGAGTTTTTATTTCAATAGATTCTACTAAATTATTATTTAGGAGTAAAAAGGAAAAAGATGATGGTGGTAAACCAAAATCGGATGTTTTGTATTGTTAATATAAGAAAATCTGCTGCAGGAGGAGGAGGAGGAGGAGGAGGAGGAGGAGGTTTCCATGTTTGTTCATACGTTGGTCATCCTGGAGATCCGTTCTCTGCTGCTCCGGATGATCCCGCCTCCACCAGGTCAGCTGGGATCCCGTGTCTGCAGGAGCAGAAATCTCCTTTTATTCTCGTCTTCGTGGAGCCGAGTCCCTAAACAGAGATAACACCTAAATATACCAGCTGCCAAAAGAGATGGATGGGAACTGTTCAATATTCTGAGAGATCCCATCTTCTAACCAGCAGCAGAAGAAGATATAGATCCAGACCTTTAAATACCGAGCTGGGGTTCAGGGAGTTCCAAAGGCAATAAAGGCTCTGCTCATCTGCTCGGGCCGCACATTCAGGAAGTCTGTCCCAGACGAGCGTCTGTCTGTCTGTCTGTCTGTCTGTCTGTCTGTCTGCCAACACATTGTGTTCTTTGTTTAGTTTGTATTAACGTGGCGTTTGTGTTTCTGCATCCTCTAAAATAATTAAATAAATGAAAGCAGTCACAGTTTTGGTTCCCCTCCTTGTCCTGCTCTGTAACGTTGACGTGTTTCCATTCCTGTCATCAAATCTCTGATTATAATGAAGCTGCTTTAGGAGAGAATCTAAAAGACTGTTGTTTTCTTGGACATAGTTTCTGCAGAGCGGCAGGAGTTCATGTGAAGTTCACCTCTGAATTGTGGGCGGGACTGTTGAAAGTTCAGAGCAGGGAGCTTGAGGCCCCGCCCAGCAGATTTTTTAAATAAGTATATTTGTCTGCTCCTGATTCACAATCTGAATAAAGAGATTCAAATAAAGAAATAGATCAAATAATCTTCATACGAGTTCTTCATCATGAAAAAAATGACAGGAGAAGATGTTAAAAGCATCGTTTTGCCCTGCGCTGGGCCCCCTGGCGCAGTGGGGGGGTTTGGAGCTTTCGTTCTCTGTTCTCTTGTCACCCCTGCTCTGTGGCGTGGGGGCCCCTGTGGCGGTCCCGCTGGCCCTGGTCTGGATGGCTGATGGGACTGCCCGGCGGGCGGTCATCCTCCATCTGTTGGGGGGGTCAGGATGCAGCTCCTTTGGTGGGGGTCTTGGTGTGGGATGATGGAACTCTCCCTCCTTTTCCATTTCCTCCTCATCCTCCTCAGTAGAACACAAACCCTCACCTGAGCGCAGGTGTCAGCTCACCTTGACATGGTCTATGAGAAGCTTCAGATGTGTTGGTTTGTTTGAGCTGTAGTTGTTTACATGTTAACATGTTTGTATGTGGAGATTTTTGGAGCCAACAGGTAACATTTGAGAGTGTGAGGACAAGCCCCGCCCCTTTAGACTAACATTCAAACCTGATAAACCTCCAGCAGCTAGTTATGTTCTGACTCCCCTTCTGTAAACATTTACCCCTCTTTCCCCCTGTCTTTAGTGCCCCCCCTCCCCCATCACTAACACCTCTCTCTCTCCTTGTTCTCTTTTCTAATTTGTTGCTCATTCCAAAAAATAAAAAAGTATACAAGCAAGATCTGTATTTAAATAAAGTCCAGCCTAAACTTCAAAAGGAGTTTATACAAATATACTAACCACCTATGGACTCGAGTTTTAATGCTCATATAACATAAATATAATAATAATAATAAACTTTATTTGTGAAGAATCTTTTACGGAACTCTGGATGACGGAACAGAGACAAAAGCACAAATAAATAAAGAAATGTTCAGCTGTTGGACAGTTAAAACAAAGAAACACAATTACATAAATCCAAAGTTTATTGTGTATTTCAGAATTCTGTATTACATCCCATCCACGTTTGATGATGACGGTTTGATTGTTAGAGAGAATATGAATAAACTTTCCATCAAACTCATTTTGACAGCTGACCTTTGACCCTATAAACTAGGGGTGTCAAACACAATCACACAAGGGGACGAATAGGATAAACGTTTATTGAACATTCTACAACTAAAATGTTAAACCTTTAAAATCATAATTTATAACATTACTATGAATACAAACAGACAGGAATATTATTCCAGAAAAAAATCAACTTAAACCTTAAACAGGTTTCAATAAATTATTTTCTAAAAAATGTTTTTTATCAAAATTATTCAAGTTCGAAATAAACTAAACATTAAAAAAACTCAGATTTCTTTACTTTTATGTCATTTTGTATAAAAATTACACTAATAAATATCCTAAAAATGTTTGATCTCTATAGAATAAATTCTGTTAAAATTATCCAAATATGAACAAAACCAGTAAAACCGTAACTTTTTAAACATAACTATTAACTAGATATATAGCATTACCTGCAATAATGCTAGGGTGTGAGCTGAATTTGACCACTAGAGATGCTAGAACTAATACGTGAAGATGCTGAAATTGGTAGCTAAAAACATTGAAGCTAATAGCTAAAAACGCTGAAACTGACAGTCGAAATCACTGAAGGTAATAACTAAGAACACTGAAGCTGATTAAAGTGCTAAAAATGACAGCTAGAAGGTTGAAGCAGATGGCTGAAATTGAAAGTCAGCTAAAATATTAGCTAAATGTCTAATTAGCCTAGAAAATGGAAAAAAAAAAAAAACTTTGGTTAGCCAAAAGAGCTAGCATGTAGCTAAAATATTAGCTAAACTCCAAAATAGCCAAAAAAAATCTTAGTAAATGCCAAAATAGTCCAAAAATCTAGCAGAATGTCAATTTTTAAAACTTTAAAACTGTAACTTTTTAACATAATTCTGAATAATAAAAAGGCAGGAATATAATTCCAGAATAAATCAACTTAAACCTTCAATAACTTTCACTATATTACTCTCCATAAAAATATAATTTGTCAAAATGATTCAAGTTAGAATGAAGTTCAAGATAACATCGAGCCGTGAATAACGATAAAATAAAATGATCCCTTTATATATAAAGTTGGTATTAAATTATCAGGTCATCTTGAGGGGCGTGGCACCTGTTAAAACGAGGTTAATGGATGGTGTAGGGTCAAAGGTCACCTGTATATTCCTATTCTTGGTTCCTCCTGCGGGATGATGGAGCGTCAGCATCTTGATAGTTTCTTGATGTTTTTTCTCCAGATGATGAATCGAGACATGAACTCGTGACCTGCAGACCTGCACTGCTCCATGACTGAGCTCAGATTGTATTTTCAGTGTATTTTAGTGGTAAAGGAGAGCTCTCATTTAGTAAAAATCCCTTTTCTGGTCAGGGACGTGTTTATCTGTCTGCCTGTGAGTGGTGTACGTCCTGATTAGAGCGGCAGAAACACAGAAACACATTTCAGTCGCAGCTTCTTGGAGGTTTTCCATCATTTGCTGTGATTTCAGTGATTTACAGCAATTACATGTCTTGTTGCTCCCAGTCAGAGCCAACATTACATTTGAAAATATTCATCGCTAATCAAAATAATTCAAAATGAGATGGAAACAAAGGCCTTTTAGAAGCATCCAGATAAATGCTGCTTTTATCCCGTTTTCCCCTGAAAACCTGCAGCTCCAGAGCGACGGCGGCATCAGAGAGCTGGCACGAGCGCAGCCGTTTGGAGGCGCGGCGCCTGCAGCCAGACCACAATGAGACCTCTTGATTTAACCAAGTGTAAACACAGCAGCTCGTGGCGTCTGTGTTTTGGCTGGAGATGACATCTATCAGTTGGAGATGAATTAATAGAAGCGTCCCACAGAACGAGCGCGCTCATTTGGAGCCGTCCCGCTGCGTTCGCGGCGCCGCGCTCGCACAAACATCTCCACTCTGTCACACAAGTCCTGCGGCTAAGAAGCTTTCTGATTTACTTTGGTAATCTCCGCTGTAAGCCCCCCCCCCTCCCCGACGGTCAGCGATGAGGCCGGAGCGGAGGATGGAGGGGTAAAAATGTAATCATTTTGTTTGGAGGTAATTAGCGGTGTCGCTCCAACCTCAGGAAGAGGAGTTAGTCTGCCAATTATCTGGAGTGGAGCGATGTTTGTGAGCGCGGCTAACACCACCAATTACACCTGAAACGCTGCAGAACTGCCACTGTTACCCCTACAGGGCAAACAAATGAAACCTGCCCTCCCTGTCTCCTCATTCTTATATTCTTTAGCAGATAAAAAGGTTATTTCTTCTGCGTCTGGACAGTAATTACGCCAAATACCAATCATGTCCTCTGAAACGGCGCCGACGGAAGGAGGTTAACGGCTGTTTGAAGGAAGGGAACATTTTGTTTCCTGTTCGGAGCGCCGGCCTCTCCTCTGGAGGGAACATTGGAAGTGTGATTCAGAGACTGCGCCTCAGCTGTGCTGCACACTGAGAAGAGGAGAGAAAAAAATGGCTTTCATTAAATTACTCTGAATTTTATACATCAGCCATGACAAGCTCTCAGAGGGGCCGGCCATAATATGGAAGTGCACCATCTCCCGCACTGGAGCAGCAAAATTCAATATTGCATTCATTTTTCTGCACCTTATGTAAAAGAATTTTCAATGAAAGACAAGACAGACCCAGATTTCTGATGCTGAACATCAGAACCATGACGCCTCATCACATGATCCGTACATGGTTCTGCCCGGGCGCCGGATCCGGCCCTCCAGATCATTTCATAGTTTTCTGTCTCTATGCATATCTTCAGTTTCTATCTCTCACTCCTGGTGCAGAAAGAGATAAATATAAGAAAATACTGCAGGTAAAGGCAAAAAAGACAGAAAATGTCATGCAGAGAATGCAACGATTTCAAATACTGAGTTTGGTAAAAAGTCTGATCCTTTATGAGGTTAAAGCACAAATAAAGCTGCATCCTGTCTGACACCAGGCGTCTTTTATTTTGAAAGGACATCACACGAGTTTAAAAACTAAAATAATAATTTCTCATTTTGAGAAAATGCTAGTTTTTCTTTATATTTCTGTTTTTATTCATGTCAGATATGAAGCATAATTGTGTGATTGCTTCATCAGCATTCACACTTTAGTGATTCTCCTGCTCCTTTCTGGACGTTTTGGGCAAATAGAAACTCAATCCCATTCAGAGATTTTGGTATCAAAACGTTCATCTTGTTCAGGACATCACTGCTCGTATTTTTGATATTTATAAAACATCATATTTTTCTAAATATTGAGCAAAATATGTCTAGAAAATGAATGAGAAAGTCTTCAGATTTCATTATTTTAAGTAGATGAAGAAAAAGCCTTTAAATATATTCATGGGATGTGTTTTCATCTTTATAGTGTTTATAAAAATGGAATTTACCTCATATTTTAGCAACATGCTAAAGTTTTTAGCTAATGTTTTATCTCTTGAGGTTTTTTGGCTAATTTAGAGTTTAGCTTCTATTTTAGCAACATGCTAACGTTTTTAGCAAATTCTTTATTTCTTGAGGTTTTATAGCTTAATTTTGAGTCTACCTCATATTTTAGCAACATGCTAACGTTTTTAGCTAATTTTTTATCTCTTGAGGTTTTTTAGGCTAATTTAGAGTTTAGCTTCTATTTTAGCAACATGCTAACGTTTTTAGCAATTTTTTTTTTTTCTTGAGGTTTTATAGCTTAATTTTGAGTCTACCTCATATTTTAGCGACATGCTAACGTTTTTAGCTAACTTGTTACTTCTTGAGGTTTGTTTAGGCTAATTTAGAGTGCAACCTAAATTTTAGCAGCATGCTAACGTTTTTGGCTAATTTAATTTACTGAGTAATCTTAGGCTTTTTTGGAGTTTAGCTAATATTTTAGCAACAATCCAAGTCTTTTGGCTAACTTACCATCTCTTGAAGTTTTTTTGGGCTAGTTTGGGGCTGAGTTTATGTTTAAGCAACACACTAAATGTTTTTACAAAATTGGTAGGTCTGTGTATTGGTGATTTAAAGGCAATTTTACTACAAATTTTAAGAAATTTCAGTCAACTTCAGCACTCTTTCATGTGTCTTTAAAAAAATGTCATTGTTTTAGCAAATTTAACATTTTGCAAATATCTTTTTTTCATTTTCAGAAAATCCCTTCAGAAATTAAAGTCAATTGTGTCGCCATTTTCAGCATCTTTAGCGACTACTTTCAGCAAAAAGCGTCCACTCTAGCATTATCGCAGGTTATGCTAGTCTTTACATAACACATTGTAATGAACAGCAGTATCAAAATAAGACTTTATGGCTTTGATCAAAAAATGTCTCTTTTACTGTGAAATGTTGCAGCGCTCTGCTCTAGCGGTTAGTAAGGTTTGAGTCCGGACTCCTCACTGACTGAACGCTGCGTGCACGTGGTGTGCACGTGGTGTGCACGTGATCCAGAAGTGCCTGCAGGACATAATGATTGTTTGATTTCCTCATTTCTAACAATCAGGCTGCACTTCTAGCACTGTAAAAGGATGTCTCACCTTCTTCCATGTTGTAGAAGTTTTCACCACGACCTGTTCCCCGCAGCACACCCATAGATAAACACGAGCATTTTCTCTCTACGGTTCACCTGATTGGTCAATGATCAGTGAGACTACAAAGACCAGATGTTCAGCTCCTAATTCGATTATCAAATCATCAACACACATTCAGGCTGTTCAGGAAAACTGGATTAAGAGCATAAAACTCCTCATCACTCGTCTGGCGGCTGCCGTCCCGGGTCGGATGCAGCCTGTTCTCTCACGGACAGATTTCTGGTTTCTGTATTCGGCAGACGAACCCCTCCAGGGCGTGACGGGCCCTCCTGATTGGTGGAGGCTGCAGAGGAACAAATATAACCACTAACGTGTCCTCACACGCTTTACACATAGATAAAAACGATCTGACCGGATCCTCTTTAATTGCACTTCAAAGCGTTGGAGGACACGGGTCGCAGCTCGCAGACACAAGACAAAAATGTGGTTTCACACTCGCTTGTCTCCATCATCACGGCGCGTCCGACCGGCTGCAGGAGCTTCAAACGGTCGCATGAAGCAGCCTTTGGACAGGCTGTAAAACACACAGCGAGCCAGAAAATCTCAATTACACTGAAACTTCTGCAGAAACGAGGCCAGACAGAGCGACGCGGGAGCTTTACGAGTCCGTTTCTCAGTTTTAAAGAGACATCCTTCCTCCGTGTCAGGGATGCGATTCATCCCCGTCCGAATCTGCTGCTTAACATAAAGTAGTCATAACTGCAGAGGCTGAGCAGGATTCATGGAGGCGGAGCTTTTATCAGGCAGGATTCATCACCTGCCACCTTTGGATCACTTATCTGGGGGAAAGTGTTCCTGCTTGGTGTGAACTCAGTTTTTTAATTTACACTCACTCAGGGTGCCATGTTGCAGAAGAGAAATGTTACCCATAATACTCGGGGGTTGTAAATCTGCAGGGTTTCCGTGAGCGCAGACGTTTCAGGGCCCATAAAGTCCAACAAAGTTCAGAGTTGAAGCTCTGTGGCTGCAGCACGACCGATGGGATGACTCTTAGCATCACAGACAAAGATTACTGGATGTCCTGCAGCAGTAGTATTAGCATTAGCATTAGCAGCAGCAGCAGTCCTGCACTGACACCAGATTGTTTGTACAATTCTTTTTTACTGAACCTCTGAGACATTGTGACCCCCCACAACACTCAGAATCTTTGTACACATTTCATACCTCAGAAAATGAAATGTTGGGCATAAAAACCCAAAAACCAAAGCAGATGAGTGGAAATATCCAAAGGAAGTTTTGTATGGAAGCGTATGTGACACAAAAATAAATAGAAAAGTCAATACTGGAAATGTTATTTCATTTTCAAAATGTACCTGCATTATTTGACCCTTAAATAAAATTTAAAGCAATTATTAAAACTGTTTTATCATTTTCTTCTTCAACACCGCTCATTCTGTAACTTAATTAAAATGATAGAGAAAATGGCATTTGACATTTCATTTTCAAAGAGTTCTATGGTAAATCTGTACCAAAATTCAATCAGAAATATCAAACTTGAAAATTAAAATGCATAAACAGAAATGCTATTTCATTTTCAAAATGTACCTGCATTTTTCGTCTCTTAAATAAAGTGAAAAAGAAATTCTCAGAACTGCTTTTTCATTTTCTTCTTTAACTCCGCTCATTCTGTGACAGAATTAAAAGGACAAACGCAAAGACAAATAATGCAGGTACACTTTGAAAATGAAATAGCATTTCCAGCATTATTTTTATTTTTGAGACCCAAACGCTTTTATAGTTTTTTTCACCTCCAGCAGCTTGGCTGTCTTTCTGTTTCAAAGTGAAATTTGAAGCTGATGGCTGAAAAAACGCTGAAGCTGATAGTCAGCAAAAAATATGAACTAAACGCCAAATGAGCCTAAAAACTAAAAAAAAAAAAAAAAAAAAAAAAAAAAACGTAGGTTAGCCATAACAGCTAGCATGTAGCTGAAATATTAGCTGAAATACAAAATAGCTGAAAAAATCTTAAAGTACCAAAATAGACAACTTTTAAAACTTTAAAACTGTAACCTTTAAACATAGTTATGAATGATAAAAAGGCAGGAATATTATTCAAAATCAAATCAATTTAACATTTTATTCTTCATAAAAATATATTTTGTAAAAATCCAACAAGTCAGAAATAAGAGCAAGATAACGTTATAACACATTAATAACGGATCCGCCCGGACTCTGATCAAATCTGGCTTTGGAGAAAACAGTTTTTCAGCTGAACATTTGGCGGTAATGCAGCCTGTCCTACTTCCAAAGCTTTCCTCATGCCAAAAATAACCTCCACACATCCAGCAGGAAGACCTTCCCGTTCACCACTGACTGTGGAAAAGCCCCCATTAAGGCGCCCGCCGCCTGTTCTCCAGAATCAGCGTGGCATCGTTTTCCTCCAGGATGAAGTGTTGCGGCTGTCGGACCAAAATGCGGCTCGGTGGAGTAAACGGGAACATTTGGTGACGTGGAGGAATCTCTGCGTAAGATCAGGAGAATGCTGCAGAAGCAGCTGCTGCTGCTGCTGCTGCCGGGAAAAAAACAAAGATCCTGCAGTGAAAAGCGTCTCGGAATCAAATGCAGATGTAGATTAATTATTCTGCCTTCTCTGACAGCTCTTCCAAGAACGAGGAGCTGCAGAGCGTGGCGGGAAAATGAATATTTACAGCTCAGTGTGAGAGGAAATGATGTTAAAACGGCTGTTTTTGATGCATTGTTTTGAACTCCACTGAAGTTCACCTTTCATCTCTGTCATTCCTCTGTAAATAATAGCAGCTGACAGGTGTTTACTGTTGACTGAGGAGGAGCGCTGCGGCAGAGTCGGCCTCATCTGAAACCCTGAATAGAAATGCTGATGAAAATAATGATTGTGGGATATTACGGAGCGTTCTGCGCTGCATTATTCATCCGCTGAAGGCGGCGTCCGGTCTGTTGAACCCTCTCTCAGCGTCGCTTTGATTCAGAGCTGCTCTTCAGGAAAACAAGGCCAAACAGCGAGCCGCTTCGGGGGTAACCTTGACGTAACATATTGCAAACCCCCCCCGCCCCCCCCCCCCCCCAGCCTGGAGCATGTCACCGCATCTTTGCACAAAGTTCCAGCATGCATCAGAACGGCGGCCACCAGATGCCCCGTCTCCCAGCATATGTCCAAGGTTATAAATCCAGATTACCTGCTTCTTGTGTCGCTTCTTGTGCCATCTGGAGTGATTTAAGCAGCGGGCGGCGGCGGCGGGCGGGCGGGCGGGCGGCACCTCTTCCAACACCACCTCCCTCCCAGACGGGGACACCTGCTTTTGGCTCCGACTTCACCCAATTAAAGAGAGACTTAATCACCATCAGGGCTTTCATACTTTTATGGGAATGTTTTTCCCACTGGTTTTCCCTGGAATGTGAAGGATTGTTTCAGGTTTTCTGGGATCCATGTTGTGTTTTCTTCAGAATCTAATGAGGGAAAACAGGCAGAGGAGTTCAGCGAAGGTGACTCGGTAAACAGCCTTCCATCTGTCCGTCAGGAGCCTGCAGCGCTGAAACAATCCCATCAGTTTTTATTCCTCTGGAGGAACTCTTTATCTCTTTAAAGCTGAAATACTATAAACTACAGATGTCTTCAGATGTTGTTCAAACTCTTCTCTACAGATGGAGAGTTCATCTGAGTCCATCTGTTAGAAGAAGAGAACTTTCCTGTCTTCTTAACTCTTTTACATTCAAACTTTTTCCTAAAATGTAAAACATTTTGCATCGTGGTGAACAGGCTGTTTCACTGAAAGTTCTACTTCAGCCGTCAGGATCAATAGAAAGAATGTTGTCACAGTCATTACTCCTCCATAACACTCTACTGCTGTCTGTGTGCTTGACTGTATATGAGAAGTGGACACAGTGACTCCTCCCCCTTGGTTTTTCAAACAGGAAGTGGCTCCAAGAAGCCAAAATCCCATAAACTCCAAAGTAGAAATAAACAGCTGCTTCTCTATTGGTCAGTAGAACCGTACTTGAACCGATTGTTGGGTAATCCGATTGTTTTAAGTATGTTTTTTTTTTTTTCTGAAGTTCAAATAATTCGAGTTGTAAACTGACCAATCAGATGCCTCCATAAATGTAGGCGGAGCCTGCAGTCCATGTTCAAAACATTTGATTAAAAGATTTTGTGAGCCCTCCTTTGCAGTGGTGGGGGCGTGGCCTTGCAACAAGCTCACTCCTGATTAGTGAGAGTGGTTGCCATGGAGACTCAGACGACTCGAACCACTCTCGAGTCACTGATGACGTCTGGTTCCAGCATGGTGGTGAAACATTGACTTTATTTGGTTGATGGGGACGTTTTTCTATGAGTGACATTAAACTGAGTCCAGTTCCAGTTCTAGTTGACGCAGACCAATCACTGCTCAGATGTCTGGCTCCAACATGGCGGAAGTGGAAGTGACATCACAGTCCAGTTCTCTGATGGTCAATAGTTCTGGCACAACAATCGCGTGATTCACTTTAGAGTCTCAACCTCAATGTTCTTCATATAAATGAAGCCCTAAAATGCATTTTAAAACAAGAAATGAAAAAGAATTAATGTGTCTCTGCTTTATAGGACACAAAAATAGTTAAAAATGAGGTGTGGAGGTCCGCAAATGAACTAATGAAACCAGTTACTCTTCACAGAACAGCCAATAACCTCAAGTTCTTTCTGCTAATCATTTACTTTCACCTAAATAGAAGAAATATCAGAAAAATGATCAGATTTTATCATTTAATCATCTGTTGTTCAACTCTGTAACAGCCGATCAATCCCCCACTTTTAAAAAAACAATGGTTCAGTCCAACTTCTTCAGCAACATCACTGAATATTTCCAGTTTATGTTCTAAAGAAACATAATTATGAATCTGATAGTTTCTGTTGTCAGGTTGACATTTGACCTTTGACCTCTGTTATGTTCAGAAATGATATTTACTCTTGTTTGAAGAAAAAGTCAAGAATTGTTCAGAAAAAGATGAATTTCTTGTTTTCCTCACATATCCTGCAGTTCATGTAGACATTTGACGACTTTTAGCTCAAATATTCAACCCTGTAACCAAACACACAGTCAAAGGGTTAAAGGTCGACTGATCTTCAGCCATTTTGTTTTCTCTGTTATTTCGTGTTCAGTGTGTTTTCATCTCAATCAACCGCAGAGCGAGGAACAGAGAAAAGATCTAGAAGAGTCAGATCTAGAAGAGTCAGATCTAGAAGAGTCAGATCTAGAAGAGTCAGATCTAGAAGAGTCAGATCTAGAAGAGTCAGATCTAGAAGAGTCAGATTACGGGTTGAATTTAAACATCCTCTGTTTTCAGAGGTTCAAATCGTCTTTCATCAATGTTTGTTGGTCAGATTGTCAGTGAGAGAATGACCCGACCATCAGCTGTAACAAACTAACTAAAACTCTGTTTGTTCACAGAGCCAGGAATAGTTTGGAGTTTCTCATTATTTCACACATTTGAGGCGTTTATCCACAGAAACAGATCGAGACAAACGACTAAACCTCGAGTCTGACGACCAACACGACTTCTGGATCCTCCACAGACAGCGGTGAAGACTGTAGGCGTCCTCTAACCTGATCTATGAGATTGACTGATTGTCAGATCCGATCCTGGATCGTGTGTGAACAAATGTTTTGTCAGATTCTCCCACGTCTTTGTCGTTCTGGTGTTCTCCGCCGTAGATTCTTGTAGGAGTTTTCAGAAAACATCTGAACAAGTTTCTGCATATTTTCCTCCATCGGATCCATTTTCTATTAGCATAAGAGTAAATTATCTTGGGATTTTTTTGGATCATGTAAACAAACAACTGAAAATAACCTCAAACACGCGCCTGACCCATTTCCCAAACTTTACTGAGTGAGCTCAGCACTTCTGCGAGGAAGAATTCAGCCGTTCTGTTCCCACATCCTGCAGACGCTCAAAGTATTAAACCAGATCATGTGACCACGAGGGAATCGTTTGTGTGTGCCGAGGATCACTGAGGATCACCTGAGTGACCCCCGTACCCATCTCCCCCTCACAAGCCTGTTCAGGGCCAGGACGGACCGGGACGGACCAGGTCGAACCAGGACGGACCGGGACGGACCGGGACGGACCAGGACAGACCAGGACAGACCAGGACAGACCGGGACGGACCAGGACGGACCAGGACAGACCAGGACGGACCAGGACAGACCAGGACGGACCAGGACGGACCAGGACGGACCAGGACGGACCGGGACGGACTGGGACAGACCAGGACGGACCAGGACAGACCAGGACGGACCAGGACGGACCGGGACGGACCGGGACGGACCGGGACGGACCAGGACGGACCGGGACAGACCAGGACGGACCAGGACGGACCGGGACAGACCAGGACAGACCAGGACGGACCAGGACGGACCGGGACGGACCGGGACGGACCGGGACGGACCAGGACGGACGGGACAGACCAGGACGGACCAGGACGGACCGGGACGGACCGGGACGGACCGGGACGGACCAGGACGGACCGGGACAGACCAGGACGGACCAGGACGGACCAGGACGGACCGGACGGACGGGACGGACGGGACGGACCGGGACGGACCAGGACGGACCAGGACGGACCAGGACGGACCAGGACGGACCGGGACGGACCGGGACGGACCAGGACGGACCGGGACAGACCAGGACGGACCAGGACGGACCAGGACGGACCAGGACGGACCGGGACGGACCGGGACAGACCAGGACGGACCGGGACGGACCAGGACGGACCAGGACAGACCAGGACGGACCAGGACGGACCGGGACGGACCGGGACAGACCAGGACGGACCGGGACAGACCAGGACGGACCAGGACGGACCAGGACGGACCAGGACGGACCAGGACGGACCAGGACGGACCAGGACGGACCAGGACAGACCAGGACAGACCAGGACGGACCAGGACAGACCAGGACGGACCGGGACGGACCGGGACGGACCAGGACGGACCAGGACGGACCGGGACGGACCAGGACGGACCAGGACGGACCGGGACGGACCGGGACGGACCGGGACGGACCGGGACAGACCAGGACGGACCAGGACGGACCAGGACGGACCGGGACGGACCGGGACAGACCAGGACGGACCGGGACGGACCAGGACGGACCAGGACAGACCAGGACGGACCAGGACGGACCGGGACGGACCGGACAGACCAGGACGGACCGGGACAGACCAGGACGGACCAGGACGGACCAGGACGGACCAGGACGGACCAGGACGGACCAGGACGGACCGGGACGGACCGGGACGGACCAGGACGGACCAGGACGGACCGAGCCCACGGAAAACCCTGAGGAGAGTTTTGGTAATGCATGAGGGGAAATCAGAAGAGCTCGGTGTAAAAGGTCTCCAGAGGATTCTAAAGGATCCGTGGAGATTCAAACTGTAGCTAATGAAGATCCTTGGGATTTATTAAAGATGCTTCACTGATGAGGATGAGGAGGGCCTTCAGATGGATCCATTCTGTGAGAAATAGTGGAGAGAACTGATGATGGGTTACTGTCGGTCAGGAAAACCTTCTGATCTGCACAGGAACAATTTTAGAGCAAATTTTCTAACAGAAACTGTTTTTATTTGGATGATCATGAAATTACTTTGATGAAACTCCAGCAGTTCGTGGGTGAGAAACGTCTCCGGATGATCATCGGCTATGCTGGCCTTCTCGTTGAAGAACAGCCTCTAAAAGCATGACCAGCAGGATTTATAAACTTTAAATTATGTCCATGTTTTCCTCCAAACTTCATCTCTCATTTGGACGTGGATTCCACCGGCAGGTTCAGGAGCGCTGCTCCGCCACCACGGCTGGACCGAACTCCGCCTCTGTGCCCGGAATGAGAATTTCATCGCACATTATCCCGCATAATGAGGTTAGAGATTAAGATGTTGCTCCTTCCAATGCGCAGGCGGCACCAGAGCACTGGAGTGAAAATGATCCTCTGAGCCTCCTCGGTCGCTGTTGTTTGGGCTGAGAGTGACGGAGCGCCGAAGGATTCCTCCTTTAGTTTGACTTTAACAGAGAAGATGGAAGCCGGGACGCCGTCCTGAGGTGACGGGGGGGCGGGTCTCCTAGTGTTATTTTTATCTCTCATCTGAATTTTTGTAAATTGATGGAAAGATTCATTTCCCTTAATTTGGATGATTAATCACACGTGTTAACAGCTCTACATCAAATATAAATAGAGAGCGATGACTTGATGTATACATGATCCAACCAGATCGAACTCTCTGAGGCAAATTGTTAATCAAATCAACCTATAACATTAGAAAAATCGTTTCAAAATAAGATAAATGTATAAAAGTCGATGTTATAAATCAGGGGTGGGCAAACTTTTTGACTTGTGGGCCACAAAGGGTTCTAAAATTTGGCATAAGGGCCGGACAAGGAGCAGATGGAAGGAGAGATTGGGTAATCAACCTCATAAACTAAAAAAATAATATGGAATTTAGAGAAAAACATGCTTTAATTTGGATTCAAATTCACATATATTAATTTAAAAACAGAAAATTTGGGAATTTTAATTTCTAAAGTTTGATTTTTGTTCTCTTTTGGGTGATCCAATGGGTTGATGTTCTTCAGAGGAAAATGTGAACTCAAAGAAATGCTGCATTTATGTGGTGTAGGAATAATCCGAAAGATCACCATCTGACTCAGAAAGGAACACACACGAACGTCAGAGAAACAACACCATTCATGGGAAGAAACCAGAAATACAATGAAAATAAAACAATAATTAGGATTTTTGATTCAATGTATTTTAATTTGGAGGGCCAGATTAAATATCTTAAGGGGCCGCATGTGGCCCCTGGGCCGTAGTTTGCCCACCCCTGTTATAAATGGATTGATTCATGGTAGGTCTGGAGTGAAAACGACCAGCACAGCAGACGACACTCGTGTATCACTGAGTCACGGTGGTGGAAGTTTGGGACAAAGATGTCCTGGATCCATTGAAGTCAGTGAACTGGATCAAAATGATCCAGTAGTCTGTGGATTGTATCGTCAAGCACCAATCATATGAATCAAACTAATCGTTACACCCCTGAACATGAATATAACAAACGGAACCCAGATCTGTGGACGTGTGTCTCTGACCTGGAAACGGCTGAGGCCTGGTCTCTGTGGGTCAGTGTCCGACCCAGAGTCAGAGCTGCGCTTGATGCCACAGGACTATAATGTGAGGATGGTATTGATCCGGCTGCTCATAAAGCTAAGTGACAGGAACGTTTACAGTGGCGAGGCCGCGCTGCTGCGACGCTCGCAGAGTTTATCGGAGACGTGGCGACACTTCCTCCTGACCTCCAGCGAGACGTGGACCGGATCTGACTGGCGGTCTGAAGTGGGACATCAAAGCGTCGTGGATGAAAGGACTTATGCAGAGTGGGGTCGCGACCTCGCCATCAGACGTTACCATGAGATATACAGAAATGAAAAGCAGAGAAGACGTTCCAGTTTAAAACCCACCGTGAGGACCGGTGTCGGCTTACAGACACTCCCCGTCTGGACAGGTGAGAAGCTTATCCCGCCGCACGCTTCCCGCCGGGCTGCGGCGCACCAGCTGGACGCCACGTTTAGCGGCAAACACCGACACGCTTGACCTCGACCAGCCAGACGCGAGCTGGATTACCCGGTGATACCATCCTGGTTCTCTAATCCCAGATCTGGCTCGCGGAGATTAGAGCTGAGGAAATCAAGCGCTTGCCAGGCTGACAAGTGACACGCCTTACCTGCCCACGCAGCCCCCCCACCTGCACCAGCCCCCCCTGCCCCTGTTTACTGGCTAGTAAATATCTGCCGGGGCTTTAAGGGCTTTACTTTCTAACTTTTCCAAACAGTTCAATCATTTAGGAAATGATTCATACCAAACTCAGGAGGACGGGGGGGGGGGGGGGGGGGGGGGGGGGGGGTGTTTGTGGATCTCAGACAGAACTAAAACACGGCAGCGTGACCGTTTGATATTTCTGCTTCTGCAGATCTGTTCTAGTTCTAGGATTCCATCAAACATTCGTTTCTGTTTCTTTTACAGAAATTCTACAGTTTTAATCTTCAAGTTACAAAGTTTCCTTCAATGAAATGAAGATTCAGATCAAAACACCTGAAAGTATGAAGAGAACATCCACAATGATCAGCTGGAGTTCATACAAGCGGGTCATCATGTTCAGTTTCTACTGACTGGATTAGTGTTGGATGAAGACATCACTCGTGTTGGGAAGATGTTTGGATGGATTAGGATTACCCAGATTTCATCAGAAAATGATCCAAATATTATTCAAACATGTTGGAATGACTTTGCTGGACGTTCGTCCTCGACCAGAACTTCAGTTTACGACTGTCTGCAGAGGGACAGCGGTCGGCACCTGACTGGAAGGTTGGGGGTTCAAACGTCTTTGGGTCGGACCCTGAACATAGATCCTCCCTCGGAGTGTGAAGGCTGCGTCGCACCGCCACTGCGTGCATTCTTACGCATATCAAACATCCGTGTTGTCCCATGAAAGAGATTTAAATAAATATCAGCAAACATGTAAAGGCTGTACTCTCTTTTGTGAGATCCTGTACATGTAAAGATATTTTTACCTGAAATAATGTGAAGACGAGAAACAAAATGAAGGAAATTTCTATCTGGAATAAAAAAGAAAAAACCGCCAACATTAAACCAAATGAAATGTTATTAAATCACGTGATGCTTTTAATCAGAGAAACATATTTGTTCTTTTAGTTTTCAGTCAATATTTTGAGAATGAGAGAAAGAAAACGTCACATAATGGAATTTATTCAATCATAATCAAGAATCATCCACGGTTGAAAGGATGGATTTCATGACAGGAACCTGGGGGCCACGTTTGACCCATGACCCAGACTTTGGACATGACGGTCCAACGTGGAGAGGAATCCTGCTGGCATCTGATTTTAATCATTCTTCAGTGTCTAACGTTTAAAAAGTTTGAGAAAAAAATCCCAAATATCAGTTAAAAGTCTGAACTTCATCAGATTATTGTTAAAGCATAAATAAGTTTAACATTTGTTTCCTTTGATTCTTGAGTGAATCCTCGACTTCTCCAGAGAAATTCACTTTTTGCTGCTAACATTAGATTTTCTGTGTTTTTTTCTTCTTCCTGTTTATTTCCTTCTGCTCTGATGCTGATGCCCCCCCACCCCCACCCCACCCCCCCAGCCTGAGATCTCTGGCTGGAAGACACTTTGAGAAGCGCAGGTGTTTCCACGCGCCCGGCTCTCCACGCAAACGCCATCCGACAGCGCTGATTCCCCGCCGAGCGGCGGCGGTTGGGGCTTCCAGCGGCGCCCCGTCCCGGCGCTCCGTCTCAGCTGCCACAAATCCCTTGTAGACACTTGGATGGTGTTGCTGCAGCAAACACGCTTGTCACTTTGTGTCTTATCAAATGTTCCTGACTCGGCATAATTAGAGATAAGCTCTTAAAGCCAGCAGCTGAATGCGACTTGTGGATGGAAAGTGAACTAAGTGTGTTAAAGTGTCGGGGGGGCATGACAGAGGGGTGGGGGGGTGGGCGGGTTCCTCAGACTTATTGAGTTTCCTATAGATTTTGGGCTCAGGATGAGATGCAGACAGAGTAAAGAGAATTATTCTAATTAGTTCTTTAAATCTCACACTCGTCCAGTCTACTCCAGACTCGGACATCAGGTGCAGTTTACCTGACAGAACACTCGGAGTCACAGGTTTGTTTGTGTTTGGTTGATGTTTTATACTTTTCTTTTTTATATCCAATAAATTCCTTTAAAGACCAAAAAGAGTAAAAGTTGAATGTGAAATGAGTTCAATTTGATGTCAACATATTTAAAGATTTCCACTTTCCTGACTCCAGCAGTGAGAATTCAAAGCTATGAAAAGCATCGGACCTCTGATCTGATCTGATCTGATCTGATCTGATCTGATCTGATTTGATCTGGTTTCTGATCTGGTTTCTTCTAAATGAAGAGATAATTCTTTCTGACTGGAGCTTCACCAATGCTGGAGTCAAAGCTTCCTTAAAGTGTTCGACCCGTTTGGATGAACGTACGCAGAGTCGTCCACAGACGGCCTGCGTGTTTCCTGCGTGTTCATTTCCACATGTATGAAGATCTGTTGGTTTTGTTCAGAGGTTTGAGAGAATGTCGGTTCAGTGAAATGTTGTGATATTTTAATCAGTTTAAAATACTTCAAAGGCGATTGTCAGGAGCTCGGTCTGTCTCCGGAGCACTGACTGCACTTCATCTCCCAGCAGCCCCAGCACTCGGTTCCTGGATGCCGCTCAGCTGACTCACTCACTGCACAGAGCCTCACTCAGTGTGAAGTCTTGTTTGTGCCACTCAGTCTGCATACCGAGCATTTCCTCCTGATCTGATCTCCCGTTTACCTGATCTTGTTTTGTCTTTGATTCTGGTTTTTTGCCGCCTGCCCCGACCCTTGCCTGGACCCCGACCATTCTGGTTGCTCTCTGATGCTCCATGCGGACTTCTCCCCGTCTGACCCAGATTTAGATTTATGGACTTCTACCTGTTAGTAAACCTGCTGCAGTTTAGTGGCAGCCATATTTCATTATTATCTAAAAGTTCCACCTAAATATTTCCTAAATTATTATTAGTATTAATAAATGCACCATGAATTTTGGGAAAAAGCGACTTGTTTATAAGATACAGTTGCAGTGTGTAACATGTATTTTACTTTTGTGAAACGTGTAATATTGTTAAAATAATTCTTTAAAAAAATAGTGAAATATCGTCTGGTATTATCTTGGGATATGTATCACATCATGACATGTGTATCGCGATACGTATCGACAGACTCTTGCCAGTACACACCCCTAGTTTGATTATAAAGGCATTTAAACGTTTAACTTCAATGAAACCTTTTTGGAAATTTGATTTATCTATTTATGAAACAGAAACCCTCAGCAACAGAAATAGAACCAGAAATGCATGTAGATTTAATTCCCTTGAAAACTTTAAAAATTGATATTTAAGATGAAATAAACATGTATGTGCAACGAATGACAGGTCACAGTTTGAGTTTTCTGTTTTTTCTAATTCAAATATAATATAAAAAGTGAAAAATTAGATAAATGAACACAATTTCTGTAATTTGTTTGACATTTAAAATAATTTGTTTTGATAAAATTCTGAGTTGATGGTTTACTCAACTTAAAAATGTAATTTGATTACTTAAAAAAAATGATATTTTAAAATTGTAAACAATTAACACACTTTAGTAAATTGAACCAATTTTTCACTTTTCACAGAGTAAATTTTTACCAATTAGGATCATTTATCATTAGAAATAGAAGCATCAGTTCTTATCAATAGCAGTTATGGATTTTAGTTAAGATGACAAAAGGAAGAATAATACTTTCTCATGGGTCCATCTTCTGCATTCTCTGCATTTTTCACTCTTATCATCAGATTCTTGAACTTTCCTGGTGTTGGTCCCAGACCTGGCCGTGGATGAAGTGATTCTCCTTCATGGTTGTTTCTGCTCTGCAGCTCCTGCGACGTCCCACAGGCGGCCGTGCCGCTGAACAAGACCTCCTGTTTCCTAAATGAATGAGGACAGAAGAATAATTGCTATTTCAGTCCTCACTGAGGCATACAAATCAATTGTAGAGAATCCCCAGCAGCAGCATCAGTTTTAACAGTAGAAAGAGAAACCTGTCGACGCTTTAGTGACTCCACAGAGAAGAAACAGATCTAGTGCTGACGCAGACGGATGGAAGGTCGCAGACTCCAAACACAATCACTCCACTAATCTGACTTTGTCATTGTTTAACCGTGAGCTGTTGGTCCTTCATAAAGAAGTGAAAAAGCTGCAGATCTTGGAAGTCTGTAGAGACCATGAACTGGTTGGAGGAGCAGTCAGACCTTCATCAGATCATCTCTCCTGCAGGTTTCTCTTCTTCTTTCCGTCTCTGTCTTGGCAAAGCACCAAACTCTGAATATGTCATTCATGGTACAGACTGAGAGGAATACTAACACGTCTGAGTCTGGGAGCGCTTTGGATCTCAGATGGATGTAATGTGAGGCTTAGAAAATGGCAGACAGCCAGAAGAGAAGAAGCTCATCTGAATGATTGGAGTCGGATTTAAGAAAGACAAATGAATCGTTTCTCTGAGCGTTGAAGGAACACAAAGACAGACGTTCTTTGAAGGAATCAAACGGGGTTTTTCTGCCGTCTGTGGACGCTCCTCCACGCCGGACCGTGAAAGAGCGTTCACCTGCCAGCAGCAGTTTTCAGACTGACTGACCTTTACGTGAATCAGAAACTTCTGCCGTCATTTAGCCTCTTTGATAAACCACGAGGCGAGTCAGGTTAGTGTTCACGGCCGATTGGCTCAGAAACGTCCTCTTCTATCTTACTCAGCAGCTCGCCCCCGGCCCGCTCCACGCACAATACTGCATTGTACATGAGGAGTCACCTCTCGGCTCCCCTGGGCTGTGACTCCTCCCACAGTCATGGACGTGCTCATTATGGGCTCTCATGAGGCCGAAGATGAGCTGAACCTCAGAGTTCTGCAGTTTCCTGATTGAGGATTGATCAGATCAGTGATTCAAAAAGCAGATTGGCTCAAAATCAGCTGACAGTAACACAGAAAAAAACACTTTCTTCAAGCTGAAAGCTGCAGCTTTTCCTTATTTTATTGAGGAATAAGGAAGACAAAGCAGATCATTGAATCTGAATAAATAATTTGACACAATCTGATGATCTCATGAAAAGTCATTCTTGTGCCACCATAACAAAAGTCACAGTTTTGAGATAAATATATACTAAATTGCAAACAAAATGTAACATTTTAAGAACAAAACTTCATAGAAATAATGAATTTTTGTTTTCAAAATCGAGTTTGCAGCACAAATGTTTCCAGATGCGTTACCTCTTCTCACTTTCTCCCTAGTTTTCATTTTGCTTCTAATTTCTAAATCTCAGTTTAGTTCGACATTTGTGCCACACAGCCAATCCCTGACAAGAGGGTTCATGCTGATTGGTCTAGATTCTATCCAATCAAGTCCCTCTGCCGTGCATTGACGAGTGTCACTCCCCGATCAGTTTGTGGAGCTCTATCGGTGTAACCGCTCACCCCGCACGCACAAACGGCTAAAAGATATTTGATGCTACATATGTGGGTGAGGCGTCACTTTCACCAAAGCTTTTTACGGTCAGAGAAAGTCTTTGGATGTTTTCAACAATAAAACCTCTAAGAATCTTTATTTTACCAAAAATCTTTATCATAATTAAAACATTCACTTTAGTGTTTAAGAAAAAAGAAACGTAAAGCAGAGGACTGCAACGTTCTTCTTCTGTTTTGATTACTCCTCAAGTTAAGAGGATGCAGCGCCACCTATGGAGAGAAAGTGAGATGAGACAGGACACATCTACAAACCTTTGTGCTGCAAACGCAAACATGGATTCTGAAAGCAAACGTGTCATATTTTCATTTACAAATTATGGCATTTCGTTTGGAATTTATTTAATTTTGATCTCAAAACTGACTTTTTTTTCCTCAATATGGTCATCAATAAATAATTTATTTAATAGAAAGCATTTTATGTTGAAAAGTGACCAGAGAAAATAAAGTTTAAAATCAGCTGTTCTAGGATCAACACTTGTGTTCTTTGTTTCCAGACTGATGTTCAGAGTAACCCTGCACTGATATCCCATCAGCCCTTTGTTTACATTGTCTCCTGCTAGCTTACAGACCCTCACAAGCCCAAGCTAACATGTTAGCGTAGCAGAAACAAAATGGCAGTAATATCGTTTCTAGAGTTTAGATCTAGATTCCAGCTCAGGCGAGGAAAACAAAGATCTGTTTGTTTAATAGTAGATGCTTCTGAAAGGGGCGGAGCAGCAGATCTGCTCCTGATTCAACACGATTTGTGATAAAGTCACAGTCTTTGTGAGGATTGTGGACTTTATTTTGGTCTTTGTCAGTTATGTTTTGGTTTTTGTTCATGTTCTGTTTTGAATTGACCATCAATCATGATCCACAGCTGTCTTCATTTCAGTTAATCATCTTCAGTCTATTTAAGTGTCTGGTTTGCAGTTCTTCCTTGTCAGGTCATAGGCTGTGGCCGTGGTCCCTGGCCCTGGCGCTGGCCCTCCATGGGGTTTTTGTCATGTTTCATTTAATAAAATATGTAAAGTTTCTGCCTGTTCTCTTGCGTCCTCCACCACAAGTTCCTGACAGTTTTAATCCTAAATTCTCCATACATGACCTCCATCATCAGCACTGGAGTGGGTCTTCAACAGCTGTAGAGTTCTGCTTTCAGAGGATGTTTGTTTGACGATAATTATAACTGATTCTCTGGGCCTTCAGAGCCATCGAGGGATTTCGGTGAAACTGGGTCGCCCAGGACCCCTGGTGATGTCATTTAGTAAAGTCATGTTGCGCAGGTCAACCGCAGACAGGAAGTGTACGACCTCATTAAAAGTGGGGGAAGCCGCTGAGAAGACCCGGACTCTGGGGGAGACGGGTGCACGTGCAGGACGGGGTGTCGGGTCTTTGCTGCAGAGAGGGGGCTGGTCGCTGACCGGCTGTTTGATCAGAATATTCCTGAGCTGCATCTTATTTTCACATGTGTGGCGTATTAAAGGTTAATATTCTAAATCTGCTTCTGTGGAGTAAGCAAACTGTTTGTTGTCTTTTTGCCACTCGCAGTGCCGTGCGAGTCATGTGGTCCGTCGGGTTAAGCAGATAAATAGATTCATGAAGTGAACTCTGATTGGTTAGGCTGGGCCTGCAAATGAGATCTGTGTGCATGAGTGGACACAGATCCTTGGGGCAGCGCCAGCAGCAAGAGCATGCACTGCTGGAGAGTTTCCAGCAGGAACCTGCAGAGCATGGAGAGACACTTTGATCATTTCATCAGCATCTCTCGCTCAGATGTTCCCCACTTTCATTTAGACTGGAGAGAGAAATGCATTTTCAGGAAGTAAATGAATCAAACATCATATACGCTATATTTGCATTTATCACGCATGTCTTCTCAGGTGGATGTTTATATCAAAACTAGAGTTAGAATGTTGGATGCAGCAGAAACGGAAGCAAAAACAGACATTTGTTCTTTTTAACATCAAATCTTACAAGTTTTCATGATATATTTTTCCCACAGACATTTAAAAATTTAAGGAGAACTTTAATGTAACAATCACTTACAGGACCTTTATTTTCATCTAATTATTAAGGTAAGGTAAAGTTAAATTAGCTGTGATAAAGCTAGTGTGAATGCTTTTTGCTAAAAGTAGTCGCTGAAGATGCTGAAGCTTTTTGCCAAAAACTTTTGATGGAATTTACTTTAACTGCTGAAGGGATTTGCTGAAAATGCAATTTTTGGAAAATGTCAAGTTTGCTGAAAGACTGGAGAAGAACTATGAAAAAGCGCGGATGTTGACCTACATTTCTGAAAAATTTGTAGTAAAATTGCTTTAAAATCCCTCAAACATTCCAATTATGCAAAATATTTAGTTTGTTGCTTAATCCTTTAGCACTTGAAACATCGTCATTGACGCTCAAACACAAAATCTAGACTAATTTCAACAAGATCAACATAATTCCAGCAGATTCTGAAGGAGGAAAGTGGCACGAGCTGCTTTCAAGAATCTGCTAGAATAACATCGATCGTGTTGAACAGTTACAGTAAATCAAAGAACATAAACACCAGCTAAACTAAACTCCAAATTAACCTAAAAATCCTTAGAAGATGTGAAATAGCTAGCACATTGCTCGAATACTATAGCTGAAGTCCATAACAGCTTAAATTTCCTCCATGAATTAGTCAAAAACGTTAGCATGTTGCTAAAATAAAAGCTAAACTATAAATTAGCCTAAAAAACTCCCAGTAGAAAACAAATTAGCCAAAAAACTTAGCATGTTGCTAAAATATTAGCTAAACTCCAAAAATAGCCTGAAGTTCCACATTAAATTAAATTAGTCAAAAACGTTAGCCTGTTGCTAAAATAAAAGCTAAACTATAAATTAGCAAAAAAAAACCCCAGCCAGTAGATAACAAGTTAGCCAATAATGTTAGCATGTTGCTAAAATATTAGCTTAAGTCCAAAATAGCCTGAAGTTCCCCAATAAACTAAATTAGTAAAAAACATTAGCCTGTTGCTAAAATTAAAGCTAAACTATAAATTTGCAAAAAAAAAAAAAAAAAATCCAGCCAGTAGATAACAGGTTAGCCAATAATGCTAGCATGTTGCTATAACATTAGCTTAAGTCCAAAATTGTCTGAAATTCTTTATTGAACTAAATTAGTCACAAATGTTGGAATGTTGGTAAAATAAAAGCTAAACTCCAAATTAGCCTAAGGACTCCCAGTAGGTAGAAAATTAGCCAAAAAAGTTAGTATGCTCCTAAAATACTAGCTTAACTTCAAAATAGTCTGAAGTTCCCCAGGAAACTAAATTAGTCAAAAACATTAGCCTGGTGCTATAATTAAAGCTAAACTATAAATTAGCCACAAAAAAACCCCAGCCAGTAGATAACAAGTTAGCCAATAATGTTAGCATGTTGCTATAATATTAGCTTGAGTCCAAAATAGCCTGAAGTTCCACATTAAATTAAATTAGTCAAAAACGTTAGCCTGTTGCTAAAATAAAAGCTGAACTATAAATTTGCAAAAAAAAAAAAAAGAAAAAACCCAGCCAGTAGATAACAGGTTAGCCAATAATGCTAGCATGTTGCTATAATATTAACTTAAGTCCAAAATTGTCTGAAATTCTTTATTAAACTAAATTAGTCACAATGGAATGTTGCTAAAATAAAAGCTAAACTCCAAATTAGCTTAAGAACTCCTAATAGGTAGAAAATTAGCCAAAAAAGTTAGTATGCTCCTAAAATATTAGCTAAACTCCAAAATAGCCTGAAGTTCCCCAATAAACTAAATTAGTCAAAAACGTTAGCCTGTTGCTAAAATGAAAGCTAAACTATAAATTAGCACAAAAAAAAAATCCAGCCAGTAGATAACAGGTTAGCCAATAATGCTAGCATGTTGCTATAACATTAGCTTAAGTCCAAAATTGTCTAAAATTCTTTATTAAACTAAATTAGTCACAAATGTTGGAATGTTGCTAAAATAAAAGCTAAACTCCAAATTAGCCTAAGGACTCTCAGTAGATAGAAAAATTAGCCAAAAAAGTTAGCATGCTCCTAAACTTCAAAATAGCCTGAAATTCCCCAGGAAACTGAATTAGCTAAAAACGTTAGCATGTTTCTAAAACAGAAGCTAAACTTCAAATTATCTTGAAATTCCTCAGTAAATTAAATTAGCCAAAAACGTTAGCATGTTGCTTTTAATGCTCAAGAATGCTTTTTTATCATAGACAGTGGTCTTTATCATAGACAGTAGTTTTTAGACAGTGGTCTCTCTGACTGTTGAGAAAAGTCTCTGTTCCTGTGATTAGCCGCAGCATTTAGCCTGAGATCAGAAACATGTTTTATCCAGTCTTTACAGAGAAATTCCTCCCGATGAGAGTTTTTTTTTTTTCCTGTAAATCACCTGCTTGGACCTGATGGCCGCTCTCCATCTCAGCGTGCATGAAACGGCCTAATCAACGCTCGCAGACGCCTGCTGCAGCACGCTTCACCAAAGCACGCCGTCTCAATCCCCATATGCTTCAGAAGAAGGAGACACACATCTGTTACTTTGCAGAGATGAGCGAGGATGAGTCCCATCGTGTTTTACCAGGGTTTCTCTCACAGTTTGAACTGTGAGGATGAGTTCGGGACGACGCTGGGGGCGGAGCCACCCTCGCTTTATGCCGTCGTGTGTCTCTTTCTGTGTGGTTTCTGACTTGTGAGTGGAAACATAAAGACTCGAGATGAGATGAGATGAGAGGAATTTGGCCTAAAGACTCAAAATGTTATGTTTGTGCTGCTTTTACTGCCCAGCAGCATGAATTTATAAAATGACTACGGTGGCCGAGACGGCTCACATGATTGCAAAAGCCACAACACAACGGCAAAAGCCACAACACAACGGCAAAAGCCGAAACACGAAGACAAACGCCGAAACACGACGGCAAAAGCCGAAGCACGACGGCAAAAGCCGAAACACGACGGCGAAAGCCGAAACACGACGGCGAAAGCCGAAGCACGACGGCGAAAGCCGAAACACGACGGCAAAAGCCGAAACACGACGGCAAAAGCCGAAGCACGACGGCAAAAGCCGAAGCACGACGGCGAAAGCCACAACACGACGGCGAAAGCCGAAACACGACGGCAAAAGCCAAAACACGACGGCAAAAGCCGAAGCACGACGGCAAAAGCCGAAGCACGACGGCAAAAGCCGAAACACGACGGCAAAAGCCGAAGCACGACGGCAAAAGCCGAAGCACACCGACGAAAGCCGAAACACGACGGCAAAAGCCGAAGCACGACGGCAAAAGCCACAGCACTCCAGCAAAAGCCAACACAGAACGGAAACGAATCAGAACGGAAGTGAATAATGGACTTTTTTTCTTAACCTTTCATTCAGTTTCAAGCTATTGGTGATTCTTGAGAGATACGTGATTTTGGTAAGGGATAGGTGAGGGTGGACGTTCGGTGTTGCCGCTTTATTTCTTCTTTCAAAGCCTTCACGGAGAGCTTTCGGGGGAGAAAAAAAGGAGGGCGGAGGAGGGAAAACGGGATCTGGTTTTTTGTCTGCCATTCTTTCTTTTTTACCTATTTTTTATTACTTTTAAATACCTTCCACGTTATCGTCAGTGTAAACCCTAATACTGGGGGTCTATATATTGAGTTTAAACGTTTGGATATGCAAGCTGTGTGGTGGCCTAATGGGTAGCACACTTGGTTATAGTCCCAAAGGGTTGAGGTTCGAGGCTTTGCTTGAGTCATTTAGTATGTATACATTTTTTTTCTGTAAAAAAAAAAAAAAGTATCATACGTGGTTCTTACGTACATTTTGAGAATCAAAATAAATAAATACTTCTTGCAACATAATTCCAGGCAGTTACGTCGTTTCAGTTCAGGATGGTGGGGTTGTGGCACGCGGCGCAAAAATTCCCTTTTCGCCATGCACCCCATGCAACAAAAATGACTAAACTACCTGGAATTATGTTGCAAGAAGTATTTATTTATTTTGATTCTTAAAATGTACGTAAGAACCAGTATGATACTTTTTTTTTTTTTTACAGAAAAAAAAACATATAATACTACATGACTCCCGCAAGCCTCGAACCCCAAACCTTTGGGACACTAACCAAGTGTGCTACCCATTAGGCCACCACACAGCTTGTGTATCCAAGCGTTTAAACTCAATATATAGATCCCCAGTATTAGGGTTTACACTGACGATAACGTGGAAGGTATTTAAAAGTAATAAAAAATAGGTAAAAAAGAAAGAATGGCAGACAAAAAACCAGATCCCGTTTTCCCTCCTCCGCCCTCCTTTTTTTCTCCCCCGAAAGCTCTCCGTGAAGGCTTTGAAAGAAGAAATAAAAGCGGCAACACCGGCGAATGTCCACCCTCACCTATCCCTTACCAAAATCACGTATCTCTCAAGAATCACCAATAGCTTGAAACTGAATGAAAGGTTAAGAAAAAAAGTCCATTATTCACTTCCGCTCTGATTCGTTTCCGTTTTGTGTTGGCTTTTGCTGGAGTGCTGTGGCTTTTGCCGTTGTGTTTTGGCTTTCGTCGGTGTGCTTCGGCTTTCGCCGTCGTGCTTCGGCTTTCGCCGTCGTGTTTCGGCTTTTGTCGTCGTGTTTTGGCTTTTGCCGTTGTGTTGTGGCTTTTGCAATCATGTGAGCCGTCTCGGCCACCGTAAATGACAGTTTGTGTGGTCCTGCTGATGAAAATACATGTATTCATTCTTTTTTTTAAATGTTATTGCAAAGAAGTATTTCAGCTGTTAGAGACTTGTACTCAAATCCCAGAGTGAGCGCGGCGCTCAGGAACATGCAGAGTTATAAAACCGTTCCTTCCACCTCTCACTGTACATTAATTTAATCTGTGCACTTTCACAGATGTGGAAAATCAATGTAATTAAGGCAGTGAGGCCCATGCATCACCTGCAGAATCCTTCACATCACTCCAGCACTTCATTTGCTAAGATGGAGCTACACGCAGAGTGGAAGTTGATCTGGAATTATGACAACAAGCTTCGTAAAAGTTCAGTAGAAGCAAACGAGGATTTAAAAAAGATGAAAACCTGAAGAAGCCAGTGTATGATTGGCTGCTCGTCTTCTTCATCTGAACATTCAATAAACTCTGGTCGATGACAGAACGTAAGTAAAATCATGTCATGAGCAAATAAAAACACAGAGAAAACGACTAAACACAGAAAGTTTAACACATCATCTGTTAATTTACCTCATAATATAAATGATTATTAAACAGTATGTGATTAATTGCTTTTAAATGATCAAACTAAAAACAAATTTATTCTTGTTTTGACTCCATCTGATATTATCTGACAACAGATTATTGATGTTTAGTGTAAAAAAAATTATTCCTTTTTTAAATTTAATATGAAGGAAAAAAATAGAAAAAAAGCAGGAGTTCCTTTTTAGTAAAAAATCAAGCTAAGTCAGTAAAATAACATTTAATCTTTTTTCTTTTTGAATTTTTAATTAAGACGTTTTAATGTAAGAGCATTTAAAAACATGAAGTATCTTTTAATGACTGTGATTCTCTCTCATTTATTTAATATTTGTTATAACTGACGTGATTTCAAAGAATAAAAAAACATTTCAACTTTTTCCAGTAAAAGGTTTGAATAACAAAATCCCAGATTCCTAACCTGAAGAGTGTCTGAAGGCTGAATCCTGGCTGGTGACAGAATAAAAGCAGCTCCGTCCAAGGCTGAGCACATTCTTCTAATGGAAACCGGCTTTGATTCACCACTTAGCCAAACTTTGTTAGATAAAAAATATTGTCAGAAATTGTAAAGAGCTCGGTCCTGTCAGGCTAGAGTGCTCATAATTGGGAAAAGGATGGAGAAGAATCGGAGTGCACAAACTCACAGCCCAGAAAATACCTGGTTAGGTCCTCCACACCTGCTGCACCAGACGCTGTCAGACTACAGCCACCACCGCCTCTGACAGGTGGAGGGACTCTGAAAAAAACAAAAACTGACCAAATTCACAACAAGATTTTAAAGTGTTAAAAATTTGGTCAAAGACAGACATTCTGGAGAAACTGTTTGTGTTTAGAAAATCCACTCTGCAGCAGTCCTGAGTCCATCCAGCCATCCATCTACTGAACCTCCTCAGGCCTGTGCAGGGTCACCAGGAGGAGGAGGGGTCATCAGGAGGAGGGGTCACCAAAGGAGGAGGAGGGGTCACCAAAGGAAGAGGAGGGGTCAACAAAGGAGGAGGGGTCAACAAAGGAGGAGGAGGGGTCACCAGGAGGAGGAGGGGTCACCAAAGGAGGAGGGGTCAACCAAAGGAGGAGGGGTCATCAGGAGGAGGAGGGGTCACCAAAGGAGGAGGGGTCAACCAAAGGAGGAGGGGTCACCAGGAGGAGGAGGGGTCACCAAAGGAGGAGGGGTCAGCAGAAGGAGGAGGGGTCAACAAAGGAGGAGGGGTCACCAAAAGGAGGAGGAGGGGTCATCAGGAGGAGGAGGGGTCACCAAAGGAGGAGGGGTCAACCAAAGGAGGAGGGGTCATCAGGAGGAGGAGGGGTCACCAAAGGAGGAGGGGTCAACCAAAGGAGGAGGGGTCACCAGGAGGAGGAGGGGTCACCAAAGGAGGAGGGGTCATCAGGAGGAGGAGGGGTCACCAAAGGAGGAGGGGTCACCAAAGGAGGAGGGGTACCATTACAGGATTTACTTCCCTTAAAACGTTTTGAAGAATTAATCTTTTACTCTTTTTATTTATCCTTGATCCATACGCTTTTCTAGAGTCCAGTGTAAACCTGAAGGGGGCGGAGCTTTTCCCTCAGAAGCTCCAGAACTGAGGCGGCAGAAACACACGTACTCTGGATTCTTGTTGTTTCAGTATTAAACCATAATCTTTGATCAGATACTGCAGTAGTGCTTTTAGCTCGTGTTTTTATGTTGTTACATTTCACCAGTATAAATAATACTTATATTTTCTTGTTATCTTGTGTGAAACTCGGACAAGTCTTCACTTGGACCCCCCCCCCCCCCCCCCGCGCCCCCCCATATCCCGGCTTCAGATGGAGGGAATATTCTGTTTTGAAAATGTTTCCTTTTTAGTATTTTAGTATTAGGCTGTGAAGTGGAGCTGTTTGATTAAAGCCCACGTGTCCTCATGCTCATGTTGAAACCGGTGGGGAAGTTTTCTAGATGAGGTTAAAACAAAAACCTCCTCAGACTCAGAGTGAGCATCAGAAACGCAGTAAAAGGTCATTTAGGTGTTGGATGTTGGTAAAAGACTTGTTAGTGTTTAGTAAACTACAACCAGGATCTTTCACTCCTACCAGTGAAAACAGACACATTCCTGTTTCCAGATCTCTGGGTTAAAGTTCTTTGCTGGAGGTCAGAGGAACGTGGTCCGACTGCTCCAGGATGACAGACGAGCAAGAGGAACTCAAGAAACGATTTGTTCAAACCTGCGTATGCAAACCACCATCTTTGAATGCAAGCGGCGTCGTGTCCTGAAGCAGACGGGGCGCGCTCCGAGTCTCTGTCAGCGGAGAGCAGGAGACTCGGCTGTTGACTCGACAGACTCGGAGGAGCTCCACAGTCTACAGGAGGGTTTCTCTACAGAAGTACAGTCTCAGACTCTTCTTCTTCCTCGTTAACGCTAAACTATCTTAGCGTTTGTCAGAGTCTCCAGCTGTTTGTTTCCTTCTCAGCTTGTTCATTGGTTGACCTCAGACCTGGTTGGGGTTACTTTGGCCTTTAAATAGAGAACATCTCCTGAATCTCTCCTAGTTTGAAATAATCTCCGGACATCCTTAATGAGAACATGGGAATGTGTCTACCCATCCCAACTCTTCTATCTTCAGCTTCTTTGATGGTTTCACTGAAAACTGTAAAACAAAAGTTTATCAACAAGATGTTTGACGTCAGCAACCAAAACTAAGATCTATCTCCTTTCTGAGCAGAGATTTTAGGCTGGGAGTTCTCAGGCTGGAGAGTTCCTGGACTGTTTCTACGGTTCCCGGTTCTGGATCCTCTCCCCATGACAGGACGGGTGCGGGGCGTTTTAAAGTCAGAGCGCGGCGTAACCTTGCAGCCCGTCAGGCACATTAAAGTCGATGTTCTGTGAGACGCCAACATTCCCGGCTGATGTGTGTCTTCCAGCCTCAGCACAGCCTGCTGCCTCCACCATTTGTCTGTGTCCACAGCAGCCCCCCCCCCACACCCACCCACACCAGCAGCTTGAAATGAGATTCACTCGAGTGCATAATCCCTCAGTTCTGCTTCGTTGTGATTAATTGACCAAATATCTCTCATATATGGATGGTCCACAGTAGCAGCTTTCATAATTAAAAAGGGAGGGAACACGGTGCGCCGCAATGATGTCCTCACAAGTTTATCGCTCGCAAACTTGTCTGAGAAGAGCGCATTGTTATCTCTAAGTATCGTTAGAGGATCTTCACCAATTAGCCCCCCTGGCAAAATGATTTACTGACATGTCATTAAAAAGCCGTCAGGGAAATGGACATCATGCAGAGAAACGGCCTCTGGATCGATACCACAGGCAGCTCTGGAGCTCTGAGCCGCCGCCCTCCAGGAGGACAATCTGAGTGGAGAAGTTCTGTGTTCTCGTTAGAGGAAGGATGCTCTCATCAGAGGCATGCGGGCCACACTCATACCAGATCTACAAAATAGTTTTCAATTGGAAGGTCTTGACCAATGTAGACAAAGAACTGGTGATTCAAACATTCTCAACTCCTCACATGCTGACGTTTGGTTTAGGTCTCTTCTGTGTCTCTGTCGGACGGTTTGGGTGTCCCGAGATCGTCGTTTAGACGTGCTTGTAAAATCAAGGATCCACAAGCCCCAGGATACAGAACTGGATACAGAGCTAGATACAGAACTGGATACAGAACTAGATACAGAACTGGATACAGAACTGGATACAGAACTGGATACAGCACTGCATGCGGTACCAGATGCGCACTGGTCTTTGGGACGTGTCTAGTATCGCTATCCTAACCTTAACTCAATACTGGTTTGCATTCGATACCAGACCAGTACCATGTATGGTACCGGTTCGGTTCAGTACCACATCTGGTCCGGTGTTGGGGTACTGGTACCAGGTTTGGGTATCGGTACGTAACGCGTTGCTTGACCTGGACTGGTTCTGGAGGTTGAACTCGTGAAATAATAGTGAAACCTAAAACGTCATTTTTTAATTCCGTGTAAGGTTCTTTAACCGAACGTCAATATGTGACGACTTGGGAGACAGAATCTCTTGAAATGTTGATGAAACAACAAAGTAACTTCATCATCAGATTGGAACATTTGATTCTCAGCGTCATACAATGACTGTTTCACAGACTTGGACTGACTGAGTGTGACATCATCCATACAGTTTAGTTCTGGCTCCAACCAATTGGAGTCAATCTTGTCGCCATTTTGTTGCGATACGGACGCCGCCATGTTGGAGCCAGATGTCGTCATGGAGCACCAATCAGGAGTGAGCTTCTTGGAAGGCCACACCCTCACCTCATAAAATCTGCGCAACGTGTTTAATGTTGGGCAGGCTCCACCTACTTTAATGGAGGCTTCTGATTGGTCGGTTTGTAATTTGAATAACTTGAACTAAAGATAAAAATATCCAGGAAAAAAAATTAAAAAATGTCGGAGCCGGAATGGTTCTTCTGATTGATAGAGTAACAAATCTGAGATGTTGGGTTCTTCCTGTTTGGAACACTGGAGGGGAGGAGTCACTCAGTCCTGTGGTCATGTGATCCATCTCACCGGTTTATGCTCTTCCTGCTGATGACATTCAGTGAACATTCAGCTTTTTGATGCATGTATGAAGACGTTCAACCGTCTGTTTCCCATTAGCGACACTTCCTGCTGGACAAACGCTCTCCTTCACGTTGACTGCAGTCTGCAGAGGATTTTCTGCCTCATCACATCTTCCAGTCAGCTCTCATTTTGTTCAACAAATGTGTTGGAAGGAACTGATTGGATAATTATAGAGCCCTAGATAACTTCAAATGGCTTGAATAAATTGAAGCTAACTAGGATTCAGTTTTTTTCTTTAATCTAGAGTTTGTATTGATCCCTAAAATGGATTGAATAAGGGGCGGAGCTTCCATCCAGATCGTTTTGCCCCAGCAACCCTTCAGAGGGGCAATTTTTCCAGATTGCAGCAATAAATTATTATTTTTTTAATAAATATGTTAAGAATCATTATTTACTGCATAATAATGAAGAAAATAAAAATATCTGAAATGTTCTCTCAGATGTAGCAGATCAAGATGAAAACATCTGTACTTTAAAGAAAAGACCTTTTCTATACACTGTTATTAACCAACTGAATTCTGGGAAATCCCCGGTCTTGATTGAATTTGATCAGTTGTGTATTAATGATGTCATTGATCTCTTAACCTCTGTTTTAATGAGGGTTCCTGAGGAGATTCATTTTATGAAGAAGTCATGAGTTTACTGTATAAGAAAGATGGAAAATCTGTGGATAATTAACTATCTATAGTTAATTATCTATAGTTCTTTAACCATAGATAATGAACTATAATGAATACAGATGAAAACTTGTAATTTGGGCCGTTTCATTACAGAATGGAGCTCATTTCCTTCAGAATCTCTTAAATAATTAGAATTAAATTTGTTTCATGTATTTGAAAATGCTGCTGGCTTTATGTACATCTGTACCTTCACTGTTTAATATTTGTATTTTAAGTTTTTTTAAACTTGGATCTGGTGTTTAGGGCCCAAAATACAGGAGAGCAGGTACACTGGCAGAAACTAAAATATTGAATCAATAAACTCCAGCATGACTGAACACAACAACAACTTAAAACATGGACAAAACCAAGAACAGACACAGTACTCCTCCTGAAAAGGGCCGATCCCAGATGCCCAAACACCTGAGAGAACAGAACACAGAAGAGTCAGAGGTCCTGCAGGAATCAGAATCCTGCTCCCTATGAAGAGGGGTGGTCCTGATGGGTCTCCTCAGGAACACCAAACATTTAACATTCAATAAGGAGCTTCAATGGAGGGAGAACATGGAGGACACCGGCCCTCGAGGTCTGACACTTCTGAACATGGAGGACACCAGCCCTCGAGGTCTGACACTTCTGAACATGGAGGACACCGGCCCTCGAGGCCTGACACTTCTGAACATGGAGGACACCGGCCCTCGAGGTCTGACACTTCTGAACATGGAGGACACCAGCCCTCGAGTCTGACACTTCTGAACATGGAGGACACCGGCCCTCGAGGCCTGACACTTCTGAACATGGAGGACACCGGCCCTCGAGGTCTGACACTTCTGAACATGGAGGACACCAGCCCTCGAGGTCTGACACTTCTGAACATGGAGGACACCGGCCCTCGAGGCCTGACACTTCTGAACATGGAGGACACCGGCCCTCGAGGCCTGACACTTCTGAACATGGAGGACACCGGCCCTCGAGGCCGGACACTTCTGAACATGGAAGACACCGGCCCTCGAGGCCTGACACTTCTGAACATGGAGGACACCGGCCCTCGAGGCCTGACACTTCTGAACATGGAAGACACCGGCCCTCGAGGCCTGACACTTCTGAACATGGAGGACACTGGCCCTCGAGGTCTGACACTTCTGAACATGGAGGACACCGGCCCTCGAGGCCTGACACTTCTGAACATGAAGGACACCGGCCCTCGAGGCCTGACACTTCTGAACATGGAGGACACCGGCCCTCGAGGCCAGACACTTCTGAACATGGAGGACACCGGCCCTCGAGGCCTGATCCTTCTGAATATGGAGGAAACCGCCCCTCAAGGCCTGACACTTCTGAACATGGAGGACACCGGCCCTCGAGGCCTGACACTTCTGAACATGGAGGACACCGGCCCTCGAGGCCTGACACTTCTGAACATGGAGGACACCGGCCCTCGAGGCCTGACACTTCTGAACATGGAGGACACCGGCCCTCGAGGCCTGACACTTCTGAACATGGAAGACACCGGCCCTCGAGGCCAGATACTTCTGAACATGGAGGACACCGGCCCTCGAGGCCTGACACTTCTGAACATGGAGGACACTGGCCTTCGAGGCCGGACACTTCTGAACATGGAGGACACTGGCCTTCGAGGCCGGACACTTCTGAACATGGAGGACACCGGCCCTCGAGGCCGGACACTTCTGAACGCTTCAGTTCAGAAATCCTGTGTTAAAAGTGTTAGAGTCTCTGAACAGGACTGATGAAAACCTGTTAAACATTTTTTTTTTTTGTTTTTCTTGATCTATTTCCTTCAGTTATAAACCGAAGTGACACGTCAGCCTCCAGTCTCTCTTCACCACAGAGTCTCAAACTGTCGACATGTTCCACCTCTGAAGTTGAAGACTTTGTCCTGTTTGGTGGAGCAGAGCTCAGAAAACCTTGGAGTTATTTCTTTGTTTAGCACACTGAGCACATCTTCTGTGGAGGGCTTCCGCCGGCGTGCCAGCTCTGGACGTGGACCAGAGGCACACTTGTTTTGGCAGGGGGAGCGAGGCTTGGATGGGAGTGAGGCTGGAGGCAGCGTGCTGAGGAGCTGCCGATGCCTTCAAGACCCCTGTCTCTCCGCGTTCACTTCCTCCTGACTCATCTCGCCACTCGCCTCCTGCGCGGCCCCCCTCCCCCTCCGGCCCCCCCGGCAGGCCGGCCTCCGTTCTCGTGGATTAATTGATGGAGGAGCGCTAACAAGTTGCACTCTCTGAATCTCTCCATCGCGTCCCGGTCCCGAGCGGCCTCCATCCCTCGCTCTCGTCCTCCACTTGCCCGTTTCACCACGGCGTTCATTATTCATTTACTTTCCCCGTGGACCTGCAGAGAGCCAAAGCATGGCTGAATTCATGAGCAAACTCAACAGCTGCCCAGGGGTACCTGAGTGACGCATTCTGAGAGAACGGAGTGACTGACGGACAGAACAGAACCAGAGGGGAGGAAGAGAGCTTCAAAAACAGTCATTAAGATACAGAGGAGTGGAACGGCCCACCCCACAGAGGAATCATATCTACACGGAAAATCTCCACTTATGAAGGACCAACGGAAACTGTTGGAAAAGAGGATTTTTAATGAGAGGAACCAGAAGCAAATCAGAATCAGAGGATAAATGCTTTCAAAGTCTGCAGCTGAGACAGCAGGGATGCGGTCTCCAGAGGTCAGCACGAAGGCATCGGGCGTTTGGTTTGGAGACGGGAAACAACGGAGCTGATGAAACCGGCAGTCAACATCTCAGCATCCGGGATGCAGAGGAGCAGACGTGTCCTCCAGAATCACACTTCCTCACATTCCTCCATGACTTCCTTCAGTTCTCCGTTTGGATTCTTCTTCTGCTTATCCTGATTTTTGGAGATTAATGTGGGGATTGTTCCAACTGTAGACATCTAGAGACGACAGCAGATGGAGAATCTGTGGGATTCTGAATGAAGGAATGAAGCCTGGAGGAGGCGGGCGGATTGACCGTAGTTTAATTAGTGGAAACATAATGAAAGTACTCTTTGAATTTAGAAAGACGGATGCGTCCATCAACCAACCAATCAACAGAAACTCACTTTCAAAGAGGCCGGAACACGAGCTCCAGGTCAAAATGACTGATGCTAAAAAAGGAAATGAAACAATAAACATAAAATAAAGTGTAAAATCAGTTTCAGTAAATGTAGAAGTCGATGGGAATGACTCCCGTTGACAACCGTCTGCACTCCCTCTCCCTGCAACATTTGCTGCTTCCTGTTTGGATTAAATGTCGGACCAGAGACGAGGCGTTCTGT